>JAIUSX010000303.1:0-597688 GCA_026573805.1 Hesperophylax magnus | reverse complement strand
TATAGGTGAATATATATTTATTAGGATAAATATAATATTGAAATAATCTTTATAATCTGTTTTGGAGAGGTCAGCACAATCATGTATATATATGATCATATTACTGATTAAAAAAAAAAAATCATGTATGTAGTTTATTGGGAAATCAAACAGTTTTGCATGAACCAGTAAAGTATGTAAAAAGTGAGCCTTAGGTGAACCCGCACTCTTTGCGCTCATTTTCAAGTGTTATTTTTACAACGTTGTTCTATATTACAACTCCTTTCCCGGACAATAATAGCAGTAGTAATCCAAACAGTTATCGACCTCGCATCAAAAATTTTTAGATTTGTCTCATTTAATAAATCACAAACATAATATCGCTTGTAATATACACGCCCGTTAAAAGTGCTTTTACAAAAATATTTACCTCGCATATTTTACATAGATTTTATCTACCTACTTAATTACATATAATATATTTTATCTCTTTTATAATTTTTTTTTATTCTCACTCTCTTTTCATCGAAGATCTTTTTTTAAAAGTTCCTTGAAGCAGGTAGGTTAGATACTATACATTTAATTTAAAAAGTTCGATCACTTGATATAATATTTTTTTATTTGAAAATTAAAACGGCCACTATCTTTAAACGGAAACGGAAATTGAGTTAACTAAAACAATACTTCACCATACTCAGTCAATAATGAATCTAACATAATAATGTGTCAGCGTAAAAATAAATATTAATTTGTTTAGTTGGTTTGGAAACCATTGTCTCGAAGAGACGCATACAAACGTAAACTACCTTACTTCAGTGTGCTTAGTCAATTACAGATATAGTCTCGCCTCACGCAGTACCTGCATCCATAACGATTTTCAAAACTGATCTGTGTATATTTGATATTATGTATAACGTATGTAGTATGTATTGTATCAACATCACAGACATAGGAATTAATAGACGAGAAGATAATGGCGAGGGGTAAAATCAACTGTTGAAGAACGAAGGGAGTGAAGCTGACTGTGATTCGTCAATAAATCAATCTGACAGTAAATAGGCATCTCGCATTATAATATCACCATTTACTTCTTAAAAGTAAAATCTGCTTTTGAATGAATAGACATTTTTACATGGGAGCGCAAATTACTCGCCACGTTATGAACAAATTTGCGAAGTCCAAATTCGGCAAAAAAATTCGGTTCTATTTTCAGAGTCGAATATTTCGTTTAAGTATTTAGTTAAGACACTTTTATAAATGTTCATAATTTACTTCCCAGCAACCAACCATTGTGTTTCGCGTCCAGACGTTTCTCGATGTGATAGTAACAACTGATCTATATTATACGATGTGAATATGCTTAAAATAAAGTAAAATAATGCTTATATATGGAATGTAATACGACAATTGGGTTTATTCTCTTTTTCAGATCTATTTTTACAAGTTTTCATAGTACAAGTCAACATTCTGCCGTGTTATTTCGTAAAATGAACCGATGATGCCTCGACCATAGTTCGCATAAGAATGATGACGTCACGTTTTCAAATTTCACTTGAGGCCATACGCGAGCACAGCCTGCTCCAATGGAACCGGTATGGGGAGTGGGGATAAAACGCTTTTAACACTTAGGGCAGGTCTACTAATATTCATATGTCTATGATCAACATACTATATTATGTATTGTGTGTATGGTTGCGTCTGGGGAGCCCGAATTAGCGTCGCGTCTTTATCCCTAGGCGCTAGAATTACCAATGGAATAATAACATTATTTCATAAACATCTAATCTAAGCACTATAATTACCAATACAATTACTGTCCTCTTCTTTAAGGTCGATTGGATAAAGACAGAGATCCTGGGTTCGATTCCCAGTTGAGACCGTTATTTTTTTCTGTGTCATATTTCTTTTAGATTTGTAAGTATTATCAACTTCTCTTATGATATATAAAATAGACGGGTATAACCTTCAAACACTTAAAAAAATATTGGGTTAATTTTTTCTTTACTCCCCGAGTTTGCCCAGTAATTATTTCATATTTTGCGGTTTTACGAAACATAATATCACTATGCACATTGCACATGTGCGTAATGTTGTCCGAAACGTTGGCTTAAGTACTCCCTACTTTAGTCAACGTTTTGGACAGCACTACAGTGCCCATGATGGACATGCCACGGCATAACATCCTAGAAATAAATCACTCTAAAACTTTTGGCCGTGAAATTCCCAAATCATATCTACATTGCACATGGTTATTGCGATGTTTAAAAAGTGGCGATGATCATGCATTTTTATGCAGAGGAAGCATTATAAAATTCACAAAGTCGAAACTCATGGATCGAGCGTTGGCTACTTCAGACAAAGTACCTACTGCATAAGTAGGATTTCACCCAATAGTTAATTAGTACAAAAATGGTTCTATCTTGAAAATTTATTTTAATGCGTAATTGATTTTGGGGGTGACCGGTTATATCATCAAAATGATAATTCATCACATCTTTAAAAAGTTATATAAAGTCATGGAAAGTGATGAAACAAAAACTTTATTTACTGGGTTAAGTAGGTTAGGTTTAAATTTTTTTTTTTCATCGTGTTTAATGACTTTATCTTCTTCTTCTTTATGTGCCGTATCAGGTCCCCCTGACGTTGGCGATCACTCTGGAAAATGTCTCTTTGTCTTGCGCTGCCTGGAATAGCTCCTCCACACTTCTAATGCCGGTCCACTCTCGTATATTTCGCAGCCAAGACATTTGTCTCCTACCAGGCCCTCTGCGACCCTCTATCTTGCCTTTCAATATTAACTGGAGCAAGTGATACTTCTCCCCTCGAAGTACATGACCCAGATATGAAATTTTCCTGATTTTTATTAATCTAAGCAGTTCTCTCTCTGCTCTAGCCCGCCTGAGAATTTCTATGTTGGTGATCATGTCGGTCCATGGGACTTGTGATGATTCTAATACTCACATGAATGAACGAGACGAACGTGCTCCAAAAAAATTTTTGTTTAGACTGGGAGAAGATTTATTGACAGGCAGGTTTTATAAGTAAACACGTTCCCACGGGAAGGTGGAAAGAAGAGATCGCTGGGACAGTCGGTTTTTGAACATAGGTACGTTGACAGCTCCGAGAAATTGATACAAATCAGAAGTGTTGTGTGAAATTACAGTTAATTAGTGAATTCAGATGGTGTTGGAAACCTTTGTTGAATATTGAATTAAAGTGAAATATTATTGAACCGGTGTTTGTGTGAAGTGAAAGTGGTTGTACTCAGTGAGGATAGAAAATTGAATAATTTGTAGAGCGCCGTTTTGTGAAAAGATCACCTCAGGGGCGTAAGGTGTTTTGCGATCGCGATTGTGTTATAAAGTTGTGTTGATTTAAGCGTGATTTCGTATACAGTTCGAACTAGATTGCTTGTCTAATGATAATGATTGCGTTTAAAACAGAGTGAACGTATTTAAAGGCAGGAAGTGTTTGACAGAGATTAGGGAGGAATTAATGATTGGCGAGATGGCGTTCTACCCACGGAGACCGTAAACAAGAGAATCAAACAAATCATAAAACTCGGGTTCGAATCCTGACAGAGATTAGGGAGGTACAATTGTATTTACAGAATTATTTAATTACCCTTTTATAGGCGTAGGGAGGTGACCAAAATTGAACAAATTGCAAGGATATCGCTAAAAGGAGGAAGGAATGCCGGTAGGGAGGAGACCTTAAAACTAAACTGATTTAGCTATTTAGTGTGTAACCAGGTAGACTTCACGCTGAGAGTGGGAGATGGCTAACTGGGTGAGTTTTTTTATTATTTATTAAATTTCAGAGGACCCTTAAGGACGGATGCAACAGAACAACAGAAACAAAGTTTACAGCCCCTGCCGCCCAAGTAATGTTTCAAAAGGGAATGTGTCAATCAGATTATCTATCAGCTGAAAAAGGGAGACGGGCCAATGACCTTTTCATATGTAGGCCGATAATATTTGTTTTAGGGGAATAATAATAATAATTGGATGACTTGTATGGCGCCGTTTTTGTGCAAAATCACCTCAAGAGCGCTTCGGACCGAGGGTCATATTGAGAATTTACCCAACCAATATAAATTCGCAGTATAAAAAAAACACCTATCTACAAAATACCTACCAAATCACTGGCGTACCATTTAAAACGGCGATCACCACCAGCCGGGACAAGGCGTGGTGTACAGTCAGTCAAAGGGGGAGTTTTGCTAGTGTATGACCGCCCGAATAGAAAGCGATCGGATGCAACCAGACAGAACAAAAATGAATACTTTTCATCTGTTATCTGACTTTCTAATTTAATACTTTTTATCAATTGTTTGACTTTCTAATTTACAAATTGCAATACACAGGAACAAATCTAGAGTCAAAAGGGGGAAATGGTAATCTCCAAAATAAAACTACAATCCGAACAACTTTTCTCAACAGGTTCATTTCGTGAGGTAGGCAGCCTCTTTAAATTAAATGCCAAAAATCAAACCAATTGTCCGTTTATACCTACCTGAGAGGATAAGTATTCAATAGAAGTTACCCATACCTAATACACGAGGATGCTAGTATCCTCATGAAATAATTACTGGAACCAAATATTAAAATACAGACAGTCCTCATCCTAAATTTGGCATTTCCAGTAAACCTTACATATAACTCACATGATAATTGGCTGAATGGGTAGGCACACAACCTATCGATAGAAGCGGGCTAAATGTCGACAAGATCGTCGTGTGTTATCTATGTTATTGACCTAGAAAGGGATGTAAATTCCCGACGACGAGGAATTTACAGCGTTTTCTAGAGGTGGCATGTAACTTAGGACCTTACGTGTCACACTTTCGCGACTAGATTCGTGACAAGGGATGTCATGGTTTTCCCCTTCTACACTCAGTAAAGTAGATTTTCCTGGAGGTGCATTGAGGTTGGGGCAATTCTGAAATTGGTGAGGAGACCTGGTATTCTTTATTCTGGCGTGACGGTTGCCTATTTGGAACAAGGGGAGACCCGGCCGGTTCGGATATCCAGACACGCAGATATCGATCACCTTGTTCAAATTATCATCCATCGGTTTTGTTTGGTAAAGAGGAGGAGCCAACTTTAGTTTGAACAAATTCATTCCCGTTCCTCTCCCTTCCCTCCCAAAATATATACATGGATGGCGCCGACAACTAACACCATAAATTTATCGTATGTTTATCACATATATAAAATCTAACACTTTATTATACCCACATTACCCTATGACAGGTAGAATCACGTAGTTAGTTGAAGAGCAGGCGACTCAGAAAAATAAGGTTTATGAAATGGCTTTAAAACACAGCGGTAATGGATTCAACTCACTCTATCTCAAAAGAACCGAGGGGTACCACACAGATACAAAGATAACTAGGTTTCTATACCGAGAAACAAAAAAGCCAACACAACGTTCGGTGAAACCTTTTTATACTGAACCGTCACGTGAAATGATTACGTTCAAGGCCGTTAACCACGTAGACAAATTATGATGCACACAGTTGAAGGGGTGTGTGATAAAGAGAGGAGCATAGGCTTGTAAAGACGGCAGGGAGGATATTCCTACCTCGGATATATACATAATCAAAGCCTTATGGAAAAGTTACCTATGGGACTTAAAGAAAATTTATCGTAGAAAGAAGAGAAGGAAAAGTAAGAAAAGGGCAGATCATTACAGACTTCGAGTATTCTCCGGTGAAGCCACATTTCAAAAGCCTCTAACCTGTTCATGGTATTTACTTTCAAGGTCCATGTTTCACATCCATACAACAAGACCGACCACACATAACATTTTAGCATTCTCTGCCTTAGTTTTAAGCTTATATTATCATTGCAGAAGAGGGATTTCATTTTAATGAACGCAGTTCTTGCTGTTTCAATTCTGCCTCTAACCTCTACATCTGGGTCAAGAGTCTCCGTGAGAATACTGCCGAGGTATTTAAATCTTTCGACCTTTTCGACATTGCAACCATTTAACTGTATCACTGATTCAGAGTGTTCAGAGTCGTCCAAATGTCATCCATTTTGTTTTATTGACGTTGATTGTTAGGCCCAGTTGCTCACCAGCATTATTGACAAGATTTAATAGGTCTTGGAGGTCATCGATACAGTCAGCTAGTAGTGACTTTATATCACTTTTTAAATGTGTGTAGAATAGTCACTGTTTTTTTTTTTTTTTTTTTTTTAAATAAATTTAAGATAAATCAAATTTAATAATTTTATAATAATTATTAAGTTCTGCAAGTATTTCTGTTATTTTTACAGTTTTTAATGTGACAGCTGTTTCGGCTTTTGAGGCCATTATCAAACTGTTGATAATGGCCTCAAAAGCCGAAACAGCGGTCACATTAAAAACTGTAAAAATAACAGAAATACTTGCAGAACTTAATAATTATTATAACATTATTAAATTTGATTTATCTTAAATTTGATTTATCTTAAATTTATTTTAAAAAAATAAATGAAGTTCTACAAATTAAACACCAAAACAATAAATAGTCACTGTGTTGAGTTATCATGGAACCGATTTTGGGATGTCTCAGCAAAATAACATCCAGAAATCCAACAGAAAAATGAAGAGCCTTAAAATGTGCCTACCAGGACGGTCGTGTAATTATGAACTGAAAATATTTTTCTTAATGCCGTATCATCATTTCCTCGGCGTCTCCGGGAAGGTTTTTAATTTGGATCATGCGCAAAGGGGGCAAATAATGTGATGTCTCAGAGGACGACGGAGGAATGAGTAATTTCCTGCAAAATGGTGAAAAAACCAACCCTGGAGCAACAGGTGTGTACGTGGAAATATTCCCCGAGAACCCACTTTACTTTTATTCAGTCATTTCAAAATATTGAAGTGGACACGACGGCGGGGCAATTTATATTTATGCCGACTCTTGTTCCGGAAGCAATAAATTTTCTTTTGAACAAGTCATTATTTAAAAAAGTGAGTAATTCGTGTGAAAATACTCAGCGAAATTAAATAATTTCTCCTACAAAAGATTTTTCTTTCTTTTATTCCAAAAATAGATATGTCACCTAGTTTTATACGTGTTATTTCGCTCGACTGTAGTTCCCATTTACTTCCTTTATATCACTCCATTTATATTCGTGTTTTACTGATAGTTTGTAAGAAAATTTGTCAAATCTTTCATTATAGACCACCAGTCCTTTTTAAACGGGATAACAAATGATTAAACCAGATTTTTAATAAATTAACAATACTTCATATCACTACGTTTTCGAAGGAAAAGTATGAAAGGTGAATAGGAATGTGAGGGTCAATGTGTCCAGGAGTTACGGAAATATGAATCAATCCCTCCCACTGTGGTGCAAGGTGATAGGTAGAGAGACTCCGGCTGGAGTGGTCAAAAGGTCTCTCTCAACAGGTCTCTCCCGTTTGGACCACCACGCAGTAGGTGAGCAAATGCATCCGCCGCCAAGACCTAGACAAACCTCACCTAATGAACCCGGGCACACCTGCTAAGGCACCAAATGTAACGACCAACTTGGGGTGACCTATGACAGGGGTATTGGTTATCCAAAAATGGGTCCCGATATACTTACAGACCACCTAAACACATACGGATTAACCTTGAACATATTATTTGGCTTACCCCAGATTAAGACCAATTTCACTATAAACTTTGTTTCCATTAAAAGGGCAGATGCCAAAAATATGGATAAAATTTGTTGCACGATGATATTGTTAATTCTGAATTTGGTCAAATTGGTTAAGACAACTATCCTGGTAAGAAAAGAGATCATGGGTTCGATTCCTAGTTGTGACTGTTATCTTTTTATTTTCTGTGTCTTGTTCTGTTTAATGTTTCGTTTAGGTTTATTAGTATTATCTTCTTCTTCAATGATAAAAATATAAATCTCCATTAATTTAACAAATCGCCTTTTTTTTCTTTTCGCAAAACGAAACACTTCCTTGCAAATAGAATAGTGGATGCACGGAATAAACTTACTCAACAAATCATCGATGCTACTTACATAAATCAATTTACAGGTTGATTGGGTTCTTAATTGAGAGAAGAAGGTATTAACTTAAAAAAATTAAAACAACTCAATTATTGTCAAGTGAGATATGAGCGCATCAGCCTGCTCAATAAATAATAATAATTTGAAATGTAAATCTAAGAGAAAACATTTCAGTTGAGTTTTTCCGGTTGCGTCCACTACTATAATTAAGTATTATAGTAGTGGACGAAGAATGGTTGATAATTGATCGCACGTTGATCGTTACTCGAAAGAGTAAAAACCATTGATTTGCCATTTGTTAACCAACTTATGTACTGTACTTAAATAAAATGAGTTCATAAGATTTTGCTTATCATTTTTACTAAAAGGCTTTCAAAAGAGAACAAAAACTGAGTTCAAAGTGGAGTACAAATTCGAATACAAAGCACCAAAAAAAGATTCAAGTTTCAAGGGTGTTTCAATGAGTCTTACACACACACACTTAGCTCTTTATGGATCTTGTGAACGCATTTATTTTTTCAGATACTCCGAGATTATATAGCGAAACGGTTCATTGGATATACATAATGTTCCGTTATTTATAGCCCATTTACCCAGGCTCTACGGCCATTAACCTTTACCGCCGTGCAACGCCGGGGCAGGCAGTTAACTGCTTAAATAGAATTACGGCAAAACCACTGAAGAGATAAACCATTGGGAGTGCGATGTGGGTGTGTCCGTGCGTCTGAAATTACTCAATTTTCACTTACTTCCGGTGAAATTGATTTGTGAGATTGATTTACATGGTATTGAAATAAAAATTTTCCTATTTACTTTTCACGTAGGTATACCAAAATATTGATATGTTTGTATATATATAATTATAGTGCCGGATAAGTTAGTATTTGATTTTATTATTAATTGTTGGCTATATCCGATTGGTTCCGATCATTTACGGACTTAACCGATTGTGGGGTCGGTAACCGTCATTCGCTTGTGGCAGTTCTCAGAAAAACTTAGAGACTCACTAGAATAAGACGCCAGTCCATTTACAAGAGTATATCTTTGCGTAAATAAAGCAACTTGCAATTTCGACGAACCACGTTCATATTATTGAAGATGCACATGGTTCACTAAACAAAGAAACACTAAATATTAGTCTAATTTTTAGGACATTATAATATTTTTTATTTGTGTTATCTATTTATTCATATTTATTTATATTTTATGTTTCTTTTTTCGTTGTAGTTTGTATTATTTCGTTATCTTTTTCGCCTTTTTAGAAATCTTCTACTTCTTTCATTTTCTTTATACTTATATCAAAAGTATTGTTATTTATTTAAATTATTTTTTTAATTATATTATTTATTTATTTATCATATTTACGCATTTTATTTATATCTAAACATATTTTTATTTTCTGTCTATATTCTTGTATTTTATTTTATTTCTTTCGCTTATTCGCTTCTTTCCTGTTTTTTCTATTCAGGTTTATCAAAGGTTTTGTCAAAAAATCATTATCATCAGCCTGTTGGTTCTAGGAGTACACTTTTTTTTACTATGGCGACCATTTAATAATTGTACATACAAAATATGATATTAAATATATGTATAGCAAACTGTATTTCTTAGTCCTCTTCACTAGGGTGACCTGTGTTGAGGCGAACTAAAGTTATTAATTTCTGTTATTAGTTTTCTATGTCACTTTTAATGTTGTTTTCAGAGTTTTTTCATTAATCCCTTATGGTCCTTATGCAAGCTGATAGTAGGCACAATACTTTTTTTATTTTATTTATATTTATTTTATGACCGAATTATACTCACCGAATATTCCCCAGAAGTGTGATATTTATTTACTTATGTAACGTCCAGAGGGCTTTTTCATTTATGCAGTTCAACTTTTAGATGCAAGATAATTTAAAAACATGAAAAGAAATAATAAAAATAAAATTAGGATAGATAAAAATACAACCAAATAAAAATAATAATTCAGTAATCAAATAGATTTACAAAATACAACAGAAGATATTATATTTTCCGTTAAAAAATAATATGGTTGAAGTTATAAATTTACATTAAAGCTTTCGACTTTTAGACTCTAGACAGGCTAAAAAAATTGTGTTTTGGTCAAGAAATCTAACAAAATTTAAGGGAAAATTGACTTAACTTCGGACACACAGACACGCCCAAAACCCTACTTCTATGCGTATTAGAACATACTCTTCAGTGGGTAATACCTAACTCGGTTTCTTCGATCTAAACTCGGATAACGTCGATAAAACGATGAGCGTCGAACGTAGGAGACCTGTTTGGAGTTTGAATAAGCTTTTATATTAACATAAAAGCATTTCCTCTTTAAAGGGCAATAAATCCAGTGGAATTGCATCGACCGACATGTGACTTCAGAAATAAAATTTGTGCATTCCATTTATACTCAAAGTATTCAGTTACAAAGTTGAATGTGAAGAACTTTCCTACGTTACTTTAACATTAGCATTAAATATTACTATTTTAGTAAAAAAACAAAGAAAATATTTGAAAATCTCCTATTACCACAACATCGTGATGGAGGACTTAATAATCAACTTTGAAAAGATGAATTGTTCAAATTCTGTGAATCAACCCGTTCTTAAGGTCCTGAGTTCCAGTCCTAGATGTGACCGTATCTTTTTCAGATTTTTCTGTTTCAAATTTTCGTTTAGTCTTTGTTCTTAATTGTCTTCAATAATTAAATATTACAATTTGAGTTTTTACTCATTAAGATATTCCAAAAATAAAAAAAACTTAAATCGTTAGCTACCCATGTAAATAAAAATTTAAAAAAAAATCATATTAAATCAATTTCTCATAAACCGACAATGATGATGTATTATATATGCAAGTGGTTCGGTAGGGAGATGCATTTATCATGGCAAAAGCAAGCAAAAATGTAGAGTTGTAGAAGCCACTAGTTATAAGTCTCAAGGCCCCGTAGTACGCGTTCAAAGATGGTTTGAAAGGGAGATATGTAAATACGAATATTAGAAAATGGTGAAAATATTTAATACAACACGACTCGTTTGAAATACACCAAAAATCTCTCGACAAATGCTTTAGCTGTATTTAAAGATACACTGTGAATTTTTTCATGCCTAATACATATTAAATAACAGAACAAAACGTGTTTTTAATAAATTTCGAACTTACTTTGTGATTATTTGTATCGAAGGAATTTCATATAATTAACGTTTCGGCATAACAAATGTATACATATTATCTTCAAAAATAACATCAATTTTTTTGAAACTTAAAAATTAAAGCGTTCAAGAGATACTTGTTATAAATCGGCCGAAATTGGGAATTCAGGAGCTTAAGCACAATTAGTTATTAGTCATAAGTCTAAGGACGGGTTGTTTTGGAGAATGTGAACAATTCTTCAAATTTCAAAGTTAATTTTCAAGCTATGTGAAAGATTTTTTTAAATTCTGTTGTTATTTCAGATCTATCATGTAGCTAGCTTGTGATTAAATAATAACAGAACTTAAATAGAACTTTCACAGAACCTAGAAATGAACGTTGAAATTTGATGAATCAAATTCTCCGAAACAATCCGTCCTAAGAGATAGGGTATAGGTTATAAATTCATAAATTATGTTTTGAAGCGATCTTGAGGTGATTTACCAAGAAAACGGCACTATAGAAATGATTAAAATATTATCAAAATTTCTTCAATGATTTCAAAATCACTTTGTAGCGTCATTTTAATTGAAACAAAAAAATAACTTAGTATGTTATTAAATGTTTATCCTTGCGAAGAAATCATTAGTTTTGAAGCATGTCAATACTATTTGATAAAATATCGGTACAGGAAGTTATTCATTTTATTTAAATTATTTTTTATTTTTTTTATTTATTTATCCATATTCTCCATAAAACGGTTATAACACACCAAAATATTACGGAGAAGTTATAAATTTGAGGTTCGTGTCAGCATAAAAAGATCATAGGAGTAATTTTACTATATTGTGACGAAAATGTCAATGGTCAATTCAGAATCGTTAAGCAGTTGAGTCGCTCTTTTGATTGGCACGTTCTGATAGGCAAGTCTTCGCTTTCGTAGCATGACAGAAGTGCAAGGGATCTCCCATAAGTGTTCTTGTTAGGCGCTTACAAGATTACTTGGTGGATTAAATACATATATATTTTTTTTTTGTAATTTTTTTTTATTTTTAATAATATGATTACATGGTACATAATTCATTTTACATCTTGGGTCTTTTTACTACTCTTCCATTGAAAGCATTTGCTAGTGTATGGAAGGGGAGTGTAAATAAATGTTGTTGTTAGTTAGTACTTAAATAATTCATTGTACATAAATGTATGTTTGCTGTAGTATTTTTTTTGATAGTAGTGAAGGATAATATATTAATATAATAAATTTAAAAAAAGAAAGGAAGTTATGGAAAACTAAGGATATTTGTGAGATTAATTAAGTGACAATAGTTTTTTTTCAGAATATTTTTAAAGTGTCTCTTGACAGAGAGCAGTATTCGGGTTTTATCATTAATGCTTCTGATTTCTTCTGGTAGACGATTGAAAAAAATTCTTCCCTGGTAAGTATAATGATGTTGTGCAAAAGACGTATTTAGTTTTGGGCACAGAAAAACATGTCTATGTCGCGTTCTGTTTTCATTTAAAAAATGATATTTATCTTTTTCTTTTATAATTTTGATTAATGAGTTTTTAATATATAGGTCTTTAAATGTAGGTACTTGAAATTCTTCAAACAGGCGTTCTGTTGGGTAGTCAAAGGATTTTTTTAATATAATTTTAATAATTGTTCTTTGTATAATTTCAATTGGAAGAAGGTTACATAGTTACAGAAATTACTAGTTCCATAAAAATATTTTTCGGTGGGCTTCTTAAGTGTTGAAATCAACTTTACTGTTCCTTTCAGAACAAAGATATAAATAGGAATGGATTGTAAACCTCTTAGTACTGTTTTACATTTCTAGAATATGATTTGTCCAAATGTATGGAAGTGAGGCATGGAACTGGCAAAGAAAGGATGAAAGTAGATTGAATGCTCGCTGCCTTAGTTCTTGTATGTTCAATAGACCATTTAGCAAATTTTACAGGAGACGTTTTTTTTTGTTTTTACAGGCAAATTCTAAAAATTCTCGATTTTGGTCATTTCGTTTAGTACATATGTGTAACAGGAAATAATTAAAGATCATTTTTCGAAGATTGAAGCTATAATATGCCCATATTATGACTTTAAAGGTGGACGTTGAACATGGCTTGAAAATGATGAATGATTATTTTGGATATTGAACATATCGTCTGGAGATTGACCAATTCGGCTCCCATAAGTTTGAGGTATTTTTTGTTCAATTAGCCAATTAGTGGTAAATTGTATATACAGGGTGATTTTCAGATTTCAAATACTTAGTAGTGGTTGACTTAAAGTATTACTTTAAAATATACAAACAGAGTCCTTGAGTTGATTTTTCACAAAAACTGCTCTATATAAATCATACAATATTTTGGAAGTTTGAAAAATATGCACAAGTACAAAGGTACCAACCGCTAATATACTACTATCGGTTGTCAGTGCATGCGTGATGTGAAATATTCTTACATCGTACGTATTACGGCCTCCGTGGTCTAGGGGTACTCTTGACTAGAAATCCGGAGGTCGCGGATTCAAATCCCAGCGTGAGCAAGTAAATTTCATTTGATTCATTTATGTTATTTCACAAATTATTCATTTAAAATAACATAAAGTCTATTTGCGGCATGTTCCAGAGAGGAAGATATGGTGTAAAGACCACCATAAGAATTGAAATGGCTTAAGCCGTGTTTGGTGATCAGATCTGAATAAATACTCACATACCATCTCTCTTCTCCTTCATCCTCTTTCCTCTCTTTCTTCTCTCCATCTCCTTACCCTCCACTCTACCTTCAGCCTCACAATATACTAATATACCCCAATTGGGGATTCCATAGTCTCACTGGCTCCAGATGGTTGGGAGCAGTTGAGACTGTGTGCGGTATTCCATAAAAAAAAATCCCGAGTGATGCGTAAAATTATTGAAGTTCAATTTTCAGTTGAAAATTTGTTTTTTTTTTATTATTGTTTCGTTACCTACATTTGATAAATGTAATTTTTAAAGTTTACTTACTTTAGAAAGATTTTTTTTCTTTCGGAGGGTCTTATTTGCCGTGAGCTTATTATTTATGTTGATTATCGTGAGTAAAATATTATTTTTTTAAATACTTTCAGCTCTTAAAATACTAAAAATATAATATCCCGCGATTTGGGTTATGGGTGTGCGCTATTTAACATGAAATGAGATCCCTGATGTATGATCGTGTGAGAAATGTGGACATCCCCAAAGAGTGCAAGGCTGATGTAAGCGTAATGAGTAAGATCAAGAAATGGACGCTTAGATGGTTTGGGCATGTAGAGCAAATGAGCGAAGTAAGGGATGTAAGGAGAATATACAATGCAAATGTGAATGGTAGCAGAAGTCAGGGACGCCCGAGGAAGACAAGTCACCACCAAGCGAATCACACACTTGAGTCGGGCCATGTCAAGAGTCAGAATAATAGAAGATTATGTATGAGACGATGTATGAATGTGAATGAGGCAAGTAGTGTGTACCAAGACCGAGTTGTTTGGCGGTCCGTCCTCTCTGCCTACCCCTGCGGAGAAACGGCGTGATGATTAGTTAGTTAGTTAGTTTAGAATGTGGTTTTGTTTTCAAGTTATTTTTATTAGTTCTCAACAAAGTGCATTGCTTGTACAGTTAGCAAAATATGCAAGATGAAAACGTTAAATACAGCGGTACATTCTTACTTTTCTTTCAAAGAATCATATTTTCATTGTTCCCGGAAAGCAGTTTCATCATTCATTTATTCTTCGTCTATAAATTGAATTTCTTTTTCCGTAGAACTCTGTATTAACACTAGAAAACTGCCTTCGTCTAATGAAATTGCCGCATTAATTACCTGTACAACTGAGCCAGAACAAAGCAATATTTTCCATTGGGGCTATTTCTATGAACCAAACACTTAAAGCAACTGAATGAGTGGATTAAAACTGTAATTTAATTGTCCAATTATACCTTTTCTTCCCAAGATCAGCCTTCTGAAGATTTTGCGTATTTTCTTAATCATCAATAAAGGTTGGGAACTACTTATCTTCATTGAACCTCCAACTGTTCTTTAGTATAAGTATTATTACCCAGAGTTTGCAGAATAAGGCGCCTGAACGAATAATTAAAATAAATACTACTGTGGTTTGTTTGGTTGATAATACAATCTTTATCTTTTGGAATTTATTGTAATTATAACAGAGCTTTGTTTGCGTTAAAAATAACAGTTTATTTTTAAACAATAATTGTGATAAATTCCACGTAAAATGGAATAAATAATAGTGGGAACTTTTCGTTTCAATACAATCTATACCTTAACTTTACTTATTCTAGTCGCAGGTTCAATTTTGTCAAAGGCAATTAATAAAAATAAAATATATTCGTTTCTTCACATACGAATATTAGTATAGCACATTTTTGATTTGTTTGCATCTAGTTCTATGAAGTATCGGTACTGAAATGGATTTAGCCGTGTTTGGTGACCAGATCTGATTTGGTGGGAAGATCCAGATCTTCCCCACCTTCAGACTCATAACATACACCAATTGTGGATGAAATTGCTTAACAGTCTCCAGACGATTGAGAACAATTGGGATTTTTTTGCGGTACTCACATTGAAAAAAAAAAAGTTTTTTATTTTTATTTTGTACCATAAGATATTACTTTATTTGCAAAAATTTGTGAAAATTCAAATAACAGTATTTAAAATATTTTTTCCATTGTATTTAATTATTCTCCTTTCAGAATGTTCACCCCGAGGGAATAGCTATGTGACACAAATATAGGTCCAACGTAATTTAGCATTCTGTTCCAACAGTGTACTGGGTTCAATTCCCATTCCAGCACAGATGAATCTCCAGAGACTCGACTAACTTTTGTAGAGCTGCATTATGTCCTTAATAATGCCTTTGCTAATTATTATTGCTTGCTTTTGGGAGTTTGATGCCATTAAAGTAATGCGGTAAAAGTACGGGACATTTTATTTTACTTCCATCCTCGCCTAGCATTAAGGACACATACTTTGAACTAAATTAGTCTTATTAATACCCTGCTCCAGTGGAGAGTATAAGTGTAATCGCAATCCAATACGAAAACTCTAATAGTAAAAAAAATAGTGTTTGTGTGTGTATGCATATGCGTATGTGTTTGAACATATACAGCGGTTTCCAATAAGAGGTGTTATTTTGATATTCAATCATAAAAGATCAATGCTTTCGTTGCTTGTGTGGCACGTAGCGCCGTCTTGTTGAAAAACGTTGTCCATATTAATACCATCCAATTTCGGCCTTACAAAATAGTTAATCATCTCTCGATAGCGCAATCCATTCACCGTAAGTGTTGCTCCAGCCTCATTTTCGAAAAAGTAAGGTCCAATGACTCCGCCGGACCATAAACCGCACCAAACAGTCACACGTTGAGGATAAAGAGGCTTTTCAACAATAACTCTTGGGTTTTCCGAGCCTCAGATGCAACAATTTTGCTTGTTGACGAAGCCACCGAGGTGGAAATGGGCCTCATCACTATGTTATGTTATGAGATGGTACATTCACACCTATCCTATATCTGTTATATCTGGGGCTTTGCCTCAAAGAAACTGATAGTTGACCTGCAGGTGGTCCAAAACCGAGCTCTCAGAAATATTTTTGGTCTTCCATGGGACACATATGTCAAGGAAATCTATTCAATTTCCGGTATCTTCACATTCACAGTCTTTCCCAAACATGAAATCACGAGCACCATCCTACAAATTACCCAATCATCAACCCACACTATCATCAAACTACTTCACAATCAGGACATTCACAACCACAATACTCGGAATAACAATAAAATCCGCATTTCTCTAACACTCAATACGAAATATAGAATAAAATCTCTTAACTGTATTACATACACACTCTATAACTCTCTTCCAGATATGTATAAAAACAGCCAGCATAATGCAAAAATTCAAAGTAAGGCTTTAAAAGAATATTTTTTAATAACATATAAAAACTAAAAAAGCGTAATTCTTGTCGTGTTGTACATTTTTTTGTTTCTTTCTCTCTCCTTTTCTATCCCCTGTATTTGTATTCGGGCATAATCTTTTTTTACCAATTTATTATTGGGTAAGTACCATATTTTAAATTTTTTCCTTGGCTCTGTGCTTATGTGTACATGTATATGCCTGTATGTTTCCTTTTTTTGTTTTTCTTTGTTTGTTCTACTAAACCTTCCATTTTTTCTACTGTTTTGTAAGTGAAACTTATAATTATGATATTTTTGTTCTGTTTCGTATGTGAAACTTTTAATTTTGATATCAAAATACCAATGTAAAAATGAACCTATTAACTCTCATCTATGTATAGCAAGTTCCTCTCGTCATACAATGAGTTTTGTAACTCGGGAACTAAAATCGGGATTGCTCTAGCAAGAAATAAAAAATAAAATATATAAAATATTTTATTCGTATGTTTACAGTAGACTTATACTAGAAACTGGTGGGCCATGAAACATAAATGAATATAAAATGGAAACATCTTCCGAATTGAATCGGCACCTTCTGATTGTCGGTCAGGGGCACGAAATCACTGCGGTTCCGTGCACCTGACCAGCAATCAGTTGGTGCGGATTCAATTTCCGTTGACGGTATTTTAGGCTAATAATTATTGCTACTAATAATTTGTTAATATATAATTGCATATTTTGTGATTTATTCACCAAATGACCCCATTAAAAATGGATAAAAGTAATAATTATAATAATAAGGACGGGTTGTTTCACAGAATTTGAATATTTCATCAAATTTAAATATTGAGTTACAAGTTCTATGAAGGTTCTATTAAAGTTCAAGTTATTCATCATATCAGAACTTGGTCAGTTGCTTCACAAAACTGAAATAATAACAGAACTTTAATAGAGCTTTCACAAAATTGAGAGAAAACCATTTCCAAAAACGACGTAAGTAAGAAGCCGTGCACAAAAATGTACGACGCGCGGCCCTTGTGTATAGGACAGACTTATGGTTGAATTTGCTCTAGCAAATCACTAAAATAAATCGCAAATCTTAACGACGTAAGTGAAGAAGTTGTGTTAAAAAATGTGGTTGAATTTTCCACAGCAGGCCAAGTAAATTGATATTTCCGCGGGGTGTATTTTAATTATTTCTGATAAAAGTAATTAAAACTAAAATCTTAGAAGTTTCGAAATGAATATCTTGGGAAGTTACTAATTTTATGGTTGATATAGCTAATTCAGTAGTTTCAATATTTTAATCGTAACGTACCGTTTTTTTTAAATTAATACTACATAAATAACTTACATCTGTGGGTATCGGTCTAAAAAAAGGTTTCTATATTTACGAATTTGTCGGAATTAATTAAAATGCGTTACTCGAGCAAACCCTCGTTATTAAAGTCTTGTGTCGACTTATTTCATTTGTGCTGTGTTTCACAGTATATTAATTTCAAATTATACGTTGTATATTTGCAACACGTTGTCACAGCAGGTGAAAGACCACCATTCAGAACCGAAACGTTGCATGAACTGGCTTTAACCGTGTATGTTGACTGGATCTGAATAGCCTGGTACTTCTTCATCTTCCCAATCTCCTTCTCTTTCATCCTCATAAATTACCCCAATTAGAAATGGCATCCAGACGGTTGGGAGTAGTTGGTAATCTTGTGCGGTATTCACGTAAAATATTTTTTTTTCTTTTGGACTTCAAATAATATGGACATGAATAAATAATGTCGCCATTTTCAGCATAATATTTTTATATATCTTAATACATTTGTTGTGAAACCTAACCGCGAAATATAAAGATTTTAAGCTGACGCATTCAAATTTTCCTTAATACATAATATATATTTCATCATCAAAGCGCCGAGTTACTAATTCAGAATTTTAAAGAAAAGCTGTGTAATATATTCATTACTGTAAGATTCAGTCTAGTCAACTGGAAAGACTTTTAAAGTCTGAGTGAATTAAAGACAACAAAAGAGCAAAGTCAAAATATCTCTTTGTGCTCCAGAATGGGTTATTTTTTCATTCAGAAAGTAGGATGAATATTATTTGACCTACAGAATGTTTGCTTTGGTAGTAGGAAAAGTTTTATATACATAATGTAAAGCACAGAGAACTTTACACTGCCAACAATACTATCTCTTTGCAATGTTGGAATACACGTTTTAGTTACCGCTACGCCGTATATTCGTAGCACTTTAAAACTAATGTTTACATTTCGGTACGAACTGTAATGTTAAAAACGCTTTTGAATTACTTAATACGTAGAATCAATTATAAGTTTGTAAAATATTCTATCCGTAGTTTGCTGGTACTGTGCGAATTTGGCAGAGTTCAACTCTGTGTTTCTACAATCGAAAAATGAAATGACACAGACAATTTATATATTTATTTATTCACGCCTTTAAGGCTTTTACATGTATATGTTAAGTTTTTAAGGAGTACAATAATAAATGTGTAGTAGGTACATAACATAGTAAATTGAGTATGAACGATATGTGCAGGTATAACACAAGTTATTGTAGAAAGTTCTGTTATACAAAGGAGTTCAATAATTTTATATACTAGCAAGAGTACCATTAAGGTATATGAAAGAAGTTACAGAGCGTTGCGTAGTGTTTTATTTAATGTGATAACCGCACAAGAGTCCCAACTGCTTCCAATCGTCTGAAGCCGGTGAGATTGTGGCATACTCAATTGGGGTGTGTTGTGAGGCTGAAGGTAGAAAAGGGAGTGGAAGGAAATATGAGAAAGGAAGGTGAGGGAGTGCCTGCCTATTCAGATATGGTAAACACGGCTAAAGCCATTTCAAGCAACGTTTCTATTGTAAATGGTGGTCTTACACCAGGGCTTTACTAGAGTATCTTTCAATCTGGAAGGTACTGCAAGTATACTATATATTATATTAAATGAATAAAGTGATACACAAATTAAACTTATAAAATTTACTTGCGCACGCCGAGATTTGAAGCCGTGACCTTCGGATTGCTGTTCGAGAGCCTAAGTGTCTCTCTCTGGTTCTCTCTCTCTGGTTTCAATCCTGGGATTGGTTTGCAGCAAACCAATCCCAGGATTTGCCATAGTGTAGTTTCAAGATATTTATAAAAACCGTTCAAGTTTTGTTGTAAAGCATGTTTGTATTTAACAAACCTTTATTACGCCAGATTGGGTGTTTTATACAGTGTTAAAAGGGGTATATGAAAAAGTATGAAATATATATATCGAAAGTTCTTCAAAGAAGTTTGATTGGTGTATTACAATAATAAAATAATGTAGTTAAAATAAGATTGTCATTTTTGTTACTATAAAAATAAAATAGAACAGTTTGTTGTTAAGCATGTTTGTAATTATTATACGCCCGATCGGGTGTTTTGCAGAACGTAGATAAAAAAAATAAAATTATAGATACGTTTCAGTCATTTTAATACGCTTAATTTTAGTTTAGATTTTAATTTAAAGTAATACATGTTATTTTTTTCTGGTCCTCTACGTCAATGATCGAATTCATGCAAAGGTATTACGAAATTAATTATTCATTCCAAGGAAAGCTGTATGGGAAAAAAGATAAACAAATAGATAATAAATGAACACATAGGAAAAATATGAACAAAAACATGCACAGATAGGAAGTAATTATAAAAATGTATTTGTGAGAATAATGAAGCGGTTTCTTCAATTTAGAGCATAACTTGAAGATTAAATTAAAATTATACCTGCTAATTTTGGTTGTCAGTGTTCAGTGTTTACTTTGGAACCGGTGGGCATAAACGCGGATAAAGTAGGTACCAACATAGTTTTATAAAATAATATATATTTTTTAATTTATTTTTGAAACGTGCTTTATTTATTTAAATGTTTGACAGATCTCATAAGTTTTCTTGTTTTTTTTTTACATACGAAAGGAAAAATTCTTCTTTTGAATGTGCAAATATATTTCTTATAAGCACTTTATATAAATATTCACTAAAATAGCTCTTCGAAAAACAAGAATAAAATAATAAAACCATAAATTAATACATTAAAACCTTGGTATAACGGAACACGAACGAACAAGTTCCGTTGTCAGCAGCTTTTCGAGCTAACTTTTATGACGTTTGTCGTAAAATTTTAGAACCAGGAAAGTGAGAAGAGCTGGGTGAACTGGACACGGACACAAAACGAAGTTGCCAGGAAACGAAAATGTTATAAATGAAACGATTTTAAAAAAGAGGGTAGAATGCAGTTTTTCACAATTTTCATCCTTTGTTTATTTAAGCTTTTGTTTAATATACTCAACAATATTATTATTTTATTTTTCAAAAAAATATATAAACAAGTTCTGCTGTGCAAAAATTACACAGCAGAACTTGTTTGATTTATTTATTAATTAACGCTCTTTTTCGGGGCTTTTACATATGCATATTAAGAAATATACATTATTTATTCTACATAACTGAAATGCTGCATCAACAACATTTTATATTTGTTTATATATAAATTGAAAATGTCCACTAACTTTGTACAATTGTTTCCCTAATTATTATTCTGAGCAAAGAGGAATACATATGGTAGTTAGTATCAGAATTTCTGCACTGAAATAAATCATGACTTTTAGTATGATGTTGTGGAATCTGGTTTTAATGTAAATTGAATAATAATATTATTGGAAAAATAAAAAATAAATTAAAATGGAGTTGTACAAAATTAAATTAGATAATAATAAAAAATTAAAAATATTTTCACTGTTTTTGTTAAGATTAGAAGTGGGGCCAGGGCGGATTCAAATTATTTTGGGTCCAGAGCAGAAATAATGGGCGCCTTCTACTCTCCCATTCAATCTTATTTTTTAGCACAACCTAGTACTAGTATGCAAGGGGTAACACTAACACTATTTTCCTAATAATTTAATTGTTTTTAGCAAAATTATATTTTTGTAAATTATACCGTCTTACGAAGTAATGTATTATTTTTTTTTCGTTTTTTATCTAACCGTTATAGTTTCCTCAGGATAGCTAGGTATAAAAATAATAATTAATGTTATACAAAAAATAATGAAGCTGGTATATAACTTAAGATTTAATCATGTTTTAATTTTACTCAAAAAATATTATAAAGTTCTCCAGCTAAATTAGCAAACTTTACCAAAAAATTGTTCATTTCGGATTTTCTGTAAATAAATAAGGTACGATGACTTTTCAAAATCGGAGTGATGACATTTGATGTGGAATTTTGCGACGCGCATTTTCACAGATAAAATAAGAAAAAGAAAAGTTAGATTCATAATAAAATACTTTATTTCATTTTCAAGCGAATAAAATATATTTCAGTTTGCCAGCAGTATTTTTTAAGGCTTAAAATACTATAAAACCCGTCCTGTATCAATGCAATGAAGATTAATTGTGGAAGAAATCTCTTCTGTTATGTTTTAAAATGATAAATATTTTTTGTTCCTAGTGATTCTTATTATATATAGGTACTCATATATATTTAAATTCTTAAAAAAATCGGAAAGTTAACAGCAAATATTTAAAATAAACTTACATATGATATTAAGAATAGATTCTATGCTAATTATGAACCATATGTTGATATTAAGAATAGATTCTATGCTAATTATGAACCATATGTTGATATTAAATAAAAATAATAACGGGACAATATAAGTATGCTATTTTGTTACGAGATATGTTGAGGAGGGTGGGTGGGGTGAGGGGATATGTGTTGAGAACAAAGAGACGAAGGACGGGAGTATATTGAGTGGTCTAGTAATGGAGCGATTGTGTGATGGATTTTCGTCTTAAGAGTCGAGTTAAAGATGTCAATTTCATAGTAATTTCAGTTAAATGTGGAGAATTGTATTATGATCGTAAAGGACTTACGAGCGTTCAATAAATAAATAAATAACATCAATAAAAGTGTTGTGGGCTTCTTGTAAATCCACGGTGGACTCGAATTGGGAACAAAAGTCAAAAATCCACGGAAGATTTTTTGGAACACTAGTGGTAAGAATTTCGAATCTCACTTGAACAATGGTAATAATACATTATTATTATTATTATTATGTGGAACTGTTAAAAAAAACTGGAACAGTTTAAAAATGAAATAATTGTTTAAAACGTAATAATTGGCAACTGACTGTTCAGCTTTGACGTTTATAAACCGTGATTTACAAATTTTGTCATATGAACCGTAAGGTTCAAACATTATAAACGGGATAGGTTTTGGTAATTAGAATTGATTAAAATATTTTAAATTTATACAGATTTTGCACCGCATCGGGTTTATACGTAGATACTAACATAGAATTAAAATTTTTAAAAACATATACAATGCATTTTCGCGCCTGTTCCGTTACCAGTTTACCATTCGCCCTGGTCCACGTTTTTATGTTCCATGCTGACTAAAAATGATGGATGTGACCCCCTGAATGGGGTCGCAAATGAAATGGGGTGGAAACAAAATACTGCACATTGTCTTTAATCTTAGAGTTGTTTCAATGCTCATTAAGTCCGCAAAGATACATTCAAAGCACGCGGTTAAATTTATCTTGTTCTTAAGCACCGACATCGAAACCATTATTGCCTTTCCTTCCATTTCTTGCAGTCATTACTCCGGCGGGTCCCCTGCTGACAATTCCACTTTCCTTTTTTCAGTAATTTTGCAAACCCTTAGTTATTTTTAGAATCAGCTGTCACGGGCTGCATAACAGCTCTTCCCCCTTCGTTTGAATGCAAATGCGACGTGGGGCGGCACTAAAGCTACGCAGCTTCCTGCGGGAAATGCATGCAACAGCCTTAAGGATGGGCAGAAAATTCAACGATGCGGGGCTTGCCCTTTGAGGCTTAAAGCTTTAAGGGTACCTACTTACAAAATGATTTCCAGCCTAGCAACATCGTGGTTACACCAAATTTCAATAAAATCCTTCGCCAAAAAAAAGTTGCAGTTTCTAATGTTTTATAATAGCAGATATCACAGCTGCAAATTCTAGCTCTGACGACATGACATTCACAATATTTACAAAGCTCTATTTGACTAAAATTTCTACTTCAACGAAGTAATGTAAGGCTAAAAAAATCAGGCCATCATGAGTTGTGGAGCTTTTGAATTTTCACCGTCATAAAAACATACATCAGAAAAAATTGTTCCTTTCGTCATTTTTATTTCGGATGTAGACCGAAGCAGAATAGTAAAAACAGAAAGTTTCTTTGCCAAATTGAAAAACGATATTAAAATTAAAATTCAATCAAGATTACAAAATGCCCACTGCTCAAAAGAAGAAATATTTAAATCATGCACCAAATAGATAAACCCTTGCTTTATTCTTAATATTAGAGGGTTTTACCTTTTGGCGAACGGTGAACAATTTTTAATTATGGGTCGTGTTTTAACTGGCGATATTTTGTTGTCATTTTGAGATTTTTATTTTTTATTTCTTAAAAAAGTTCTAGAGTTTTCGCCTTCGGGAAAATATTTTAAAACCTCTAATTGAAAAAAAAAGTTTTCAGAAGACACTACGTTACATTTTTAAGTCAGGATTTAGTAGTTTCCACTTTATTTAACTTGAAAATTACATACTTTATTGCTCTGGCACCGTAAACCCATTCAACTAAATTGTGATGAAACTTAATAAAGTTGATTGCGTGTTCATATAAATTGCTTTATGTTCCCCAGAACTCCTATGAAGCCATGTTGCTAGTTTTATAACCGTCAAATGAATGTGATAATTTGGTACTTCGTGGTTTGTTCAAGAGCTTCATTGTAAAATACAAAAACCACATTTTATCACTGAATTCACAATCCCTGTGACATTACTGTCAATGTCTCCGTGTACCCACTGGCAAATATCCTATACCTAATATTGTGCGTCCAACTCTAGTAAAATCTTGGCAATATCAACAACGCTGGCCGCTAGAGGCGCTAGTGTAGCATGTTGACGTTGACATTCCTTTTAATGGCGGCAAATTATATATTGCTATGTATTGGGTAAAAGCCCATCTGGAATCGAACCAGGTTATAATTGACTAGCTCAGTGAAAGGGCAAGCAGATGAAACTCGTGTACGATCAGGGGTGAGCAACTTCTTTGTTCATTATTTCGTCCATCGGTCAGAAGGTTGGAAGGGCCAGCACAATAATAACACATGAGTAAAAGGCACAAGGTATATTAATCATCTTCTAAAGAAACACAGGGATAAATTGGATCTCTACTCTCTTCTCTTTCTCTGTGACGACCGGATGAAACGAGGATTTCACATGAATTTATATGATTTGAACACAAGAAAGGATATGCCGAAGCTTACATGGTTTCCAGAGTTCTGATGAGGGGTGGCATGACATGTCGAGCTGGAGATACCCGCGCTTCCCGGAGAAGCAGCGGTAGTTTTGGTATCGTCACGCACGAGGAATTTACCGGAAGCGAGACTCCATTGAGTTCAGTTTGAGTTGAGATATTAAACATGTTTTCGATTTGGTAGCGCAATGCATTTAGTTTAAAACTGGAACAAGATCGCGTCTAATATCGCGTAATTATGCACGCCATGTTGGCGAGCGTAGCAGTTCGCTCCGCTAGAGACACTGTTGTTCCAACCAAGGTCGGATTTCGACTGCCCGCCGTCCGAGGCAAGCGAAGGTCTAGGACTGCGGAGCGCGGCCGGAGAGTGTCGGCTACTCGCGGTTGCTGTGTGGGTGGTCTGTCACGTACGCCCCGGCCAACTGGCATGGGGTGACCAAGCCCTTTTAATTGTAGGGTAACCATCTTTTTAATTAGTAGGGAGACTATATTACGTAACACATTCCCCCTCCGCCAGTAAAAAGCGACGTGGTAATGAAGCTTTAGGCGCAAAAAATCCTCTTCACCTTGTCGTGAGGGAAGTAGAGAGAGAAAAAACAGTGTTGATTTACAAAAAAAACAAAGAAAAAATAATACATGGTTATGCAATGATGAAAAGACAACATACAAGGTTATGCAGTGATGAAAAGACAAACATACAAGGTTATGCAGTGATGAAAAGAACAACATACAAGGTTATGCAATGATGAAAAGAACAACATACAAGGTTATGCATTGATGAAAAGAACAACATACAAGGTTATGCAATGATGACAAGAACAACATACAAGGTTATGTAGTGATGAAAAGACAAACATACAAGGTTATGCAGTGATGAAAAGAACAACATACAAAGTTATGCAGTGATGAACAGAACAAAAAGGACTCTAAAATTTCATTGGTCTGTAAGCTAAGTTTGAAGAGCGTAGTGTTTTCGTAGAGTACCAAGTAGACGTAATTTCACTGAAGTTATAAAGTTACACTTTCACTGTAACTTGACCCATTTCAGATTGCACTCAAGTATCACTAGGGCCTTAGAAATTGAACTGTGCTTCTTGGTTGTGGTTGAGAGATGATGATGCGGAGGGCTAGAAGTATCCGGGTTCTGTTGTCGTACCAGCGTGAATTCCACTATGCAGATGTGGTGGAGCAGTGGTTGTCAAGGTGAAATGAAGTTGGTAATAACATGGAGTAATACCAGTAAGTTGATTGATGGTTGATGCGTGTAATGGTTATTATGTTGAGTTTGCGCATCGGCAAGTGGTTGATTTGTACAAGTGGCAAGTGGTTGATTTGTACAACGGCCAGTAGATCATTGCACAGCAGCAAGTAGTTGATTTGCGCAACGGCAAGTGGTTGATTTGTACAAGTGGCAAGTGGTTGATTTGCAAGAACATAACTAACCTTGAGCTGGCATGCTCTGAGGTTGGTTCTTTTGAATATGGTTTGAATGATGAGACAACTTTATTTGCAACTGCACGCACGACTCACACCTAATTTGGGTGCGGTCGGGTGTTTTTGGTACGCAGAGATTGGAGAGATGTGAATGATGGAAGTGAAGGCGGCAATGAAGAGAACCTCAGCTTGCAGGTGATGAGGAGGGCTGCTGGTCTTCTTTTTAATCCAGGGACAGGTTATTATTAGAGCCAAAATTCTTGAAGTTTACCTGCCTAAATGATGCAAAAAGTTTGGAGAGAAACAAATTGTGTTCAAGAGAAAAGACAAAAGACAAAAAAACGTCGTTGGTTAGAGAGGAGAGAGAGTAGAGAGAGTAGAGAGAGTAGAGAGAGATTTCCTAAGCTGACTATGCCATGAGTATCCCGAAATTGGGGAGACAAAAAGTATCACGACTGGCGTGAGGTTACCTATTTGATATACAAGGTATAGGTAGGTGGTTGTACAGTAGTAACACCAAGTTTCTGAAAGAAGTTGGCCTTCCATGGCCGGTGTTAGCGCTTGAGCGATAACAACAAATGATAACAAAATTACAAGAAATGTGTTGATTACCTAGGAATGGGGTGAAAAGGAGAGATTATTTTGAAGCAAATTTCATGGATAAAGATTGTCTTATAGACAGACGATACGCTATGTGCGTAGGGTACACCTTCCAGATTCATGAAATTAACCTCAAGGATAATGAGGGATGACAAAAGCATACATGGGTTTGAAGGAAGGGTGAAGGATGGAGGGTTGAGTAGCGAAAATTGATAGTGACTGAGCTAATTCTCAATTCCATCTCTATGTAAGGACGAAATATATCAACCAGCAAATTTCCTAACTCTTTACAAATGTACATGAGTTTGATGGAAGGGTGAAGGATGGAGGGTCGAGTAGCGAAAATTGATAGTGACTGAGCTAATTCTCAATTCGATCTTTATGTGAGGACGAAATATATCAACCAGCAAATTTCCTAACTCTTTACAAATATACATGAGTTTGATGGAAGGGTGAAGGATGGAGGGTTGAGTAGCGAAAATTGATAGTGACTGAGCTAATTCTCAATTCGATCTCTATGTGAGGACGAAATATATCAACCAGCAAATTTCCTAACTCTTTACAAATATACATGAATTTGATGAAAAGGTGAAGGAGAATACACAGTAATAACAATCTAATCCTTCACGTGTATTTGGTGAAAGATTAGGGTTCGTTTTTAATCTTCTACAGTTTGTGAGAACATGACAGACCCTTGCTTAAATTTCACAAACCTGGGAGTTTTTCTTATTCGTCTCCCAGACAACTAGTTAGGTGGTTTTGTGTCACTGTCTCGATTAACTCCCACGACACGATACCTCATAACCAAAAGTGAAGCTGATGGCTAGTCCATGGTCAATGGATAGTGGATGGTTCTTGGGTCCGCTGACAAGAAGTCCACAGGTATCAGTTACCGAAAAATTTGCTGAATGCACAGCTTCATGTTTATTTGAGTATAACAAAAAATTCTCACTACAGTGAAGGACATTTCCCTCAGTGTCATGAGTTATACACAAGGGTCCCAATTAAGGGTGACAAGTCAGGGTAAAATGATCTACGTCCGGTCGAACAAGTACATAGTGTCAACTTATTTAAAGAAAACAACAACAAGATATTGTATCGTTCGCACGAATCATGGTAAGTATTATAACGTCTCCACGTCTCATGTAGAAATTGAACGAATTACTAAAGAACCCTAGTATTGAAAGGAAGGTACAACATAGATATTTATAACCATTTAAAGGAACAAATTATCTCTTTGGCCACAGTGTATGTAAGCCAGTAAAAAAAGTAATTATAACGAACTTCTCGTATCATGGTAGATATTATAACATTCTCATGTATAGTGTTAGATTTTATAACGATCCATCGTCTCATGGTGGATATTGTAACATTCTCATGTATCATGAAAATAACATATCAACGTTCAATAATAAAAGTACCATTTCAATACCGGAAAAAAGATACATACACAATGTCAAAAACAATCAAGTAGTGGCTATTGGTATTATCAAAAAATGACGATGGCATAACCTTTGGTTGGGTTTATGCGTTAAGTTGGCAATAATATAAGACATATGCCTACAAGGATGTCTTAAACAATACACACATATAGCAAAAGAGACCTATTTGGTTTTACTAACTCTTTGCTTACAAAATGTTGTGATGGCATAACCTTTGGTTGGGTTTATGCTTTATGTTGGCAATAATACAAGACATATGCCTACAAGGATGTCTTCCACAAGAAACACATATAGCAAAAGAGACCTACTCGGTTTTACTTACTCTTTGCTTACAAAAAAGGTTTGTAGTGGTTTATTTAAGACCTGATAGGGTTTTACCTACTTAAAATGACCAAACAAAAACGGGAAACACACTTGGTGTTGCCAAAATTGCCACAAACACGAATGTTGTGAACTTTATGTTACAAATTTGATGCAAAAGGCACCTGGAGACACAGGATGACTTAATATGAGTGACCTGGCTCGGTGTATTTGACAAGGCAAATTAATGCTTATTTTAAGTCAAAATATAGTACATAATATAACAAATTGGGGTCAGGAAGTTGAGAACTTAAGATTTTACATACTCAATGTGACCGAAAGGTATTATGTATGTAACATTGTTATTGATGTGGAGGACAAATCGGCGTTTGTTCTCCTTTGCAACAACCTTTTTCAGAATTGACGTGTCAATATCAAATTCTGAAAAAACAACAAATTAGAGCAAATGGGAATGTTGAGCGCCATTCAATTTTTTTAGAAAAAACTGAAAAAACTTTAAACAAAGGTAATTGTAACTTTTTATTTGTTACACCTATGTAAACTTGAATCAAATGACGATACCAAACTGGAATTTACACACGCATTATGATGACAAGTTACAGGGGTAGAATATTCACCTCAATTGGGTGTATGTTGCGAAAGGGCCATTGTTTTATGTACAATGGAACCCATTGGAACAAATGTGATGAACAAATGTGAAAGCACAATGTGAAGAACAAATGTGAAAGACCAATGTGAAAGACAATGTGAAGAACAAAGAACATGAGAGAAAAAAAATATTTACAAAACAATGTTGTACGTGACTTTTTGTGGTAGTTATGACACAAAAATAGTTATGTATTTAGTGTCATAAGTGTCAGAATGGTAACGACTAACAAATGATGTCCAGGGTCATGACTCCGGGAGCATAAATTGTTTTGGGAGGCGGAAAAAGTCTCTTGACTAGAATGATCAGTTCCAGAGAAGATACGTACAAAATATGAGTACAAATTTATAAACATTACACGGTGAGGTGTGACAAAGAAACAAAAATAACAAAGGGTTTATACAAAAGAGCATACTTGTACAAGTATGGGTGAGAAATGATTTAAAACCACAGTTGACACTTCTGTGTTTTAGAAAAAAAAAGGTTTCCTTGCAGAAGTCGAAAATGCGAGTTTTTATATAAAACTAACGCGTTAAGACATGCTGTTTGTCTGCACGAGGGCCAAATCTCGTGGGACAAAGGTAGAGCCCAAAGTTTGTTAGTTATGTGTGTGGTGACCTAGTGAAGGTGGTGTCTATTGTGTCCACACTTCCTAGTTTGACAATATCTTTTACGTGATAGTTGCCGATGTGTTTACCAGAGGCATCCGATAGGGTGTATACTACATCTGAGATTTTTCTCAGGACTTTTGCTTTAACAAAGCGAGGAGCTAGTTTTGCAGAGAAATACAGAGCACCTTGTGAGAGTGTGTTGTTGCGTCTCCAAACTATGTCGTTTTCCTTAAAGGTAACATCTTTCCTGCGTAAATTGTGTCTGTTTATGTCAGAGATTATACTGCCGGGTTGAAATTGCAGCCCTTTTATGTATTTCCTGTTGAAATATGCTGCGTATTTAATCAGGCCGTTTTTGGTTTTGTTGAAAGGAGAAATATTCCTGTCTTTTAATTCTTTTTCTAGGCTTTGAGAACTTTGAGAGCAGATGTTGGCTATTATGCCTAAGGTGTTGTTTTGAGAATTCATTTTGTGGCTAGTTGAGTTAGACATTGTGAGAAGAAAAAAGAATTGTCAGAGTGTTGTGGCTGAGTTTTTTTTTTTTAAAAAGGATTTGCTTGTGATGATGGGTGAAGAATTTTGTGAACTTTGTGAAAGTCCCAGTATGGAAAAAAAATGGCCAGCGGTTTCCTTGTATTTTTAATGGAAAAGTCCCTGAGATGCGAGTTTTTGAAAAAAAAATTCCGAAAAAAATTAATTTTCCGAAAAAATTTCAAAGTCCTTGATTTGTGAAAAAAATGGCCAGGGGTTACCCTGGGTTTTTAGTGAAAAAGTCCCTGAGATGTGCGTTTTTGAAAAAAATTTCCAAAAAAAATTAATTTTCCGAAAAAATTTCAAAGTCCTTGATTTTGAAAAAAATGGCCAGGGGTTACCCTGGGGTTTTAGTGAAAAAGTCCCTGAGATGTGCGTTTTTGAAAAAAATTTCCGAATACAGATTTCGAGGGAGTATTGTTTGTTCTTTCAACAATTATTGGGGGGTTGTTGTGATTCGTGACAAATTGTCTGAGTTTAGGCAGAACCAGTTTTTGGTTATTTACACGCAAGCTTCCCTTCACTTGACAACGACATGCTTTTAGGCGAAGAAGTGCCAAGAGTCGGGGATTTACGTCAATCGCGAATCTCAATTATAAGTAAAGAGTAGGTCGGCTTTCTACTTTAAAAAGGAAAACTCGACCCACCTTCATTACATATAAAACGGATTGTCAAATGGCAGACGGGCTTTAATTTTTCCTTGGTTGTGTTCATGTGCAGACGAACTGACTTATAAATTCCACAAACAAGAAATTTATTTTGTATCATGTACAAGATTTGAAATTGTTGAATTGTAGTTTATTGTAGCTCGTTCCCTCTAATAGTTTTACTAGGAAAGAAAACCTTTTTGGTTAAGGATCACTATGTGATGTTTAAGATGTCCGAAAAGAAGTAAACGTCGATTGCGCACTTTGTGATAGAATACCGGTACTTGAATTATTGTCGAGTGACGATTCGTAAAACTTGTAATTTAACACAGAACAGATCTAATGAGACACGGTTGTTTTAGATTTGACGCGATGGTTTGTAGAAAAGCTATGATTAATTGGAAGAAAACATAGTATTCAATGGTTATTACAAAACAAGACACAAAACATAATGAAAGAGTACAAAGTTACTTCCAATCTGACCTTTTGATGGATAATTAATAAACCTAAAGAAAACCCACGTTGAAGCCAGTGCTATGTGTTGGGTAAAAGCCCATCTGGAATCGAACCAGGTTATAATTGACTAGCTCAGTGAAAGGGCAAGCAGATGAAACTCGTGTACGATCAGGGGTGAGCAACTTCTTTGTTCATTATTTCGTCCATCGGTCAGGAGGTTGGAAGGGCCAGCACAATAATAACACATGAGTAAAAGGCACAAGGTATATTAATCATCTTCTAAAGAAACACAGGGATAAATTGGATCTCTACTCTCTTCTCTTTCTCTGTGACGACCGGATGAAACGAGGATTTCACATGAATTTATATGATTTGAACACAAGAAAGGATATGCCGAAGCTTACATGGTTTCCAGAGTTCTGATGAGGGGTGGCATGACGTGTCGAGCTGGAGATACCCGCTCTTCCCGGAGAAGCAGCGGTAGTTTTGGTATCGTCACGAACGAGGAATTTACCGGAAGCGAGACTCCATTGAGTTCAGTTTGAGTTGAGATATTAAACATGTTTTCGATTTGGTAGCGCAATGCATTTAGTTTAAAACTGGAACAAGATCGCGTCTAATATCGCGTAATTATGCACGCCATGTTGGCGAGCGTAGCAGTTCGCTCCGCTAGAGACACTGTTGTTCCAACCAAGGTCGGATTTTGACTGCCCGCCGTCCGAGGCAAGCGAAGGTCTAGGACTGCGGAGCGCGGCCGGAGAGTGTCGGCTACTCGCGGTTGCTGTGTGGGTGGTCTGTCACGTACGCCCCGGCCAACTGGCATGGGGTGACCAAGCCCTTTTAATTGTAGGGTGACCATCTTTTTAATTAGTAGGGAGACTATATTACTTAACAATTTATTTAGTACTTAGTGGCGGTATTTTGCGCTTTCTAATTTGTATTTTGACAAAAAAATATTTGCAAAAGTATCCAAAAAGTGTCTATGTTTTCAGTTTACCAATGAAATAGTCTTTTTACAGGATGCCACAAAACGTTTATAGGTTAGATGTTTAGGGATCTGGTGAGGAGACATTGAAAGCTATTGTGTTGGGACACAGAGTTTATTTGAGTCAGTTGAATTGCGCAGTTGGGAGATGACGCTGGACCAATGAGGAGGTAGGTACCAGGTGTAGACGGCGATGACAACGTTGATGGAGACCGGACTCGGTGGGTGTGTTCAGGACTGGTGAAGACGTGGAGTCTTCTGGTTACTCCAATGTGAACGTGGTAGCCGAAGGTGCTATGGACCTGGTCGGCAGATGAGCGGGAGATGCAGGCCGGCGACGATGTCGCGGGGCCGAGGCGCAGACCGGCGAAGTGGTCGCAGGGTCTAAGCGCGTGAGGTCAGCGCTGGCCAGGAACAATGGCCGGGGCCAGAGCGCTGAGGTGATCCCAAGGAGTCCATAATTAATTGTAGTCCGTGCAGAGCCGGGTGTAGGTGAGTAAGTCCTATAGAGGCGAGGTGAAGAAAGAGCGAGACGCAACGCTGGGGAACCGGCGGTCGGTGGTCGGCCGCTTCAGTACGTAGCAAGCAGTCGCAGTGCTCGCTATTTGGTCACTCGTAAAACTGCTAATTAATGACTGACTGAGTACATCCGGGCGCGCCTCATTATATAGCCCCTCGGATGCATTCGAGAACATTTCATAACTGTAGGTAAGAACGCCGAGCGCTTCGCATTGCGTTTAGATTATTCCCGCTACAATGCGTTTTGTATATCCGAGCGTTCCAGAAAATTCTCGTATCATCGCTACAGATGAAATATAACAAGATTTCGTTAAATCCTAACAAAAATAAAATGTTCTCGATTAAGTAAAAAAAGGATTATACCGCGAAAAATCTTGAAATCAAAATTTTAAGTTAATTCTAAAAGCTGTTAGTTACGTGTGGTTTTTTTTCATATTGAAGTTATACATCATCGTCAATGTTGATCTATGTGTAGTATCTATATGTAGGTTACTTAATTTTCCACTGTTTTTTCAATTTTTATAATTTATTAAGGTAAAACCAATAATTAATTTCACATAAAATGTATGAAAGTAAACCAAGGTGCAAAACTCATGCCGCTAGGAGGCGGTAGCAGCATTTTGCCATCAGAAGGTATGGGAAATGTCATATGTTGGAGATGTTATTAATATTGTAGGGTACTTGTACTGGGATTTCTTTCTTGCAGCTTTCTTTAAAAAATGTACTCGTAATTCAATATATTCTAATTTATTTGACATTTGTGGTGGAATCACTGAAGCCATACTGAAAGCAGTGTTTTGTCGGTGTGTTCCAATGGTTATGTGTTCATAGGATTGAATTTAAAAAAACTTTGTGCTTCTTTATTTTTTCATGCAACACTGCAAAAATACAATTTCTAAAATATTTGTATTTTTTTATTCATTAATTTTATTTTAGTAATTTTTACATTTAAGTTTACAAATTACTAATTAATTTGTCACATATAAATATACTATATTGTTTCTTGCTTGATGTGGCTCCTACACAACATCTTGAATTTTCCAATTGGGGCAGACTTTAGGTTTTCCGGCAGCGCATTATAATATTTCATCCCTTTATATAAAATACTATTCTGAGTATTTGCCTTGTCCTTTTTTGGTAGCCTGATTTCATTGCACGTTATTGTTTTATGTTTGTGTATGTCCTTGTTGTATACAATTTTATTTGAAAAATATTTGGGTAGCAGGTTGTTTACTATTTTGTGTACAAATATCATCCTGTTCAAGGTCAACATCTGTTTCACCGTTAGCCAATTTAGTTCCTCTAACATTTTATTTACTTTTGAATATCAATTTCTTCTGAGTATTGTGCTCATTGTCCTATTTTGGAGAATTTGAAATTTATTTTGCTGTCGGTCGTTACACAGGAAAAGGATAGTTGAGCAGTAGTTAAAATGTGGAGCAATAATAGAGTTATAAATGGTGATTGCAGTTTTTTCGGAGAGTTTTTGGCGAATTCTTCCAAAAAAAGATATCTTTTTTCCAATTTTCTTTTGGGTATGTTCAGCATGTTTGTTAAAGTTGAGTTTGGAATCTATTATAACTCCTAGGTATTTTATATCGGTAATATTTTCAATAATTTCACCATCAATTTTGATTTTGCTTTCACTGGATGTCTTCTTAATAATAATAATAATAATAATAATTGGATAATTTGTAGAGCGCCGTTTTTGTGAAAAATCACCTCAAAGGCGGACAATTCTTATTACCAATTAAATACCTTATGTTAAGAAACTACGAAACATTGACTCCTTTACTAAAAAACGTGTTTTAAATTTTACACAACCGATGAATAACCATTTACCACACATTAATGATCGGTTTTGAGCAATTTTAAAGACATTTATTAGTAAGGCCCTCATAGTTTAAAAGAGAGGATAGACGAAAAACTACCTGCCATATTTTGAATAAAGAACAGAATTCTTCTATTATACAAAATTAGGAGACTAGGTATTAATTGTCTAAGGAAGTCAGGGTTAAAATATCAACTGGTAAAAATTACGTTTTTTTACTATAATACATGTATTTACAATTTTTGACCTGGCTGCGTCATCTCTCGGGCAGAGAAATCCGTGTCTGCGTGTGTATACTTGCCGAGTTTCAGTTCGATTGAATGTAGGGAAGTGGGTTAATTTCCTCTTCCAAGATTTGCATAAATTCATTCACGAAAACAAAATCTTAATTCAAAAAGATGTATTTATCTCTAGAATACTAGTAATCGGCTGAGAGGCGGCCCGAAATCTTTGTTTCAAATTATTGCGCTGGCATCCGGTCGTACTCTCGTGCCAACTCCGTGCAAACAGGACCCATTGGAGAGTGCACGTAGTGCCACGCAGTTACAGAGTTATAGCATTTTTTTTTCTTTTTTATGATTTGGATGTTATTACATCATATTTTATAACAAATCTTGTGTAATTAATTTAGATGCATATCAACGGCGATGATATAAGAGAATTCGATTCCAATAGTGAAAACGAGGATCATCTGTAAGTCTTCGATTATGATTCGGACGATAGTGTTGTACAAAATAAGTTCTTATAAAATACGCATTTTTTTAGTCTATAAGAAAAATTAAAGGTAAAGATCATTTTTTTATATTTTCGATAATTTACTGAGTTTATTTTAACATTCTTGGAATTTTATGATTACATTAGGATACTGTTTTTTTTTTAATATTATTTCCTTTCATTAAGAATTAAATGAAAGACTGGTAATGAGTTCACCAATTGTGAGAAATTTAATTTTATAAAAACACCTATTATGTTTGTATTAAGCTAACGAAGTAAATCATTCGATTGTACCGAATTGCTGTAATTTTTTAAATCAAATATGAAATATATATTTTTTATTCTTACAGTAACCTCACAGACGATCATTAGTATTTAGAGGTAAAATATTTATTAGTAATTTAATTATAATGGGGTATTCAAGGTTTAAAAATACAACCTTTTATTTTTTTTTTCAACACATTTCAGTGAATGTCACCCGAAGCCGCTGGTTGACGACAAAATTTCGCAAATCTTTAGTCTAAAAATCTTTAGTAAGTTGGATTAGGTATTTCGATTAAACCGCATATAATCTGCTGACTTTTTGGTCTGACATGGCAATTTGGGTGAGCCCACGCAACCGTTTGCCTTGAAACCTCCGCAATAAATACACCTAATAAAGAATACATCCACCCCGCTGGAATTTTCTTGACTGACATTAAGACATTGGAATAGTTTCAACTAGTCCTTGGCATCTTAGTTCTAAATTATTTCACAAGTGTTATCTATGTGATCTATAGTAAAAAAAACGTAAATAAGGCGTGTGTAGCAACTCGCAGAATAAAATGATGTTTGCTTTCTTTCAGTACAATTCTCACTGAGACTGCCCGAAACTACCGTGAAAAATTGTCTACAACACTCCTAGGTAATATTTTTTTCTTTAAGATATATTTAGTAATATTACTATTCAATATATTAAAAAATCAACCGGTAAAAACAAAGTTTTTTACTTCAATACGTCTATTTTTAAATGCCTTTTAAAACTGAAATGTTAAATTATTTTTTTGGTTTCAAGTGGATTATTTTTCGTTTCCAAGAGTTACATTAATTCATTACTAAAAATAAGAATGAAATTCGAATTGATTTTTTTAAAAAACTACTTATTCACGAGCAAATTCTGCTATGTAGTTATTTAGTTTCGCCTTCTAAAGGCGTTATCAATCTGAAATTATGTCATTTACATATGATCTATTTATTGTTACTAATAATGAAAATACAGAAACTTTTTATGAAATTCCTTAAATTTACATACGTTTGAGTATTGAAAAATGAAAAGCGAATTGTGTTTCTTTTTACTTAAATTGTAAGTCTAGTGAATATAAGAGTACCAACTCGGTACACTAGGCATAAGGAATAATTTCATTGTAACTATTCACAAATATATTATGTTTAAAACTCTCCAATTCCTCGCCTACATAGTTTAGCATACCAAACATACAAAAAAAACTTCCATGTTAAAAAATTAGAACAGAATAATGGAGAAAATCAATAAATAAATCTTTTTGATTATTTAGTTTTGGTTTAGTTCATAAAAGTGAGAGTGCTCAATTACAAATATCTGACTTGTTTATATATTCACAAATCAAAGGCATTTTGATTTCAAGTTATTTTTTTTTGTATGGGTTCAAAGTTTAAAAGAAAAGAGAAAACCTATCATCGAAGCATTTTTATTCTTTTGTTTTGGTTTTCGTTATGTTTAGAAGAGCATCTTATTGAAAGCAACCCCAGACATTTTAATACGGTCTCTTACATCTGTAGTTGTGTGGTTGAACTGAAAATACTACACTTATATTTTTACCTAAATAGCACATCTTAATTTTGGTGTGTCGCTATAGAATGATTTAAAATATTAAATTGATAGCTGAATGATTTTTTTACGTTCTTACGGACTTAAAAAGAATAGAGTCTTATTTCATTTTTCTGACAACAACTAATATTTGTGAGGTTTTCAGGTTACATACGATCCAATCTAGTATCCTTAAAATCAATGCACCAACCCTTTTATAATCTCGGAGTTAGAACTAGATAAAAATTTTCTGTCAGCCTCAAGGATGAAACCTAAACCCAATAAAAAATGCCGACCTCACGTGCATTCAGTGGAGCCATTGGTCAATTTTCCCTAATATTTCCCCAGAGTTTCCGTTTTAAGCAACCTATATCTTACTATACTTCCGGAACAAAACGAAAAGATTATATATGTACTGTCAACTACGTTTGGGACACCGGTTCCCTCCTACCTATGTATAAAGGAAAAGCATGAAAGACAGGGTCAGAATCGCTTGCGCTAAATATAAGTTTAGGTTTAGCGGTCCAGTTTTGCGATTTTTTTTGGTTCGTAATATCAAATGCATCATACGCGGGATTGATGCTCTATTATGTACTTATTTCAAATAAAAAATATTAATATTTACTATAAAAATATTGAAAATACAAATAATCATATTGAGTTTGAAAATAAATTAACTGAAGCTGTTGCTTCGTGGAGTTTAAACATCAGACTCAAAAACGTCAGAAAAATAAACTTCATATGCATTTGGTGGAAACAATAACAATTAAAGTACTTTAAAAATAACTTTTAAAATATGCTGAACGTGTTTCTTACTCGTTCTTGAGTTCTACAGTTCGGCTGTGAAACGATTTTCCGGTTTGTGTTCTTCCTTCTAACTACAACTTGGGTATTGAAGCGATGTTAACTCCGTCTTCAAAAAGAACCCCCGCACAGCATTCCTAAAGATTCCCAAAGAGGGAAAAAATTATAATGCTGCAGTGAAAGATTTCCCTGTTGTGGACAGAACTTACAAATATTCGGACCAAGCGGGAACTGCCATTGTTTTTGCTATACCTACTACAAGATGTTGACTCAATTTCACAGAATCATGCAACTCGTGTTGTGGACAGGAGGACCATTCACTGAGCTCGAATAAAGAAAAGGAGTTCCCTTACTAGTAAGCGGTTAATAACCGATATCGATCAATTGGTTATATATTTCGATGGACGTACGGATAACATTTTTAACATAGACTTGCGAAAATACGCTTTAAAAACCAGATGGCGAGTACATGGGACATATTTTATTAATTGCCAGAAAATCTGACGCAATAGGCAATGGAATTATTTTCTTACGATCTTCAAAAGATTTTGATTTCGAGGAGCTATTTGCAATTTGACGAGAAGAATCTGCATTCAACACGGGGTATAAAAGTGGCATCATTCGGCACCTTGAATCACACCTCAAATGTTCTTTACACTGTTTTTTTTGTTGTTAGCTATACGCAAACGAGCTCATTTTGCGATATCTGTTAGGGTACATCGATGGAATCACTGGTATTCTTTATAAAAGTGTGAACTATTTTCTTTCGGGGAATTTAATGCTATTCAAGGTCCACTGCTAAGGGTGACAACGAGCAGGATTTAAGTAAAGGTCAGCTGTATCTACTGAAATTATGTGAAGTCATTGACCTCGGATTTTTACAAATAAAATTTGTCAAGAAGAAATCTTGGTAAAATCGTACATTCCAAGTGGCTCACTACAGCGAACCGGATTACATTTTTTTGCAAAACCTATCATATATTAGTTTTACAATAGCGATATTTTTTTATTAATCCCTAACAGTTTACGCACCTATGTGGCTCAACATTAAGTAGAAAATCGTGTATGTTTTTGGTGCTAGACATTGACATAAAACAGTAGTGTTTTATGCCGATTTTGCAGCGATTTAAAGGATATTATGTATCAAGAAATCTAGCATCATAGTTTTAAGGGCTTCTTATTAACATATTGTTAGCCATCTTAGCCATGTTAGCCATATTAGCCATGTAAGCTATGTTAGCCATGTTAGCCGACAACTTAAACCATTATGTAAAAGACCGTCAAACGAAAATGCAAATAGATTTGATTTGTACATTCAAGGTACCTGTTTTTGATTTTTTCGTTAATTGATGTTATAAAATAGGAACATGTAGCTGAGCTCATTTATTGTAGCTACAGCTCATAAAATTTTTAAAAAATGAGAAAATTGAACAAGTCATTACCGATCTCACCAAAATTGACGATGTCATACCTACTACCAACGATAAAGAATTCTTCTTGTCACACTCAAACCAAACTGAGATGTTTGAAACTTATTACGGAAGCGTCGAATCTCTTCGTGGACTCTTGAGAAGAAATAGCTTAACAAAAACAAGGTTAGAATCAGGAAAACCTTTTCCCATTTTTAACGCCAATATACAGAGGCTTTCATAGCAACTTTATAAAATTTTAGGTTTTGCAATGTGGTTAATATTATTACCGACAAGTTGTCTTTTTAACTATTTGTTATATTTTATCAGTTTATAAATCTATTATGTGTAAAATATATGGTAAAACACGAACATAATGTATGCCATATGTACCATAAATACTTTAAAAAAATATATCTCTCGAGGGAGTACAAGAATAAAAATTAAGAAATAAATAATTTTGCAGTTTTAATTGTAAAAAATTTTTTTTATTATTTTTTTTTTTTATTAAAGGAAAAAGTACATGAAAGTAATAAGGTTAATATATAGGCACCTTTCCTACTATGGCGATTTCTAAATTCTGAAAATAAAAATTCACTTCTTGCTTGTGTGCAGCTTATATTTTATTATATTATATTTTGCATCGGTATACTGACAGCAGCCGTCAGTACTTGTATGCCACTATACGCCGCCAGTATATTCATTTTCGTCAGAAATGTTGCGAGAATCCCGCAAAAGAAAAGTTGCCTGTGTTGCTATAATTTTGGCGATCTGTACAAAGATAAGAGTGAAGCGTTAACGATGGGTTAAGGGACGCCATATCAAACAGGAAAATTTCTCACATTTAAATTTAATTGATGAAATTTTTCTGACTGATCTTCATTGGTTTTCAGCCGCGTCAAGATCAACCCTAAGAATTTAAAATGACATAAATATACATTTCAAGTATAGATCATAAAAATCAAACAAAAAATTCTTGTAAATATATACCATTTTATTGTTAGGTATTATCTGTGAAAAATAACGCAATCAGTATCAATTGTGAAAATGACACAATAAATATAATAAAATTTGACTTCATTGAACCAGATTTCACGTAGGACTAACGCACAATTTGTTTTTTAAAACAAGATAATTCCAGAAAAAGAATGTTAAACGTAATATACAAAATAAATATTTCATAAAAGTGAAAAAAAATTATCCACAATTACTATAATAATACAATTTATCTTTGCACAACCACTTTAACGTAACGTGCAAATTAAGTTGTTATATTAATGGTCGTTTAAACTACTAGTATTATTCCTGAATGTAACTTATGATAGCGTGCCTAAATTATTTTTACACGAAGTTTGCATGTTGTGATTCGTGCAGCAACATGTGTGCACGTGAGCTTAAAGCATCAAATTGCTACTGCACGTACCATTGGTGAATGCTCCGCTACAACCTCTCTTTCTATTACAAGCATACTTTATGAAAAAAAGGATGAGTTACAATATACCTATCAGCGGTACGCCTACATCACAAGCGCCTAATTTCTCCAGGAGTATTATCTCTATGAAAGTAACGCCTTGCCCATAAATTAAATCGAATAAAAAAGGCGCTTTTCTCAATTCCGTTTGATTTATTTTAAGCCAAGACTTGAACCAATTTTCCGGATCTATTTGCCAGGCAGAAAGGGTCAGCTTGAACCGAAAGGAAAAATAAATCAATTGAAGTCTACACAAATTTGCTAAGTAGAGGAATAAAGGATTGTGGAAGTAAGAATTGGGAGATTGATTGTATGGACTTAGTACAAAGAAGATGTATTTAGATTCATTTGCTATCCTTTGTTAATGTTGGCACATTGAAATAAACTGTTCTGAAAGTTCGAAGTAGTTTTTCAAAGTTGTGGTCTTTTTTAAGTTTTATAAATTACACGAACAAACATTTGGTATAGATCTTGAAAAATCCGTTAAGAGAATAAAGCGGTAACAATCTCCAGATTTTGGGTTAAAAATTTGGTTGGTATTCATGGCAAAGTGGTCATTTTTCTTAAATCTGAACCCAGAGATCACTGATAAACCACCATTGGAAATCTAAAATGGCTTTAAATTATTATAACTGACCATTGCCATTAAACTTTCTAAAATAAAACAAAAATAAAATCAAGTGAACACATATCTACGCATCACAAACAATAATGATACTAATCGAACATGTTAATTTCTGTTGTATGAGGAAATCAGAACTTTGAAGTTGGCATAACTACGGTTGGAGATGGTAAACATGGAGTAGGGAAGGAATCCGACTAACCCCTTTGAAATTCTTCAAAGATGATAATGGTGATTTCACACACAGGAGATATGATTTCACGCACAAGCTTCCATAACATCCAGGTTGAATACGAAACACACTGAGGGAACCGAATATGTTCACTGCAGAGGCCTTCTACCCTGAGTCGATAAATAACAGCACTGATAGCAATAGATGTTCATCAAACAGGCTACATCAATAAAACTGGTTTGACAGCCACTTTTATTGTTGTAAAATGTCACACACACACGTGGGTATAGTCAGACAATAATCAGTACTTGTAGGTAAAAATAGGTGGGGAAAATGCAAGGACAATCTTAAAGGAAGATTCATAGTTGCGTCAACACGTGTCCTACCCACCCATGTGTAAAGAATTTAGATACTACCCACCTACCCAAGTGTAAATGCCTCACGACCGTCGCCTTTCGAAAACAAACGACGATCAGAAATTTACCTTTCAAATGAACACCGTTTTTAAACATTTGTCAAAAAATTAAACAAACGAAAAATGCATTTAAAATAAAAAAAAATATTTTTTTAAATCTTATTTATCAATATTAAGTTAGCTCACGTCGCCGTGGGTGCTAATAATTTTAGAAACATATGTGTAAAAAAAAAAAAAAAAACATAAGTTAATGTTGACAAAACAAAAACGATGGTACAGAGCAGGAACCCTTCACACAGAAGAAGAAGTAGCGCACTATTTAAAGACAACTACTCATACGAAGTGGTCGATCAATTCACCTACCTGGGCTCCAGCCTGACAGAGAACAATGAGGATCCAGCAGAAATCAGAAGGAGAATCACAGCAGCCAACAAAACATACTTCTCTTTGCTGCCAGTGTTTAAGTCACGTAGTGTCCACAGAAAAACGAAAATAACCATATATAAGACCATTGTAAGAACTGTATTGGCATATGGATGTGAGGCGCTGACACTGACGGTAAAGATGGCTGAAATGCTGGATACTTTTGAAAGAAAGTGCTGAGAAGAATATGTGGACCCGTGAAAGAGGGCGAACAGTGGCGTATCCGGCACAATATAGAATTGTACGATATATATATATATATATATATATATATATATATATATATATATATATATAAGGCCCCTAGCATCTCTGCACACATGAGACTCCTCAGGCTGAGATGGGCTGGGCATGTACAGAGAATGCCGGATACACGCGTCCCAAAAAGAATTCTGACTGGTCACCCAGGTGGAAAGAGAAAAGTGGGAAGACCCAGACTGAGGTGGGAAGATGAGGTAAGAGGGGATGCAGCACAGCTTCTCCAGGTGACAAACTGGAAGTCAGCCGCTGAGGACAGGAGGAGTTGGAGGCGACTGTTGCAGGAGGCCAAAGCTCGATATGGGCTGTAGCGCCATCGAAGAAGAAGAATGTGTAAAAATTAAAATCATTTGGCAAACATAATATATCTCGCATTAAATCACTAAGAAATAGCAATAATTGAAGTTGACATACTTTCTAAATTTTTTTTTGAAATGCATATCATTTTTAATCTCACTAATTTATTTTGGGAACTTTACAACAAATTAGTGAGATTGAATATATGATTCATTTTCAAAACGTTATATTTTAATTACATAAAATAAAATAATTTTTTTACCTTATTGTGCTACACCAGAACTAAACGCAGAAAGCCACTTTAAAACTATACATTAATGGCAGCTCTTAGAGGGTTGGAGCTGGCAACACGGTATCACATCTTCATACATAAGCACACATTTCACCACAACCCTAGATAACACATTTGCCCTGATGATGGAAACTTCAATGCTGTCCGAAACGTTGGCTAAAGAAGGAGTACATGGCATAATACCCCAAAAACAAATCTCAAATCATACCTGGTAATTACGTACCTACTTTATCGCATATCCGCTGATATTATTGACATTTAAACTCAAAGCAAATCGCTACAAATTGGAATTTTTTAAAATATTTTATGTTTTGTTTTCGTTCAGAATTTAAATAGGCTTTACGATAGTTTGTGTAGGTTAGGTTTGTTAGGTTTGATAATTCACAGGGTTTATACTATCTAACGTATTCTTGCTATAATTGAGATGCTATCTGGATATCTAATTATGCTTTTGTGTACCTCAAGTCCAGGCTGCGTAGGTAAATTACATACATTATTATTATTATATACGGTGCACCTGTGAGCAATCCGCTGCAGCTCTAATTGGATGTCGTTCAAATGCGCGTTGCGGCTTCGGGTAAATTAATGCATAATGAATATCTTGGAAACAGTTACTGGCCAAAGAGTCGTTCATCAATGTCAGCAGGACTAATTAGTTGGCTAAAAAATCTATTGGTTTTCGATTAAGTTGCATTGAAAAGCTAAAAAAGGACTAATTTCATCACTACTTGCTACTAGCTACTTACTACATACAAAATAGTCCGAGCTGGCGTAGAAAGTACGGAAAATCATCAAAATTTTACATGTAATTTTATGCTCTAACCATCATTCAGAATCGTTACGTTACTTGAAATGGCCTTAGAAAGGATTAGTAGATAAAGGATTATTATTGAACTTAATAGCCAGGTACTTTCAAATCTTCGTCTTCCTCATAATGTTTTGCTTTTCCTCAATCAACACTCCACACATTATGGATATCATTTACCAATGTCCAGAATGGCCAGACTTGTCAACTCAATTGAATCTTTTGGAGTAAGCCTTGATGATTTTCGTCAGTCATTACACAAATAATATTTTGTATTGTTATGGCAGAAGTCGTGAATCTTTAATCTTTTTTGTTTTTGTGTCCTATTTTTGCCACAGCTGTGATTTTTTAATTATCCGGTATTGTAACATTTTTCCTTGTATTAACCTCACATAATTTGTAATGTATTGTAATTGGACATGGCCCGTTAGTAAATAAATAAATAAATATCTTTACCTCCCAACTTACCTACTGACATGCCATATATTACTTAGTTAAGCAAGACCTTAAAGTATCTTTATTATAAAGTATCTAAATTTAAAAAAAAATAATAATGACGAATAGATATCACTACTTACAGTAACTAAGTACATTATGAACGTGTGAACGATATCAAGTTGCCGCGGAAGAGTCCTTTGATTCAACAGTTTAAGTCCACGTGGATAAGGTTGCTTACTAGACCATTCTCTTCTACTGCCGTCAGAAGCCTAGAGTTGGAAATCACATTTTTTTGGTGGTACAACAATCACACTTTTTAAATTTTATTAATAACAATTATTATAAATATTATTATATTCCTTCAACATAAAGTCACTGAACGTGAGATTATCTTAAAAAATGTATTAATCAACTTGGGCTGCAGGAAAAAATATTATTTTCATTAAATGAGTAAGCTGTTCAAATTAATCATTACATTAATTGCTTACAAACTATAACTCTTTTTTATATTAACTACACACAGATGGTATCTTTGGAAATGCTGTGTGGAGGGTCTTTTTGAGCAGAGAAAGGAGCGAACATGGGTATCGAATAGACCAATGTTGTAGGAGGGAGGGAACCCTGAGGTTGGCAAATCGTTCGCCGAACTGCTGACCTAAACGAGTCGTATGAACGACCCGTTTTCATGTGAAAATGTCAACCGTATAAACCGTCAAATGATTCCCGATTAGGTCCCGGTGCTGAAGGTATCAATGACGCTTCCTGAATAAAGTTCCTTGGAGCATCTTCCAGTAGATCAAGGACAGCATACCAACCTGACGCCTGTGCTCTTAATATTGCAATCGAAATGGAAATCAGACTGTCTGCTTCTGTACGGAAGGGTTTTTGTCATGTTTTTTGAGGCACCATTTGGGGGTGCACTTGCAATTTATGCAGCGTCATCAGTTGTGTACTGTAAAAGCAGGGTTATAATAACAATATCATGCCATATTAATTACAGTCCGTACACAACAATTTATTTTATTTATTCATTACACGTCCTAGTGGGCTTTTCTTTAAAAAAAATAACAAGCATTTTGTATTAGAGTAAATACTCAAAAATTAATACAATAAAGAAGAATATAAACATAATGGCAAAAATGAATCCTCACGCATATAATTGAGTTTAAAAGATTCAACAAAACAAAATAGTAGAAGCGGAGAAGTTATATGGGTACATAAGTCTATTTGTGTCTAGAAGAATAAAAGTGATAGAATATACAACATTTATACTGATTAGTTTTCAAATGAAATATATCACCCAGATCAGAATATTTGTTTTCGAGATTGTGAAGTCGGCATGATTTTTTGGGAACATGGATATTGATACATTGAAGTAATTCGGGACAGTCAATTTTAAAATGTAGTATTCTTTGTACAAATAACAATACAGTAACAGTATTAAATCTGTGCTTATTCTTCTTTCTGAAAGTTTCAATAGAGACATTTTATCCAAGAGGTAATTGTAATTTATGTTTTGTATAGGAATATGCAATTTATAATTTATAAACCTTAGAAACTTCCGTTGAATCTTTTCAATGTTATCTGAATGAATATTTAAAAAAAAAAATTCGAATATGGAATATTAAAAGGACGAGTTGTTTCGGAGAATTTGAAGAATTCATCAAATTTCAACGTTCATTTTCAAGTTCTGTGAAAGTCCTATTCAAGTTCTGTTATTATATCATTATAGGCTAGTTGCTTGACAGAACTGAACTAAAAACAGAACTTGAAAAAGTCTTTCACAGAGCTTGAAAGTGGTTGTTGAAATTTGATGAATTGTTCAAATTCTCCGAAACAACTCGCCCTTAAATATAGTTAAATACACACTCACTTGAAGGTGAATCTTAAAAAAAACGAAATTTATATATAAATTTTTATCCAAGAAACTATCTAGATTGCATTTTGTTTGGGAAGAATCTTGCCAATAAAAAAGGTGCGTTAAGAAAAATAATAATAATGTTTGTAATTGAAGTATAAGGCAGTTAAATATGACCGATAGAAAAAGGTCGGATTAGCTCGGTAGTAGAGAAGCGCCCCGGCAAGGTTAAGCTCCTGGGTTCAATTACTAGATGCAACCGTTTTTTTTTCTGATTTTTCTTTTTCAAATTTTTGTTTGAGAAACGCTGATATGGTCTTCAATGACTAAACAAAAAATATTTTTTTATTATTACGCGAATGCACATGGGTAGGAACCAAATATTTTCCACGAGAAAATAGCCGTGGAATAATTACCATGAGCGTATTTAAATTCCCATTCCGATGAAAGCATTTCAAAATTTTCTCATTAGCGAGTGTATGATCACCGCGCATCATATTGCACTCCTAGCACTGAAAAGAAAACCTACAGACGTGTAATAGTGACGCGTCCGTGAATCCAAAATAAGCTAGATTTTTCCCCACTTTTTCTGAAACTATCAAACATTTTCAATCGTCGAAATTCTTTCTTTGGTAGATAATAATTAATGATCTCCGTGGTTGAGCGTTGAAGATTCTGGACTATGCATCTATAGATCGCGGGTTTTAATTTTAATGCAGACGTGCTGAGATTAATTTTATGTAATTACTATGTGTGATTTCCATAGTAGTAAATACAGTACGACTATCGACTAGCAATCCGGAGGTCGCGGGTTCAAATCAAGTAAATTTTATTTTTTTCATTTCACAACTTATTCATTAAAAATAGTATATAGAATATTTGCGGCACGTTATAAAGTGGATAATAATGTAGCTACATACTACCCGGTACATACTATAGTACCTACCGGCAGGTAAAATTTAAATCAAAATATTCAAAAGAGAAGAACATCAACATCTAAGGTTATAAACCAATAGCCCCAGCAAATTTCATTTATTTCCTCGTGCCTGGATAAACATTACTTTTTTCTCCTCACTTTAGTTTTCACGTGTTCCATCAAATTGATAAATAATTATAATCAGTGTACCTACAAATTATAAAGGGTGTCCGGGAATAAAGTGCGCTAACTTCAGTAGGTGATTCTAAGTTATTTTAGAAGTAAAAAAAGTTGGCAACATGTTTTGAAATTCCAGCGTTTTAGGTAGTTTTTACGCAAATAGTTGAACTGTTTTTATGGGAAAATAAATATTTTTGTGGAGAAATAAAGTTTCTTCAATATAAAAATAAACAATTATGTGTGAGTGCGGTTAAGTTCCTTGATTACGAAACTAGAGATCGCGGGTTCTAATCCAGGCGTACTCTAATCAATTGTCAGCCTCACGACATAACCAAATATGAAAATCCGTAATCCCACTGTACGATATTTAAATTAAAAATAATATATTTCGGGTAAGCTTCGGTTTATGGGGGAAATTCCTAAAAATTAAAACTAGTTATTTTTATACTAACTTTGGGCCGGGGAATCCGAATCTGGAAGAATTGGGTGGCGGCAAGCAATATTAACTGAATTACACGACTTTAAAATTTCGACGCACAAACAATTTAACCGGCCATTTTGAACGCTTTCTGACAATAAAACTAGTTATCTTTATACATCTTTATACTAACTTTGGGCCGGGGAATCCGAATCCGAAAGAATTAGGTTGGGGCAAGCAATATAAACTGAAATACACGACTTAAAAATTTTAGATGCAAACAATATACAACGCTATTGTCGATGCGTTTTTTTGACAATAAGTCCATGGAAAAATAACCAAAGATATATAAAATTAAGTGTTGCTAGTAAGCAATAATATCAATAACGTAAAATAACATGTTTATAATTTCAGTAATATTTCATATTCAAACAGTTAGATTTAGGTTTATTATTACGAAAGGTGAGTTTTTATGTCGGGGGAGACGAAAAAATATGCATTTTATATTTTAATTTTGCTAACATTATTTCATTTACGTAAAGTATTCAGATACATTTTATTCACTTTTGTATCACAAACCATGTTACACAAACCTAGCGTAGCCGCTAAACTACTTGAAAACTGGGATGTTTTCTTGCCTTGACGCGAGTAGGCGCTACGAAGGGGGCACTTTCTTTTCTATCACAAACCTTGTTACACAAACCTAGCGTAGCCGCTAAACTACTTGAAAACTGGGATGTTTTCCTGCCTTGACGCGAGTAGGCGCTACGAAGGGGGCACTTTCTTTTCTATCACAAACCATGTTACACAAACCTAGCGTAGCCGCTAAACTACTTGAAAACTGGGATGTTTTCTTGCCTTGACGCGAGTAGGCGCTACGAAGGGGGCACTTTCTTTTCTATCACAAACCATGTTACACAAACCTAGCGTAGCCGCTAAACTACTTGAAAACTGGGATGTTTTCCTGCCTTGACGCGAGTAGGCGCTACGAAGGGGGCACTTTCTTTTCTATCACAAACCATGTTACACAAACCTAGCGTAGCCGCTAAACTACTTGAAAACTGGGATGTTTTCCTGCCTTGACGCGAGTAGGCGCTACGAAGGGGGCACTTTCTTTTCTATCACAAACCATGTTACACAAACCTAGCGTAGCCGCTAAACTACTTGAAAACTGGGATGTTTTCCTGCCTTGACGCGAGTAGGCGCTACGAAGGGGGCACTTTCTTTTCTTTAGTTTTTAAATTTAGTTTTAGGGATAAATATTTTTGAGAGTTTGTAACACTGCCAGCACGTTTTTAGGCACATTCGTTTCCGGAATAATACGTTTATCCAATTTGAATTATTCTCCATCTCAAAATGTTGAATTTGATGAAGATATTGCAGATTTGTGCTGAAAAAAAAGAAATGTTGGCTAAGTTAGTAGAATGGGGCCTCATTCCTCAAAGTGGGACGTATAATTGTCCGGATTGTGGGCGAGCGCTGGAATTAATGTCGGAAGAAAATCGGTGAGGTTATTTTTTTATTGTTATGCATTTTTTTACCTGCGAATATTCTATTGTATAAAGTGTGTTAAAGAAAGGTTTTTTTTAGTACCGATGGGTTTCGATGGAATTGCTATGGCAAATTAGAGCGGGCCAAGAAGAAGGCTAAGCGGTGCGACAACAGAGTGGCATTTCGAACAGGGACGTTTTTTGCAAGGTCTCATTTGCCAATTTGGAAAATTCTTGGATTCGTCAATTTTTGGGTGCAAGGTGCGTCGTTACGGCTTATTGGCTTACAGTTAGAGTTGGCGATGGAAGCATTAGTAGACTGGTCCTCTTTTTGTCGGGAAGTTATACTCGATTCTTACTTGTGTCGCTTAGAAAAAATCGGCGGCCCTGGTAAAATCGTTGAAATTGACGAATCCAAGTTTGGTAAAAGAAAATATCATCGTGGGCATTATGTTGAAGGACAATGGGTTTTCGGCGGCTACGAACGTGGTTCCGGCCGTGTGTTTATGGTAGCCGTCGAGTCTCGGAGTTCCGAAACTTTAGTGCCCATAATCGAAAAATGGATCGAAAAGGGCACAACTATTATCAGTGACTGTTGGAAGGCATATGACTGCCTGTCAGACTTAGGGTATGTACACCAGACGGTGAATCATTCACTTCATTTCAAGGACCCTGATTCTGGAGCTCATACAAATTCCATCGAGTCCTCTTGGCGGGCAGCCAAGTCTTCCATGTCGTCATCTGGTAGAGTTAAAGCGCACATACCCGGCAACCTTGCTCGATACATGTTTCTGAAAAGTTGCAAAGAACGCCTGAAGGATCCTACTCTGGAGTTCTATCGTTTAGCTGGGCTCTTATATGACCCGCGTATTCATCAGGAACCCTTGGAGACGTGTGAGTCTGACAAGGATACAACGGACGAAGAAGACTTGTTCGATTTATAAGGTATGTTTTTCTGCTAAATATTTTTGAGAGTTGGAAACACTGTATGTAATATCTTTGGTTATTTTTCTATGGATCAAAACGCGCATCGAAAATGTCATTGTATATTGTTTGCATCTAAAATTTTAAAGTCGTGTATTTCAGTTTATATTGCTTGCCCCAACCTAATTCTTTCGGATTCGGATTCCCCAGCCCAAAGTTAGTATAAAAATAACTAGTTTTAATTTTTAGGAATTTCCCCCACAAACCGAATTTTTTCCTATATTTCTTTTTATATTTACCTTTCGCGAGCCTAGGAGTAATTTCAAATCGTTGTATGATAAATCACATTTCTAGGGTATATCTGTATAGAGTCAAGCCAAAGCAAAAATAGCCGGTAAAATTGCTATGCATAATACCAGAGTACCAGGAGAGATTAAGGGTGCTCATATTTCATATATTTGTTATGACGGGAAACAGGATTGAAGTGTCGAACTTGCCGGGACGGGAGCAGCCTGTACAAACAGTTCTCCCTGATTAATACGGGATCCTGGCCCCGAGATCTTGGGCGAGCATCTTGCAAATAGCGGTCCACTGAGAGGGAATTAGTCTGTGTGCACAGTGCGGGACTTAATCTCAGTTCGGAGGGCTGCACTATGAAAATAATACGGGATTATATTGTGGGCAGAGTAAATATTGACATAACTATAAATACTTTATTATGTATAACCCTGTATTGCCAAGATTTAATAAGCGAAAGCTTATTGTTTATGTACGTAAGTAACATTCATATGGTTTTAAGCATAAGCATTTCATTGAAACCGGCCATTACTTAGGATGGGTTGTTACGGAGAATTTGAACAATTCATCAAATTTCAACGTTCATTTTATGGTTCTGTGAAAGTACTATTTAAGTCTGTTATTATATCATTATAAGCTAGTTGCTCGACAGAACTGAAACAAACACTGAAAGGAATGTTTAGGTACGATTTACCAAATTTTCAGTAATTATCTACTAAACAGTTTAGTTGCTGTGGTGACTGCCGAACTTTTAGCTACTGTTTGCTAAACAGCAGTTTATTTATGACAGCTTAACGATTCAGATATTCTAGCTAAACTAATCGGTTGAGACAGCTTTCTGTGTTTAGTTGTGTTACCTAAACTGTATTTATGACAGCTTAACGATTCAGATATTCTAGCTAAACTAATCGGTTGAGACAGCTTTGTATTTAGTTGTGTTACCTAAACTGTATTTATGACAGCTTAACGATTCAGATATTCTAGCTAAACTAATCGGTTGAGACAGCTTTGTATTTAGTTGTGTTACCTAAACTGTATTTATGACAGCTTAACGATTCAGATATTCTAGCTAAACTAATCGGTTGAGACAGCTTTGTATTTAGTTGTGTTACCTAAACTGTATTTATGACAGCTTAACGATTCAGGTATTCTAGCTAAACTAATCGGTTGAGACAGCTTTGTGTTTAGTTGTGTTACCTAAACTAAAAATTATATACCTGAACCATTTTGTAGTGTTCGGTTAGAAAAACTTAACTGTTTAGATGTAGTAACCTTATTATTTAGTTAATATTACAAAACGGTTAGGTTGATTAACTAAACTTCGATTGGAATAGCCCTACCGATATAGGTGTTTTAGCTCTCTACTGCTAGCTAGCTTTAGGTACTGTAGCTTAGCTTTTTGGTTAGATTATCTATATTAAATAGGAAGTGCAGCTTTGCAGTTTAGCTGAAAACAATACAGGGTGTAAATGTAACCACCATCAACTCGAAGGATTATACCCATAATTCAGAATCATGGGTTAAATACTTTGAGTTGCAGGTAGTTTATTACAACCCTTTTGAGAGATGAAACCTAAATAAATAAATATTATGTTTTGTAAGACTAGAAAGTACTTATTAAAAACCTCATTCATATAAAAGTTATTTTGTTAAGAATCGTCTCTCAAAATATTGTTTCCAGCTACCAGCAAAGCCTCAAAAAAGAAAACACGTTTGATCATACACACATTTATATTATCATTTTTTATTATATTTTTTTTTTAAATATAGTTTATTTAAATCCTGCTAATATTTATTAAAAACGAGATGGCAATCCATTTTCTAATAAAATATTAGTCCATTCATAATATATCGGATAATGCTGCTGCGCTATCTCTGATAAATGTAATGGCAAAATGTAACAAAATTAGATTTTTTGTGGACACGTGTTCATATCCTCACAGCACATTCATGTTTTACTGATAGTTTGTTAGGAAACAGTTTTTAACAGGAATACTAATAATTTGACCAGATTTTTAATAAATTATTAAATTTCATACCGTAAGTTTTCTACACGTGAAAGTTATTCGCTTAGTGCAAGTTAACTTTATCTTGAACCGTCCCATTTTTTATAGAGTAGTTTAATAAGTTCATGGCAACGTGAGTATTGCATTATTTAAATCAATACTATCATGCTGCAATGCAAGGCCCTACAAAATGACACATTATTACGCTCTCAGAAATTAGTTTTTTAAATTTTTTTATTAGGTACAATATTTTTTACAATTCAGGTTTTCCAGTAATGTAGGCCTCACTGGGTGGCTTGCCCGTGCTGAGGCCTTCATTTTATAATATGAAATATAAACTATATAATAAATTTAGTCAGAAAAATTATACATTTAAAATTAAAAATACATAATAATATTTTTAAAATTAAAAAAAATAGTACATTGAAAAATAATCTTGTGTGTTTGTGAGTGATGTGTGTTTATATTGGTTTTGTGTGTTACGTGAAGGTTTTATATGTATTTTATGCTATGAAATTTTGGTCATATTGTCTTTTTTGTTCTTTAATCCATTTTGTAATTTTGTGTTTCAATTTATTTTTATTTTCCTCAATTTTAATTTCAAGTTTTAAACTGTTGAAAGCTTTTATTTCATGGTATTGGTAGTGTCTTTATCCAAAGCTTGAATTTACTGTCGGAGTTTTTATGTTTTCTTTGTACGCTTGTCTAACTGGTCTGTTGGTGTTATTTTGTGTATGTTGAAATTTATTTTTTTTGTCAAAAATGTAGTTTAGTAGTGTTTTAACGTATAATTGGCGTATATCTAGTACGTCACAGCAGTTGAATATTTGGTCTGTATCAGTCAGTCTATGTTTTTTTAGTATTACCTTTAAGATCGTTTTCTGTGCGGTTTCTATGTAATTGATAGCCGAGTTTGTTGCTCCTCCCCAAGCAATAATTCCATATTCTATTATTGATTGTCAAAGTGCAAAATATATTGTTTTCAATTGTTTTATTTTATATATGTTTCTTATGTTTAGGAAAATGTGTATTGTTTTGAGAAGTTTATTTGTGATTTGTTTGATGTGAGGTATCCATCTAAGGTTATGGTCAATTACGATTCCTAGATACTTTATTTGTTCTGTTTTTTCTAGAGGAGGGCAATCGCAGATGTTGGTGTTTAAACATTCGTGTATTTTTTTGGTGTTTGTGTTGTTTTTTGGCTGTCCAGTGCTATTTATACTGTATGTTGTGAATAAATATTATACTAACCCATTAGCGCCCGCGGATACCATATGGTATCAAAAGTGTTTTGTTACTTTTGTTGTCACCATCTTGAAACTTCCGGTGGAAGGTAAGTTGTGATTGGTTCTATCAGTGTCCCAGAAGTATGTGAAGACATCTAACTCATTGGGCGATTCATTTTTGAAACTAGCCAAGTATGAACGAGCGTCAAAATCTCTTCAAAATTTAGTGTGCCTGAAAATGCGGTCGTGAAATTTGAGTATATATACATATATATTTATATATCGAATAATCTGTTAACGCTTATGGTAACAATGTGTTGAAAATAAATATTTACATTGTGGCGTCAATACAATATGGTTTCAAAGTGGTGGTAACGTTAGGAAAAAATATTTGCCTGGTAAATCTATTTTTTTTTTTATTTTTCAGCCCTGTAATTTCACTATCTGAAAAATTTTGATATGAAAAGTGTAAAAACAGACACAGCCAATAATGTGCCTGTTATATTCATCCAACTACCTCACTCAAATATTCTCTCGTGTAAGGATTCTTTGGTTGAGCACTCTGCGAATGAAGTCGATGGAGGATTGATTGGATAAAATAGTTGGAGTAGGTACTTCTAACAAGTTAGGTTGGTAACTCTGTTGTCAAGATTGGATATACAAGTCGTGGAATTGTTAGTACCGGAATTATTAAACGATTTCCTCAAAAAGATAAACTCTCTTTTCAAGTATTGCTCAATATGGTGAAAATGTGAGTGAAACTGATCTAAAAACGAATGTGTCTAAAATTATTAAATTAGCATTAGCAATAAGAAATAATATAGTGTATTTTGTATATGGATGCTAAATTTTTGTGATTTTTATACTGAAAAAATCCCAATGAAGTACCAAATCTGGAATTTCGGAGAGAACTCGCTCAAATTTATCTTGCGTGTTTTGACACTCCTTATAGGGCCCAGAAGACAGAATTTGGGAGTTCTTATAGACATAAGATTTGACCGAATATACCACTTTGTCGTTCGATGTAATAGACGTCAATGTGCTAGAAAATCTTGAAAACCGTTTATGTTAGAATCATGTGCAAAAACTGTGGGTTGTGTATTCCTTGTTTTCCAAGTATCACACGAAACCATTATAGGTTGTAATAATAATTAATATAGATTTTTTTTTTAAATATTGTAAAAAGATTGAAATCATTTGATTTCAGATTATTACGCTTTTTACTTGTTACCATAATTTTGCACCAACTGCACCCATATCCACCCAGCGATACCTTATGGTAGCACAGGTAAAAAAATCAAAACGTTAAAACAAAAATCAATTAAAAATAATCTGGACAGTAATGGGTTAAGGTAAGCAACAAAACGAAAAATATAAAATTTCTACAGAAACCATAAAGTATTAGACACATCCACGGAAAAATCTTTTTAATGTAGTTAACTTGAATCTCTACATTTTTTAAATAAACCTTGTTTGACAATTTATACGCTAGGAAGCCAGATGCCGTAACTGTCGATTAAAGAATTTCAAATTCGTTTCTTCCGATAAAGATTCTTATCACTCCTTTCATTTCGCAGTTTCACTTCTAACGGTGCCATTATGTTCCTCTCAGTTAAATACTCCGTCGTACCTCACTCTAGCCAGACTTTTTGCTCGCACTTTTGTTCCGATAGCTTTCCGACCATTTTTTATTCGTTCGAAATTGAGTTTAAATTGGAACCACGCTAACATTTTTAAACTGGGAGTCATTAAGCCTTTCGTACTGGCCATGGAAAACTTTTATTTCAAAACGCAAAAAATTTCTTCCATAACATTAAAGCGGGTAGCTCGTTTTAAAAATACACAGTAAAAAAGTTCATTTTGATAAATTGCCGAGTCGTCTCGGGTGTATTTAGAAGCGTGTTTGATACTGATTCATCTTTTTAAATTGCTTCAGTTAAGCTGAAAGAACTAACTTTTTCTAAAGAACTAGCGTCTGTTTTCATGTCAAACTTTTTCATAATAACTGTGGCTGCCACTTGTAAACTTAATTAAACAAGTCCTAGGCCCTCAACATTTATGTCTTCCAACTTTTCATGTAATTAAATAATAAATATATTATTTAATTACGTGAAATGATTGAAAATAACTTTTTAAACCTCGAGTTAGTAATTTTATTTTTAAAAGAACATTAAATTACCTTACTTGTTACGAATTCGTTCCGGAAAGTGTGATACAAATCGCTAAAAAAGCTTATTTATATCTTAAACAGGTGGACGTGAATGACTATGAATAAAAATATCATATTTCACTGTTTTTACGTAGGTTCTTTGGACGACCTTTCAAAAATTAATCAAAGTCACGTCGTAAATTCTTTAACAAAAGAGCACTTAGGAACACAAGGCATACAATTTTTATCCATAAAAACCTACTCAGAGTACAGTGAAGTGAATAAATGAGAGAAAAAAACTAATATTTTCAAAGTATTCGCATTATCGTAATTTAATAATAAAAAAAAATATAACATGAGATTCCTAGCTACCGGTAAGACAATGAAACCCTTAACATTGTAGAATATTGTGAGGTTGAAATTAATGTGGGTTGTGTAGACGTGTCTTTAAATGAAGGTAGGAGAATGTGAAAAATGTATTTTGTATTAACTTCGATTATAAATAAAAGTAAGACCCTTACGCCAAGTAAGGAACGCCAAAGAATTGCCAAATCGTGTTCGTATTTATAATCCATCGACTGAGGGTCCAACAAGGTCAGAGACACAAACATAATTAAAACGTGCCATTAGTTTCCCTGACAAAGGTCGCAAGGAGCTTTTTCATTCTGTTCCAGGGGCGTACTGCTGATTTTTAACAGGATAATTTGCTTCACTTCAGTTTTCTAGCTATTATTATGTGATATTATTTTCTGTGAACACTTGTTTCAGTTTGGTAAAAATACTCCTACTTTCAGGCACCGTATTTTTAGCCCACTTTTTTACTCAAGCCTTTGTGAATAGCTATGAAAAACATCCAAGCTGTTGGTTTAAGAATTAGAATTCTCTCGGTCAATACAATTTTGAATCGATGAAAAAACATGTAATCATGGACAACCACTTTTTGTTGAACCGTGATTAACGTTTTCCGTTGCTCTAATAATTTTATTAGAAATTAATTGCATTATCAACGCTACACACCGTTCTTTATTTGTAATTCAGTTTGTAACAGTTGGCTTAACTTAAGTCCCATAAAAAGTGAAAAACACAATCGGATGTTCTCCAAATAAAAGTTTTAGAGCGGTGATGCACAACCTTTTTAGTCGGAGGGTCAATTAATCAATGTTCAATTAATTCGCACGCCGCAGAACCTGCTGGTCGATATTGTTATGCAGTGGCGTTTTTGGGAATGAAGTTGTCCAAAATATTGGCTTACGAAGAAGGAAAAAGTGCAAAGCGGTAATTTAAAAAAAATCAGTGTTACATAAATGATGACCTAAACCCTAAACAAGTGCCTTCCACCTCCATTTCTTGAATTTAGGCATTGCAAACTTAATTGACGCGGTACACTTGTTCCTTAGTATTTATTTTACACAAAACGCTAAAAATGTTCAACATGTTATTTTATAAAATATTACTCTTTAATGTGAGCCTTACTAGGTGACGAGTGATGGGGCCACCATTTTACCATTTTATGACTATATTTTAATTATGTTTAATTAAACGATTTTAAATCTTCTTCTTCTTCTTTCGTATGGTGGGGAGGTCTGAGGGGGACATCTAGGTCTGCGAGCCAGTCTAAGGCTTCAGGCGTCGCCATTTGGACCTCATCAATCCCACCGGGGAATTAATGGAGCGGACATTCGTCGACCACATGTTTGGTGGTCTGCATTCACACATCGCCGACTCTTTAAGGCCCCATCTGTGCATCATGTGGACACAACGGCTATGGGAGCACCTTAACCTCTTAATGGCGGACCAGGTTTTGCGAGGCAATGAGAACCCAGGCTGTATCTCGGTGGGGTCCTGTATGAGATGGGCATATCCCACGTTGGCCGTTTGCCACTCAAATTTCCACCTATCTTCTGGGGTGATAGGTAATCGGAGGAGCCTCTCTCCTTCCGCCAAGAAGGGCTTTCGGGACTTCAAGCGGCATGCCGGGTGGGAGACGACATCTTTGTGCAAAGGTATTGCGCTCTTTTGCAGCGCCTTCTTGTATTCACACAGTGTTATGATTTCTCGCCTGATGTTTGGCGGGGTTATGTTTGCAAGAACGGGGAGCCAAGGGAGAGGAGTAGATTTTAAAGTCCCGCTGAGGGTTCGCATTGCGACATTCAGCTGAACGTCTACCATGGAAGTGTGGGCGCTTCTAGCCCATACTGGAGCACAGTATTTAGCCGTTGAGAAAACCAGGGCAATGGATGCTGTTCTCAGCGTATTGGCGTCACATACCCAGCTAGTTCCAGCTAGCTTATTAACTAAGTTAAGCCTTGTCCTAGTTTTTTTACCCACTGTTTCCATGTGTTGCCGGTATTTCAAGCTCCTGTCCAAAGTAACTCCAATATTGCGGGGGTGGGGGTCATGAAATAAAAAATTTTCCATCAAACTGAACACAGAGTTTGGCATTCGCTTGGGAATTGCTAAGATGGAAGGCTGTCGTAACTGCTTTCGACCCGATTTTAAATGAAATATTAACAATTAACAAAATAAAAAACTAATGAAATTAAAATAATTATGGTAGTTATAAAAACTAATATGTATGAAATTATTAGTCCGGTTGTGTATGATACGTGTACTATGTAGGTAATTTTTTTTTTGTTAGATTATTTTGTAATACATCCTTTTTTGTTCTTTAATCTGTACATTAATTTTGTTTGTGAAATGTTTTTTGCTTTCCTCATTTTTTTGTGTCGAGTGTAAAATTATTAAATGCTTTTATTGCCTGGTATTTGTGGTGTCTTTGTCCAAAGCGAAATACCCTTGATGTTAAAACTACAAAAAAATGTTACTATCAACGTACCATTATGTGCCATAGTGCAAACTGGAGCATTTTGGTTTTTAAAACAGGAAATCCGCCTAGTTTGAAAAAAATATTTACGCGACAAGACATATTATTTAAAAAAATTGTAACCAAATAATAATAACTGTTTCATTGCCAGTCCGGTCCTGTTATCTACTGACGTAGTAACTTAGTCACGTGGCTACTGGCCCACATAGAACCTAGCGCCACTTTAACACACGGCCTATGTCGAAAAAGTACGATTTGTTAGTACTTTTAAAAGCTTCTTTCCGTAGTCATTAGTCTAGAATCACACGAGAAGTGAGGTACGTGCAACTATTGAAATATATTTCTAGTGACCGCATTTTTTCACTTTCTAAGTGCTGCCTACATTAATTTACCAAAAAACTTGGTTCTGCGTGAGACTGTATCCTAAATTGACGTTATTTATGGTTAACTACGCCTGACTTGGTATTCAGAAGTTGACGGATTGACCACTCTCTGTATAGTTGCTGTAAATTACGTTGTTTTTCTTTATCTCCACTTGGCGGTATTATTTGATGAAACTAACTTCCAGGAGTCACTGAAAATTGTGTTTATTTTTTTTTGTATTATTCTGGTTTGTATGAAAACCCGGACATACGGATATTGACAGAGAAGACAGATGTGAGTCGGAAAATAGGCGCCTCCTCAAAATAGCTTAAGAGAAAAAGTAGCGTGGAGGGAAACAATAGATTTTTTGTCCGGGATACTGTGAGACCCAATGAAGTGGGATAGGTGAACAAAGCAACAAAGAAGTTGGGTAATAGATTGCTATAGATCTGATGACATGTAGTTAAAAACTAATTAAAATGTAATTTTGTAATGTTTTTAAAGGAATAAATAAATTGAAGTGAGTAAAAATATTTTAATTTGGTTCTCTACACAAACATTGCTTAAAAGTAAAGAATAGTATTGTAATTGAAATATAAGTGTAACCAATTTCAATGAGGATAAAAAAGTCCATAAATTCATTGAAAGTACTTTAAAAATTTACGACCACTCTCTGGGACTAGTATATATCTATATATACATACTCATAATTGACATCTTCAACTCATCATTGATCGGTTGATAAAATGTTAATATATATAATACTCGATGACGTGCACCAGTTGCTTGACTTATAAAAGGTTAGGGGTAAAGTTTTGATTTCAAGAGTACCTGACGACTGGGTTCATTTTTAAGTTGGAAACAATATTATTGTTTTGTAATACATATTTGTTTCCCTTCATTATGCTATGTTTTACCTCTTCAACCATTCACTTCTAAGTCTAATACATTTTCTTTACACTCTTTCTTCATTAACCATTTACGTGTCATTTTATCACAAAAAATTATTTGATTCATGTCACCCTCGGGTATCTCCATTAGTATCATGAAATCCACATTGTTAACTGTTAAAATGTCATCATGATGACTTTAATTTGACCCGTATCTCCTTCTAATTTTTTGAGCGCCCCAACCTCTTCTACCATTCAAATTACTCTTACATTACACTCCGGGCACTAAAAAAACAAAATTTGACATTCTTAGTGAAATCGGATTAATGGTAGAAGAAACAGTATTTTTTATAAATCCAAATCATTGACAAAATAGATACATTAATTATACAGATAGAAGTTAACATTAAAATATAGTTTTCCTCCCCTGCAACACTACTAATCTTTTTGAGTAAGAATCTAGTGTAGCATTTCATTAAACACTAAGCAATGTATTTATTTCAAAAGATTAACATCTCTGAAGCACAATACCTATTATTTAAACATCTAATACAAGACTGTGTTACTTGAAACCTACTTGAATAATAATATATAATATATCACATATTGAAGGCTTTACTGAAGCTTCCTACCAGAGCTTGCTGCTGCGTGGAAACACTATATTTACCTAGTGCTGTTTATCTTCATCAGATCTCCGGCACAATAACTCATCATGGAAGACTTACAGCATTGGAAAGGAGGATTAAAACAAAGTTCACTGATACTGAAAGACTAAGTGAATATGTCGGGTTCCAAGAAAAGCTAAAATAACTAACTTATGTGCTTTCGTATGTGGGAAAGTCAGACCCAACGTAATCCTCACTTAAAAGCAGAGAATTCTAGCGTTTGAAGTAGCAAAACCAACGAAAGGTGGGCACTAACGTGGTGGAATTTGCAAAGATATTTACGACAAAAATTTACAAATAAAAACAAATATTTTTAACTTGCAATACGCTTCTACGCGTGAATTGACAATGACAACATTGAATTTTCACTGGTCTTTATTCTGGAAATACCAGATCATTGCCACTTTTTATAAAATCATTGCATTTATTTCCATCTTTTTTTTTTATTCTTATCGAGTTTAATTTGTAGAACTACCTTTTAATTTTTGATTTTTCTTTTGCATATTCAATAATACTATTATAAAATTTAAAAAAAAAACAGTTATTATTATAGTAACTTTATTTTTAAACACGTTCTGCTGTGTAATAATTACTGACAGCTGTTTCACCCTCCGAGTTTGATAGTGTGCGAAACATCAGTTATGCGTAACAATAATTACACAGCAGAACTCGTACATAAATAAAGAGTTATTCGAAAATTAAAAAATAAGATTATTGAATATATAACAGAAAAACCAAATATTTGCATCGTATTTGAATGTTTATTGATTTATTGACGTACGTTAAAGGCTTTTATATAATGTACATTTACATTGTTCCTACAATATAGGGGAAGGTTGAACAAAAGTAACTTGTTCACTAAAACAACCGTTTATTTATATTATAAAAGTATTAGTCGTAAAATCTTAGAACTTGTCATTTATGCGACAAAAGTAAAGCAAAACAAGTATCCTAAATAAATGAAAACTTTTCACTTTTCGTTTAACTGCAGAAAAACATATTTGTACTTAGTTTCATTTCTAAGCAATTAGACATTATTTAATCATCCAAATGCATTGTGACATAAAGGAATTATTTTATTAATGATTCCAAAGAGTAATGTGCTATAATACATAAGTCGTGGGCCCACCCGTCAATTTAAAAAAAAAATACACCCTTACTGTCTGGAACACCGTTACCCGTGCTGAGGCAATAAAATATATAAAATAATCTTACAATTTTATGTCACAATTTATGTATGTTAATAAAATTGGGTTGGGTCTAATTTATCTGTACAAAACTCTTTTTTTATTTTTTTACTCTTCTATTTCAAAACTACCAATTGGCGATCCCTTAATGAGTTTGATAACTCATGGGAGTGCAACATTGTTTGTTGTATGTTTAAAAAAAAAAAAAGGAAATGGACTATATTTAAATTATGTTCATTAAACGAATTAAAATTAATTATTTTACAATAAAATAATTAAGGCAGTTTTACAAAGAAAGTTTAATTTTTTTTATCTGAAATCGTAAGGTTTTTAAGTAACAATCTACTTGAATTACTTTCCACTATATCCACCATACAATTTGTCCAAAGAATTTCAATATCTCATTGACAATAATTATGTTTTCAAACTTTCTTTAAGCCGGTAGGTACTATGTTATTAAAAAAATGGAAGTAAGTAAGTTAAAAAAAACATGGCTATTTGACAGTAGAAAAAAATAATCCTTACTATAGGTAAGTTTTTAGATTCTCACGGCCAAAAGCATTTTTGTTGTTTGTTTTTGGGGTGTTATGCCGTGTTGCGCTAACTCCTTCTTTAGCCGACGTTTCGGACAGCGTTGCAGTGTCCATCATCAGATCTTCGGATCTACCGGATCTGCCCTGATGATGGACACTGCAACGCTGTCCGAAACGTCGGCTAAAGAAGGAGTTAGCGCAACACGGCATAGCACCCCAAAAACAAACAACAAAAAATCCTTACTATATATTAAAAAATAAATTTTAAGACAAAATTTTTCAACTCCGAACGGACATTTAAGATAGGCTGTTATTTTTATCTTTACTTGAGGGCCTATGTCATATTTTGGTATGCCGTGCGGAGGTTCTTTATAAATAACACAAGGTTCTGCAAAGGAAAAATGTGACAAGGGTAGGTAGGTAATTCTTCAGTGTGTCCAAGAGTGACGTAAGAATCCAGTCCTCCCACTGAGGTTAAAAGTAACCCTGCTAAGTCACCAAACGCAGCAAATAACTAGGGGTGACCTTTGGCGGAGGTTTCTCAAATGAATTGTTCCCTGGTTGGCGGTACCCGCACCCGTCTCCAAAATTGTAATGTAATTAAAATACTCATACCCATACAATAATGTATATATATATTTTTACCCTACGAATTTTTTTTTATTTAGGGCATATACCTAAAACTTTCGTTCTCTTTTGAGATATTATTTTTAAATTGCCCTGAAGACGACACGTTGTTGACGAAACTAATAGAGAATATATGTGAATACAGCATTAATGATGGAAGGTATAATTAAACATATTTATTTAACGGAATTAAAGGCACAAGTGCCATTTACATCGTTATTGACAGTCATAGTATAATATATATATAGAAGAAGAAAGAAAGAAAAATTTAAGAGTAAATAAGTATACAATACAAAAGAAAAAATATATATACGTTAGTACAAAGTTAGTGAAAGAAATGAAGAAGAAACATAAACGAGTAATCTGTTATGCAGTGACCCCGTTAAAATATTTAATTAGGAAGGCTTTATACTTCAATAGAGCCATATTAAAAACATCAGCTAACATAGTATACGAGTTACCAATCGTGTATAATCTATTAATAACATAATTGAAGCCTCAAACCGTAGTATAATTGTCACAATAATACATGTATTTAATTATACATTCATGAAGCGAAATACATTAAAGCCCAAATTAATAAACTAGTTGACCTAACTACGCTTGTTAAATAATTATAATTAAAAAGTTCATGAATAATGTATGCATGAAAATTTCTCCAAATTGGTTTACCTCCATTTTGGCCAAGCCTTTTAACCTTTTCGGAACAAAAACGCGGGTAATGTGTTAATTTATAATCAAATTTAATCGTATTAAAGGGTATTTTCCGGATGACTTACCTGCGAGCACCAAATAGGAAAATAGTGAAGCTGGAATAAACTGGGCCTTAAGCCGAAGCGAGTTTCTTAAAACATTATATTTTGTCAAAATTAATGAACCGTTGCCTCGATTCCTTAAAGAGGTAGACAGATATTATGATGAAATACTTTAACCCTCCTTAAAAATACTGGTTTTAAAGAAGATACTGCTTTAAATATTCTCATATTTTGAACACACCAGAAGCTTTAAAATAAGTCTTCATAAAGACGTAATACCATATTGGAAACCCAAAATAAAATCTCTTTTAGTATTTTACTAGTGTGATGATATTTATATCAGCCATGTATTGAATATAAAGGTTTCAGTATTCGCACCGCTTATCCCGTTCTAATAATGGAACATCTTTCGACGAAATTTGATTACGCAATAGCGCTTCTAATTACAGCTCTACGGCTCAAATCTGTGAAAAATCACGGAATATTATATTTGTAGGATTTGTGAACTTGAAAGTATTTATGAAATATTTGCCTCTTGGAATTTTCTTTCCAACATCATTATATTTTTTATTGACAAATGGAGAGACGATTAAACACCTTTAAACTTGAAAAATCATGAAATCTGTCAAAAATTTTATAGTAACACACGTTTCAAATAAAAATAAAAATAATTTTCTGATTACAGGTAGGTTTTAAAGTTTTCAAGTGATAAGTTCCATATTTTGAAAATGAATGATTATTTTTTTTTTTAAATTAGGCTTCATTTGAAATAACTAAAAGACAACTGAAATAAGTATATTTAAACTATAATTCATTGAACTACTAAAAAAAATTATTAGATTTATAAAAAGTTTCTTAAAATTATTTCATTACTGTGTTACATATATTTTTTGTAAAGCTTTCAGTAAATCGTGTAAAGAAATCTCTTTCGAGATTAACATATTTAAATATGTTTTTGGTCGATGTACCATGTAAACTTGATTAATGATACTGATTGATTCGTCAGAACTAAAACAGATTATTGCACAGGAGCACCAACACATGCCGATTTTGGCAAAACCCAGACATCACAACTCCTGTATACGGGTATATACTAATTGACGTCTTAACTAATTCCTTAAAAACATGGATCCGAACAATGAAAGGTTTTTCAGCAGACCACGATTAGAAAACGTGTTCCGACATTGTGATAATGTTTTCGAAATTAACTAAAAGCTTTTCGGGAAACCCGTTAAAGGTCTAACGAATAATTACCAATAATTAGAAGATATTCTCAACACAGAAAGATAAATACCGTTCCAAAACTATAAAACTGTATTTTGATTCTATTATTTAACTTGTTTCAAGCTATTGTAGTTTTTTTCCCATGAATTAGAATGAATACTATAAATATTTTTCGCAAATAATAGAATTCAAAATCCCAAATTATTATTTAGAAATTTATGAGATTTGTTGCACCGTCGCATTGAGATTAATTTTGCCGCGTCCTTTGAATCTGCATGAACTAAGCCCGGAGTCTGGCGCATGGAGATATCGCGTGAGATTAATTAAGGTTGTGTTTGGCTGGAGATAAATGTTCCTTAGCAGGACAGTGGCGTGGAATAGATTCACGAATAAATATTCAAATTAAAATGTTTTTAATTGAGAGAATGACGTACCATTATTATGATTAACCGATAATTATGATGGATTCTTAGATAAAATGCACAAACTGTACCAGACATGTGGGCCTCGTACAGTTTGCAAGAAAAAACTGTAAGCTGTAAAAAATCATAAACAGCGGCACTGATGTGTGCCGTTATTAAGTCATTATACAGGTCAAGGACTGATGTCCTTGACCTGTATAATGACTTAAGGAAAAATCCATGAGTTGATCTATCCAGACGATTCAAATTAAAATTCATAGTATAATTACATTTATTTTAGTAGTACAGAAAGAATAAAGGGGCAGCCAAACCAATTCAATTCAAGAAGTAGAGTATGTATTTTAATACACAAATAGAAACAGAGGCAATTGGTTTGTGGACAGTATCTGTCCAAGCCCTTGTGACACCTGTCCAAAAGGAATGTTTTCAGTTGTGAATCAAAATTGGAGCACATCGTACATCTGTTGATTGGATCAGCGCGCCATATGATATCGGTAGCCAGCAGTAATTGTCCAGCCTAAAGTGGTCAGCAGCGGTGACCGGCATTCATTATCCAGCAGTAAATTGCCAGCCTTAGGTGGCCAGCAGCGGTGGCCAGCAGCGGTGGCCAGCAGCAGTAGCCAGAGTCGGTAGTCCCAGGACGTCAGCGGCGGAATATTCATTTTATTATAAAAGCCAGCACACGGAGACGATCCACAATTATAGGAATGTATCCAGCTCAGTTGTCAATTGATATGGCAGCTGACGCAGCTTTCAATAAGGGCCCCCACACGGAGACGCCCGAATATTGTAATGTCTTGATAGAGATACCTTCGCTTCATCAGCTGCTGGAGTGTCGGCAATAGCGCGTTGCACGTAGTTAAGCAGCGTATGTTAAGTTTTCCAGGACGTCAACGGTGGTTGTGGGACTTGATGCAGCTTTCAGTTGAAAATAAGAGACGGCAAGTCAAATTTTACAAATTTATCACGTTTCTAGGGTGTTGTCTCAAACAGTTGTAAACCGATGTTATTTAATTTTGTGGTTATATGGTTTTACGAATCCCACCGAACCGAATCTCATCCGGAAAAGATTTATAGTTTTAGTTTCACAAATTGTATATTTTGTTCATTAATAAGAAATTCCAGTCATTTTTTTAATTATAAATGTTAATTAACCTTCTAACTCAAATACCAGTATTTTTTCACAAAATATCGATTTAATAGATAAAATTATTTTCCATGTTTGAAATTTTTCAAAGCCCACCAAAACGATTGAAGTCTGACAGGGTACGCATGACGTCATATGCACCTGCTGCAGTGTTGTCAGAACCCGCGATCAATCACAAGGCGTTTGATTGTGTCAGGATTTTCATTGTTTTTAAGTGACGATTTACTAATCCTACGTGTAAATGTACATAAAATAAAACTTATATATTCGAAATCAGCAACTGTTGATGCCGTAATATTTTTCATTCAAGTTCCTTATTACTTTGTGGCACCCAATTTACACATAAATAATGACAAAAACGCTTGATTTTTAAAAACTGATTGTTAACCCCTCTCTCTTATCCTCATCTCTATTAACTTATTTTGACAGTTTTGTTCATGTCTAGGTACTAATTGTTATATAGTGTAAATTGTAGCCTGAGTAAGGCTTGGGAAAAAACATGTCGAAATATTAATAAGCAGTGGCTACAAAGTGTTCTATTATTATGTATTTTTTTTTATTTGCCACGCCATTGCAAATATATGTCCCTTGACTAGAGCTTGTGTGTGGGAGGTAATTTTAGCTATTGTTCCGTCGAGTGCTGCGAATAAGACGTAAAGCAGATCAGGGGATGTTTCTCAGATTTAACGTGAAATCGTAATTAAGAATCCATCATTTACATGGAAGTTAGAATCACACAAAACCATCCAAATCTACAAGCAGTTACTACGTGCGACGTTGTTTACGTTTTATTGTATTCCAACAGGAAACACGTGTCATGAATTGGTATTGTTTGTAAGGAGAGACATTTAATATAAATACAATTGCATTGTAAGAAGTCTGTATTACGATAGATGATATCTCTTAGACTTAAAACGTATCAACATCTTCAAATACATGTTTTCAGAGAGTTGAATACTCTTAGAATCGTTGAATTAATTTGGTGATTTATCAGGGGTACCCGGGATCGTGCCATGGGTTTTTCTAGGTCTTGGCAGCGAATGCGTCTATTGCATAGCAGGCCAGATTGGGAGAGACTGGTTGAGGGCCTCCAGTTGGACTCACTCGACCAATTGCCTTGCACTGGGAGGGATGGATTCATAAGTCCGTCACTCTTGGACACACTGACCCCCAGATTGCTACTCACCCCTCATAACTTTTTTCCCCAGTACTTTCTCTCGTTCCATTCATCAAACTTCTGTACTCATTATCCTCAAATACGACATAGGCCCCGATGACTTTCCTCGGGGCCACCTGTGTGGTGCTAGTGGAAAAAAATCGTGAAGACTAACATTAGTCATTTCGACTAACACTGCGTGCATTTTAAGCCGTATCTCTCTGACAAATGTGGTGACCACGCCGACAAGGGCTTGCAGCGAGTCACGCGCTACGGAGTAAGTGTCGCCATCTTCTATATTCGACATCTTATTCAGTCTGCAAAGAATATAAGATACATATTTGTGTCAATTATACCAAAGTTATATATATATAAATATATATATGTATATTTTTGAATGAACTTTCTAATGTCAGGTTATAGAGAACGTAAAAAAAACAACAAAAAATAGTTTTCAAACTTCATCTAACCCAGTTCTTTCCCACTTTCACTCGATTCATTCTTATAACGTACAAACCTCAATTGGCAATATTATTATGGTCCTACTGGCTCTGGGCAATTGAGGCTTTTGTGGGGTATTAACGTATGTATACCAAACATGTATGTTTACAGTAAATTTGTTTGGAGCGCGCATATGATTTTCTCCAAGAATAAAAATCCATCACATACATATGCAGCCACTCTTAGCATCCATTTGAACTAAGAAAGGTCACGAGTTATTTAGTTAGGAATACATAGGTAACTAATAATACTTGCACAATCTCCATCCTCAAGTAACATCATCCTGGGTTTGTGACACGGCTAATAGATAACATTTGAAATTCAAACTTCAGCGGGTGATGTCAATCTCTCTCAATGTCTGTTGGAGAGAAACTGGGGTCACCGACATATGATATGAGGTAACGAAAAAGCAAACTGCCGACTTTGAATTGAGAGAGCTTTCTAACTGGAAATGTTTAAGGGAGATAATCGACGCCAGACGCCTAAGAAAAAGAACGAAAGTGAAGGGGTGAGAAATAGAACTTATTTAGTGGTCATTTCGCTTAGACTTTGAGAGCAGTTTCCGGAATGAGTATTTTTGTGACCGGGAGTAAGTTTTCGATACGAAAGAACAAAAAAACGGACAAAATCTTAAAATGCACACTGTTAATCACAGAAAAGGCTTAAAATCAAAAAAAAAAAAAAAATAAATCATAAAATTAAAACTGAAAATCACTTCACATTCGTTAAACGGAGTTTTGTTACGAATTTTATATAGAATGTGAAAGTTATGTTTCGAGTTGATACCGGTAGAAAAATATCTTTAACTGTTTTTTTTTTTAAATTTGGTTTTCATAAACATTATAATATTCTTCAAGCGCGAAAGCCGCGGTTGACAGGTGTTTTTATTTATTCTTGAAATCACAGATCACAGATCGTGTTTTGTTCATTAAATGATCAATTTACAATCTCATTCGCGTAATTCAACATACATATTTACAATTTATGTGTAATTTTTTGTCGGTTTTAGACAAGCAATTGTATAAAAATAGCATTTTTAAAATCTACCATTGTTTTATTTGTTAATAAGAAAAAACGTTAACTGTGCATGGCCAAGATCACCCCCAGTGGGTGAAACCCAAAATAATGAATAATAAAAAATAAAAAAAAATCTACCATCATATTTTGTCATAAAGTAAAAACTGTTGTGCCAGAATTCAAATTAAATTTTATGGTCTATATTTTACAAGAACTTCTTAAAAGTGCTGTTTTATATAAGGTAGATGCCTAATACATGTGTTGTTAACTATGTATCGAAGAAATATACATTTTAAAATGTGCAAACAATGCCGTAAACATTTCAGTTTTCTTAATTTTGTTAAAAACAAGAAAATTTCTTTTATTTTTCAGTTTTAAAATGATAAAAAATAAAGTCACAGTTTTCTTGCAAACTCTCTAAATAAAAGGACAATTTTTTTGAAATTTTGATTTTTATGAATCAAAAATGTTTGTCTTAAGCTTTTTTTCAACATTTTTCATGTTTGAAATTAAAATGTTGCACTTTTTAAGTACCAAAATAAATTTATAATTCAAAAATTTAATATTTCATTTTATTTAGTCTCTAAAACAATATTCCTTTTTACGACATCTTCAAAATGAATTAATATGTATAATATTTAAAATACCTTAGTAAAATTCCGAAAATCTACGAGACATTTCAAGTTTGTACAACCCCCTGTGACTGGATAAGCAATGTATATATCATTTGTATCTTTCCATTACGTCAGTCTCTATTTTACGTTTCAATTGGTAAGGTTTTCATATACACGGTCGTTTATCAACTGAATAAAACTTTCACCGTGTTTTTTTAGACTAAGACATAGGACTGTTATCCTGCAATTTAATCCGTAAATTTTAAATTCCTTAATAACGGAGGCAACCTATTCGATTCAGAAGTTTGTTTTGGATTTACGCCTACTTAGCCCAACTGAGTGGGGAGCTCTGGCTTCATAACACAAGCGGACATTCGTAGGACATTTTGAGGTGAGCTAGCATTATTTACTTATTTATTTAAATGTATACTTTCACATAATATAAAGAGTAAAAAAATATAGGTATAAATACAAAAGATTAGATTTTTTATTAATAATTACATCAATTACTAATAATGTTTATTTATATATATACGCCTAAAAAGGCTTTTACATTTTTATATAATAATAAAAATATTATTTCACAATAATAATCCCAAATAGAATTACTTGCCAATGATGACAATCTGTACACACCCATAAAAAACTTAATGATTATCAAATTACAGGATGAAGATTGTCAAAATAAACAGTATTTTAATGTTTTTTGTTGTTTGTTTTTGGGGTGTTATGCCGTGTTGCGCTAACTCCTTCCATCTTCACATCTTCGGATCTACCGGATCTGCCCTGATGATGGACACTGCAACGCTGTCCGAAACGTCGGCTAAGGAAGGAGTTAGCGCAACACGGCATAACACCCCAAAAACAAACAACAAAAATGCTTTTTTATTTTTTTATATATTCAATAATATTATTATTGGGTTTATAAAAACAGTTTATTTTTAAACAAGTTCTGCTGTGTAATTATTATTACGTTTGATAATGCCTTCAGAGGGCGAAACAGCTGTCACGCGTAATAATAATTACACAGCAGAACTTGTTTAAAAATAAACTGTTTTTATAAACCCAATAATAATATTATTGAATATATAAAAAAATAAAAAAATAAAAAATAAAAAATAAAATGGAGTTCTACAAATTAAACTTAATAACAATAAACAAAAATGCTTTTGGCCGTGAGAATCTAAAAACTTAACAGTATTTTAATGGTTCAAGAAATGATAAAAAAATATAAGCATAACGTTATCGAAATAAATTATATTTTATAAAGTTGTAAGGCTTATATTTTTTCTTTAAATCATAAATTTAATACCTTAGTATATTTTGGTAGGTAGAGATGTTTATAATATTTTGTTTGATGTGTTTTAACAAATTTATAAAAGAATTGCCTCAGGTATTACATATATTAGATGTAGAATGATTTTGAGATTAAATATCAGTATTGTGTCAGCCATATACTCCACACGAATTGTGTGTGCATAGATATTATAAGAACCCCAGAGTTCAAGATTTAGCTAGGTATTAAGCCTTAAATCAAAACGAAAATTTTTGAATGAAGCAGGTGCCTCTACCGTATGCATTCCTACGTTAATTTAAAATTTAAACTTTAAAATTAACGTATTAAATTGCACGAAAAGCAATAAACAGTGTATGTTTTAAGATTGCGTGCGTTCTTTGTACTTTCATCGCGAAAACAGACTCCCGGTTTCGAAAATTAAGGCTCAAACTGTCCTCAAACTCGACCTTTGCGAAATGACCTGTAAACAAATAGTTCTTTATCTCACCCCACCACTTATTTCAGTTCTTTTCTTCCACAGCCTGTTTATAATAATTAGCTTCCATGTCGATTTTAAGCAATTAATCAAGAGGCGTATTGTTTATTCAAATTTCCAAACTTGAAATTTTACGATTTTTCTGAAACTTTCGGCTACTAATTGTATATTTAAAATCAATTAGGAACTTGACGAAGAAAACTTTTCTAACGAGTTGTAGGCAAACTTCGAGATTAACGCTTGAATGATTATTCATCAGAGTTTAAAGACAAATTTTCAAAGCATAAATTTCCAGATATAAAATACGAAATTAATTGAAATCCAAATAAACACATTTTCATTAAGCCGTCGGTGATTTAAAAAAAAGTTGTTTGCGTTACGAAGAAAAAGTTCACTTATTATTACAAATTATTTCTTCCAGAGATTAAAAAAGTTTACATGAACGAAGTATCTAATAAAACACATTTTGCATTCCTGGTGATCTCAGAATAAAAACATGGTTGGATCATCACAACATCCTACATCGCGAATCCATGAGAAGTATAAACCCAACTGCTTATTGTTCCAAAGTTTTTGGGTATTAATTAAATTATAATGCTGCAAAGCATAAATATATTCAAGACAAAGACATCTCGAATCTTGAATGGACTTCATATATTGATTTTCTTCAATGCACTATCATACCACATGTTATCGCAATAGGCGAATCAAGAGTAGACTGTAAAATTAATTGTGAACATTGAAGTTGACACAACTATGGTTGGAGATGGTGAACATGGAATAAGGAAGGAATCCGACATACCCCTTTGATATTTTTCAAACATGTTGATGGTTGATTTCACTCACAGGAGATATGATTTATTTTATGCAAAAGCTTCCATAACATCTAAGTTGGATACGAAAGCCACTGAAAGAACCGAATATATTCACTGCACAGGCTTCTACCCTGAGTCAATGTCAATAAAAGCGCTGATAACAAAGAGATGTTCATCAAACAGGCTTCATCAATAAACTGCTTTAAAATTTACTTGTATTGTTGTAAAATGTCACACAAAAACGTGGTTACAGTCGGATAATGACAAGTAATTGTAGGTAAAACAGGATGGGAAAAATTGCGAGGATAATGTGAATGGAAGATTAATAGTTGCGTCAACACCACAAATTAGATATTATTATAAACAAGATAATATTGGAGAGCAAGCCTGATTTAACATGATTTATTATCAGATTAGGTATAGGTACTTACTAATAGTTATTACTTGGCTTCGTAATCGTCAAACATCAAACATGTTTTTACAGAAATCCTATTCTTCTCAAACATGAAATAATTTAGTTTATTGTGTTCTTAATATAACTCGATAGAACAGTTTCTGATGAAAAATTACACGGCTTCTGAAAATAATTCAATTATTGTCATAAATATTCTTGTTCACACATAAGATATTGACAAAACTAAGCATACACAGTGTGACAAATAAATGTGGAAAAAAATGAATTATGTTTCAGTTGTTTGCACTTGTCACTTTTGATACACATTTTGAAACTTTCGAAGAGTTATACAAATAATACAGTACAGTATTTAGCTAAAAATCTCTTAAGGGTAAACCTGTTCGTGGATATTATACTGCCGTGGTTATGATGGATAAAGCATTTTTTAAAATCAAGATATAAATTGACTTAAAAAACGATAAATAAATATAAACCAAAAATAACATAAAGTATGACATTATCAGACAAATTTTCAAACCAAACATAAAAATATGGTTACCTACTAAAGCCAAAGAAGAAGATTTATAAGTATGTAAATATTGTGAAAAAAAAAACAAAAAAAACTAGGGTATGAATGTACGGCGTTGCAAAACCGAAATAAGTAAATAGGTAATTATTGAAGACAATATTAGCGATTTCTAAACGAAAATCTGAAACAGAAAAATGAGAAAAGGACACGGTCACATCTAGGACTCGATCCCAGGACCCTTGCCTTGCCGGGGCACTGCTCTACCACTGAGCTAATGGGACCCTATCCCCTTCAGTCACATTTAACCGTATCATACTTCGAATAATAACTACCAACATTGTCTTTCGTCTCAACATTTTTTCACCGCACATTTTTTATTGGCAACTACCTTTATGTGTATCCGAATCCTTTTCTGATTTTTCTGTTTCAGATTTTCATTTAGAAATTGCTAATATTGTCTTTAATAATTAAATATTACAATTTGAGGTTTTACTCAATAAAGTTATTCCAAAAAATAGGTACTACTATAGATGATGGTTGATTTTTTCCAAAATCGGTGTTCGCCTTAAAATTAAAATAAATGAACCGCTTCATTAATTTTTAATATTTTGAAATAGGTCGGTACCTACATATTTTCCGTATACTAAAGAGCAAATTTAATTTCTTGAATACGTTGCTAGTATGAATTATCAGAGCATAAAGCTAAATATTTTCACCTGAACAAATTCTCCCAAAAAACATTCGACGAACATCATTGTCGGTAAGATTTTCTCTATCATTCTTATTTTTTCTATTTCGTTCTGTTCTCAGAAACCAGCAGATGATTTATGTATATTGTATTTGATCCCAAACGGTCGTACCTATATGTGCCACAGTAGTAGATTTGAGACATTTGTTTGTCAAGTTTAAATACGTTTGTCGAAGGACCTCAAAGTCACTCTGAAATATCGCCTTCCACGAACTAAAGTTCAAGGCTGATCCCAAACTTCACGCAACCTTCGCACTACCACTGAAACAAAGTTCTGCCAAATTTTGGGATCGAATCAATGATTCACAGTTTAATAGGATCTCTGCGGTAGGGTAAATTGATAAAAAAGTTTAAAAACGTGTATGAAAAGGAAGTGTTAATTAAGTTTTTAATTCAATATTTCTGTAGTAGAATAACTTATTGAGACTAAAGTAATACGTTTATTTGTTATTTGTAAGTACACTGAGGTTAATCCTGGATGAATCGTACGATCCTATAGTCGTCAATTGAGTATATTATTGATCAAAGATGTGTGTATTAAAATGGAACGATTCACCCGTAGTTTAATAGTAGTGGCTTATTAGAGTATGCATAATGTTAATGTAAGTGATTCTTATTACAATAACATTAATAAGATTAATCAATTTGATACGCGTTTTGACACTTTCGAAGAGTTATACAAATAATACAGTGCAGTATTTAGCTAAAAATCTCATAAGGGAAAACCAGTTCGTGGGTATTACACTTCCGTGGTAATGTTGAATAAAGCAATTTTTTAAAGATAAGGTATAAAAATTATTATTATTATTTTTTTTTAAATTAATTTAAAATAAATCAAATTTAATAAATTTATTTAAAAAAAATTAAATGGAGTTCTACGAATTAAACACCAAATCAATAAAAAATATTATTAATATTATTAATCAATCTCATTCCATCATTAATAAGATTGATGGAATGATGACAGTGAAAAGAACCCAATGAAATGACGTGAACTTAAAAAGCAGGAGTGAAGGAATGTTCTAATTTATGTTTTTTGGTAGCTATCTTTTATCGATACTCAAAATTTGAATTTCTTCTGAGCAGTCGTGGCTACTAGGTATATAGCAGGTTATATTACAACCTACAGACAGTAATATGTACATTGCAATTAAATTTGGGAAGAATCTTGCAATCATGTACAAAGATAGTAGCATCCGTTAAGAAAATATCGTAGATACGGAATAATATTTTTTCTGATTTGTCTGTTTAGAGTCGGTAATATTGTCTTCAACGATTAAAAATTAATTTCTCATCGAAACATCTAAAAGCAGATTGGATTGGACGCCCTAGATTTAAAAATTCTTATTACCTTGCGTAGGTAACCTACCCATAACACGCGACTGAGAGCGCTGCATATATTATATGCTAAGTCTGCTAGTAATTATATCGGAAATTTGCCAACAAAGGCTGCACGGACTTCGTAAGAAGTATAATTCAACCCATGAGACTTCGTTCAAACTAAAATACAATCAGTTCATGTAAGTTTTTAGATTCTCAAGGCCAAAAGCATTTTTGTTGTTTGTTTTTGGGGTGTTATGCCGTGTTGCGCTAACTCCTTCTTTAGCCGACGTTTCGGACAGCATTGCAGTGTCCATCATCAGGGCAGATCCGGTAGATCCGAAGATGTGTAAATTTAGGTTTTCGAGTTTGTGCTTATTTTTTTGTGGCCTGGGCCCGTCCAAGTGCGAAATGCCAACGGAAATAGCGACATCTTGTGGCGAATTCTGAAAGCACAGTATTTATGTTAGCCTGGGGCCCGTCCAAGTGCGAAATGCCAACGGAAGTGGCGACATCTTGTGGCGAATTATGTTATTTTGCGTTTAGCTTTGGTGTAGCCGTCAATTACCGGATACCAAGAGCGGTTGAGCTTAGCTCCGTCGTCTCTATTGATATTAAATGGATTTTTGTAGATTTCAATTGCCTCCATAATCAGGCGTGATCTATAAGTTTTGGGTCTTCCCAGGACCTCAGGAGCAAATCCAAAGTAATGGCCGGTTTCAATTAAGTGTTCGGCGATTGCCGATTTATCAGGGTGGCCAAGTTTACAAGAACGAAAATGTTCTGCTATCCTTTTGGAAATCGTCCGCTCTGTCTGGCCCATATAAACCTTGTCACAACCAGAGCAGCTGAGTTTGTACACTCCATCTGCTTCCAGAGGAAACTTAGTCTTTGCAGACCTCAGTAGGTCTTGGATTTTGGTGGTGGTTTCAAAGACAGTTTTGATGTTTTCTTTTCTCAACAGCCTGGCAATTCTGTCTGTCACATTGTGAACGAAAGGCAGGAAAGCACAGCCTTTTGAGTCTTGTTCAACTCTGTCTTCGTTTGTTGTAGATTTGGCTCTTAAAATTTGCCTTGTCTGACTTGCCGGGTAACCGTTGCGCTCCAGTGCATCGGTCAGTTTTATAAGTTCTGCTCCAAGTTTTGTTTCTTCACATATTCTGGTCGCTCGGGTCACCAACGTATGGATAAGTCCTCTCTTCTGTGCTGGCTGGTGGTGCGAATCAGCGTGTAAGTATCGATTCGTATGAGTTGGTTTCCTATATACGGTATGTCCTAGGCTACCATCGTGTCTTCGCGTCACCTCCACATCTAGAAAAGGCAGGATTTTATCTTGGTTTTCCAGCTCCATTGTGAACTTAATTTTGCTGTGGAGAGAATTAAGATGGTCCAGGAATTCGTTAAGTTTCTCCGTTCCATGAGGCCAAATGGCGAAGACATCGTCGACGTAGCGCCACCATACTTTAGGGACAGCTGAAGCTGTATCGAGTGCCACTTCCTTAAACTTCTCCATAAAGAAGTTGGCTATTACTGGCGATAACGGACTGCCCATTGCAACTTCCTCCACTTGCTCAAAAAGTTCACCCTGAAACGCAAAATATCCCGTTTTCTGCAGGAAGACATCTGCAAACTTTTTTCAAAAAGTTTGCAGATGTTTTCCTCATATATCTCACTGAGCATTGTCATTGAGTCTTCTAGAGGCACATTTGTGAAAAGAGACACGACGTCAAAGCTGACCAAAATATCTCCTTCCTCAGTCTTAACCTGCTTAAGCTTACTGATCAGATCTGTTGAATCCTTAATCCACGATTCGGTTTTTCCAGTTTGCATCTGCAGTAATCTCGAGAGGTGTTGGGACAGTTTGTATGTAAGTGCACCAATAGCGCTGACAATCGGTCTCATTGGGATTCCCTTTTTGTGTATTTTTGGGAGACCGTACAGGGCAGGAATTCTAGAGGCCTTTACAAAAAGCTTAGACCAATCCTCTTTTCTGATGCTAGATGATTTGACTAGTTCCCTTGTCTTTAAGTCAATCTTGTTAGTAGGATTGTTTTGATCTTCTTGTAGGTGCCGGAATCGCACAAGAGGTCTTCCATCTTCTTTATGTAGTCTACCGTATTAATCACGACAGTGGCATTTCCTTTGTCGGCTGGCAGAACCAAGATTTCCTCAATGGCGCGCAATTCTTTTAGGGCCGCAAACTCTCCTTTTGTGATGTTTGGGCGGGGTATTTCAGCCCTTTTCAAAATATGGCTAGTCTCTTGTCGTATGTTCTCTGCTTGCGATTCTGACATTTTGTGGACTTTCATCATTGTATGTAGTGCTGTCTCCACACCACATACGATAGATTCCACAGGTATCTTTTTGGGGGCAACTGCATAGTTCATGCCCTTAGCAAGCACTGAAGTTGCATCTGGGCTCAGCGCAAGGGTCGAAATGTTGATAACTACTTTATTTTGATCAAGTTGTTTTCGATCTCCTTTTTTGGCTTGGTTGAGCCTCTCAAACTTATGTTTCTGTCTCGCATCTGTTGACTGCTTACACCTTAGTGCTTGTTGGTAAGTTATATTGTCAATTTTATTCCAATCTTCTTCGATTAGGATTGTACTCAGATGCAGGTGTAAATTTTTTATTTTATTTTTTTTTATTATTTAATAAATGTTTACAAGTTTCATTTTTAGACATTTTTTTAACTACCATACTAGGCTAATGCCCGTGTTGTGGTAGTTATACATGAAATAATAATAACAATGACATAAAAGAACTAAAAAATACTTATAGTAACATAAGTATGTAAGTATAAATCATAATGAAGTAATAATAAAAATAACTTAGAAGAACTAAAAATACTATTTTATAGAAACATAAGAAAGAATTAGAGAAAAAAAAAAAAATTAATGATAAATAAAACTAAAAACAAATATATTAAAATTAATAGTAAACTGAAAAATAAAGAAAAAGTATATGAATATTTAAAAAGATACAAATAAAAATTAAAAATATTAAACATTAAGATTAAAATATAAACATAATTAATAAAGATTGTTTAATGCATATAATTGTTTGTGTGCAAGTTTATTTATCTTAGGTATTATCTATAAGACAACATTTTTATGTTCAACACTTAATTTTAATTTTCGTGATATGAGACAAGTTGGAAAAGAAGTTTTTAATAATTTTTTTTTTGTGTTAGGAACTCATATAATCTTTAAAGAAAGGTCGTCCCCTTTCAAATATCCATTGATGTACACGAGCAGTAAATATGGATATAGAATTACTTGACTTTAAGTCGGTACTCAATGCATTGTATATTTTAGGCGCGATGAACCAGAATTGCCGTTGAGCGAATGAGGTTTTAGTTTGAGGAACCACGCAACCCAGGTTTGATGAAAAGCGGGTGTGAGCTTGGTGTTGTGGAGCCAACAGTAGGTTACTTTTTCGTATGTAACAAATGCTTACCTTAGTAAATAACTGTCGTATATCTAAGACCCTGATTTTAGCAAAGAGTTCATTAGAGGGATGTGTAGGTTGGCATTTAAATATAATTCTCAAAATTAGTTTTTGAACTGTAATAATAGGATTAATTTTATTGTTTCAACAGAGGGTGTTATACACACGAAAACGCGTTATTGACGTGATCCGTCAAAAAAAACATTTTTTGTTTATATAATCTCCTTTTTTCTAGTAAACTATAGTGTTAAGTGATTAAACAACATTGCCCTTCGGCACTAAGACTAAGTAGCTCTGTGAACATTCCCTTCAATTAAAAATTTCGTGAATGTGAAATGTGCTTGTCATCGTGATAGTTTAAGCAAAACAAAGAAACTTAAATCGTGCTGCAAAAAGGTTTTATACGACACAACTCTCTGCACCATTCAACGAACAGTTAATAAATAACAGTGCAAAATATAGTGAACTTTAAAAAAAATATAATAATAAAACAAAAACTTGTAAAATAAAATAAATCCTGTGTCACCAATATATAACATATTAGTAATATTCACCGACCGTCAAAAGGTGTTGATAGCCCCGTGGGCTAAAACGCATCTTTCCCAAGGCGCCGCCCTCGGTTCGATCCTCATACCGGCGAAGATAATGAAACTAACTTTTTAATTTTTTTTTTGATTTTTGATAATAATAAGCTAAATTTTAACAATAAATTTTATTTTTTTTGTTAATAATAAAAATACAAAAAAAAAAAAAATTAACTAAGCTATCTTCAAAACAATAAATTTTATTGTTAATAATAATAATATCAATAAATCAATTTAACACCTATCGACACAAAAAATAAATATGGAGAACTTCACCTGCAGCAAGTGTCCAGAACCAATAATCACAAAGGAGTCAATGTTTTGGTGCTCTTCCTGCGAAGAGAGTCTTCACTTCGCCTGCGGCGGCATTACTGAGGGTCAATACCGGAAGCTCTCCCAAGAAAAACGCGCCAACACCAAATGCAGTGGATGTAAGACGGAACCTCGTCGAACGGCGCGTTCAACTTCCACATCGAGCAAAGAGCACGCAGCTCCTCCTGCCAACGTCAGCAAACCAGGACTAACCCCAGGGGAAACTCTTCTAATGGAGGAACTCCGCCAAATCAAGGTGGAACTCCAAGAGTTCAAGAGCATCCAATCAAAAGTGACAGTTTTATATGATGAATTCAAAGAATTCAAGAATTCAATGACCTTTTTCAACTCAAAAATGGAGGGATTTGAGGACGAATTGAAAAAAGTAATGCATAAAATGAAAACCATAGATTCCGTCGAAAAGAAAAATATGGAACTCGAAGCAAAAGTAACAATGCTCGAGTTCAAACTCGATGATCAAGAACGCCAACAAAAAAATTTCGTTGCCGAAATAAGAGGAATATCGGAGGCTGAAGGAGAAAATTTACATAACATTCTTTTCAACATAAGTCAAGAAATACGCACAACCACCACTAAAAATGATATCGAGAGAACCTTTAGAGCTCCTGGTAGGCCAACCCCAACAAAAATCCGGCCTATAATTGTACGTTTCAAAGAAATTCACTTGAGAGATGAATTCTTAAGTTGTGTAAAAAGATACAATTTGAACGCCACAACAAAGGAAGACAAACTTAACACGAGCTCCATAGGCCTCTCCGGACCACGTACGCCAGTCTATATATCAGAACACTTAACAACAACAAATAAACGCTTACTTTACCTGGCGAAGAAGACGGCTACGGAAAAAAAGCTAGCTTACGTATGGGTGAAAGCGGGACGGGTCTACGTACGCCAAACAACAGAATCACGAGCTATCCACATTACCTCGGAAAATATTCTTCTCACACTATGACTCACTAATACAAGCATACACACATTATTTTACTCAAACACCACACACACATCTGTACGTTCCCAAATCTTATCATTGTGGGTATACTTAAATAACTTTAAAAATGAAAATATAAATGATTAAAGTATCTTTTGATATCCCCGAAGAAACCATACTCACATGTAACAAAAATGTGATTGATAATCCCGAAGACATGAATAAATATTGTTGGGAATCGTACGGTCTGAAAATTATTCACCAAAACATTAGAAGTATTACCAACATTGATGACTTTCTCGTATTTCTTGACCAACTCAATTTCAAATTCGATTTGCTAGTTCTAACTGAGTGCTGGATTAATAAATACTTCACTGCCAAAAACATACAAAATTATACTGAGTACCACACAACCAGTATAATAAATAAAGCTAGTGGTAAAGTAATCTATGTCAGGGACGGTATACAGACGCAAGTTGATGAACTCATCTTAACACAAGCAAATTGTCTAAAAATCGTGCTTAACAAAAACCTATGCATTTTTACAATCTATAGATCACCATCATTTCACAACATCGATTCATTTTGAAATTCACTCCACTCTATCATTAACAACACAGAAAACCCAGAACACCAAATAATCATTGGAGACTTGAATATTAATACTATTCTTGACAATCATCGCCAATCCGATGATTATTTATGTTTTCTCACTGAAAACGCTTTTACTCCGATAATTGACACCCCCACTCGAGTACAAGGTGCAAGTAAATCATGCTTGGATCACATCAACATTAAAAACATTGATTTCGCAGACTCATTTGTTATACACACAACAATTTCAGATCATTATACCACAGCGCTCGGCCTAAGAAATAAACCTTCCTCTCCTCCTAAAAACAAATATATTTCTAAAATAAATTATCACGCACTAATTGAGGAGCTGACAACAGAAAAGTGGCAAAACGTAATAAACCAGACTGACACTGAGCAAGCAATGCAGCAATTTATCACTAAATTACAATACTACATATCTAATCACACTACTAATAAAGTTATACCGAACAAACAATTTAAACTCATGCCATGGATCACCCCTGGCCTAGTCAAATCCATCCACAGACGTAATCAAATGCATAAAAATGCTAAAAGACAACCAGATAATATTCTAGTTCAAGAACAATATAAGAAATATAGAAACATATGTAAAAAACTAATTATTTCCACTAAAGAAAATTTCTACAAAAAACATATATACGAAAACACCATAACTCCAAAACGTTTCTGGGAAATATTTCGTCAAATTACCAAAACAAAAAACAGCAAATCGTCTTTCATACAATCATTTGATATGAAAAACACAAGTACTACTAACCCCAAATTGATGGCTAATTTTGCTAATCAATATTTCACTTCATTAGGAGCCTCTCTCGCAAATAAAATCCTTGAAAAATGTAAGAAAACTGAATCTGAACTAGCCAACATACCTTCAACTGATCTTAATCTTAAAACAGACGAGATTCAAACAACGATTAATGAAGTCATGAAAATGATAGATGAGCTGAAGCCATCGAATGCTTGTGGGCCAGACAAAATTTCCTCAAATCTGCTGAAAGTATTGAAACCACTTATAGCGAGTCCCATTGCATACATTTCGTCGCCCCAGTGCTTAATTGTCCAAACGACCATTTTAGCGAAAATGAGTTTTTAACGCAATATTGTTAAGAATCAAATTACGCGTCGTTCGATGAAGAAAAAATAGTTTTATCAGCCTCCTACAATTAATTATAAGCATTTTAAAATGTCAATGTCCACAACAATATTCTAAAAGTGAGTCCTTGTTTGGCCAATCTCCTTATTAGGCCAACCTCCTAGAGTCGAGAATTAAAATTGCGTGCTAGTTTGTTCAAACTCCACCAACCGACCAATTACAGCACGATGCGAGGATCACGTGATGCCGCCATCTTAAGTTTTTACATTCCAACGGTGTTTGTTTTCTGGTGTTACGCGGAAGTAAAAAAGCATTTAAATATATACCAAGGAGGTAAGTTTTTAGATTCTCACGGCCAAAAGCATTTTTGTTGTTTGTTTTTGGGGTGTTATGCCGTGTTGCGCTAACTCCTTCTTTAGCCGACGTTTCGGACAGCGTTGCAGTGTCCATCATCAGGGCAGATCCGGTATCCGGATCACACATCTTCGGATCTACCGGATCTGCCCTGATGATGGACACTGCAACGCTGTCCGAAACGTCGGCTAAAGAAGGAGTTAGCGCAACACGGCATAACACCCCAAAAACAAACAACAAAAATATACCAAGGAGTTTTTGATAGACAAAACAACAGGAAAATGTCAATAACTAATTACAAAAGTGCATACATACGCAGCAGTGCGGAAATAGAGCGGTAAGTGTTAGTTTTAAATATCTCTATCAATACCAAATTTGTTTTGTTTTTTACATTGCAATGAACTTTGTCATACAGCGTGTTCACTTTTCTGTTTTCGCTCAGACTCTACTTTTTGCAAGTTTTTGCTGTCAAAAGTGGTTTTTTGACTGACGATTCATATTAAACTAGTTAGATTAGTATTTCAATTCGAAATTTTCAGTATATCCGTATTTGTATGCAGCCGTTTGAGATTTACAAATTGATATATAGTGATTATGCAGTTTGTTGAAATAAATTATAGTTATATAATAAATTATAATTCTGATTTTTTCCTCATTTGTGTGTTTTGGGGTTTTGATTACGATTCTGAGCATTACCAACAAAAACGGTAGGATTTTAATTTTTAGCCAAAAAAACATGTATAGGTATATTATTCACTGAAATAATTTGCATAAATTTCATATAATTTAAGTGATTTCCTGTGAAGCTGCTGACCCTGTACAAGTCTCAAGTCCGCCCAACAGTTGAATTTGGGAGCCACCTCTGGGCTGGTGCCCTAAAATACTTAATTAACCTACTTGAATCTGTGCAAAGGAGGGCGATCCGTCTGATTGACAATCCGTTGTTAACGGACCGATTGCCTTCTCTAATGCATAGACGCAATGTAGGCATGCTGTGTCTGTTCTACGGGTATTTCAATGGAGCCTGCTCCAAGGAGCTAGCAGCATTGATCCCTGATGCACCGGTGCACGTGCGCGAAACTCGACGGACACGAGCGGAACACCCGTTTACGATTGACGTTAGCTTCATGAGAACGGGTCGTTTTTTGTAAGTCGGTTCGTATGTGGAACGAGCTACCGGCATCTCTCTCCTATAATCCGAGCCTCTTCAAGGCCAGCATTAATAAATCCCTTCATACAGCCCCTACCTCAACCCGCCTCACAACGCCGCCCAACCGGGTGGTTACATAGTTCCCCTGTCTGTATACTGGCAGGGACGCTCTTGTGAGGTGTCACATAAAAAAAAATCTGATCGTAAGAGATTCAGCCTACTGCGGTCATCTTCAGACTGGTACAGATATTCCTTAAGCTGTGCTTTATATACATTAAATTTAGGGAGGGGGATTAAAAGGGGTGGAATGCAATGATTTTATTCAAATTATATGGATATCCCATTTTCGTTGCTATGTCGTAACAACGAAGATGGAAGTCTAAAGATGGTTGATAGGCTAAACCCGGTCACGGTCAGAAATAAAAAAAAGTTGGACATTGTTTAATATATTATTATCATTGAAGTAAATTATTATAATGGAACTGTCGAGTACCTGGCACGCGTTTCAATGCCACTCAAAGAAAGATTTGTCCCGCATCCCACGAACCCTCCCCCTCACGGATTATCCTCACCCTTCCCTCTTTCAGTCCCTACTGCTAAGCTACAAGAAATAATGCACACATTTTTATAACAACTCGATCGCCACCTATTATACAATCTGAATGCAAATTTCATAACGCCAGAGTTCACCTTTATGTATGGAAACCTTCGCCGGCGTGCGCAAAGCAACTCACCAAAGTTTCATCGCAATCGGATGAATGATATAGGAAATAATAAGAGAATCTTTATACAAATTTCACAACGCCATAGTTCAATATAATATAAGGAAACCTTCGCAGGCATGCGCACAACTCAAAGTTACAAAGTTTTATCGTAGTCGGTAGAGTGGTATGGGAAATAAGATGTGAATTTGTATATAAATTTCATAACGCCAGAGCTCACTTTTATGTATAGAAAAGGTATAGGAAATAAGAAAGAACAAACAAAGTAAAAATCACTATTATAAATATATATATATATAGATTCCACCACGAATTGTCAGTATCCATAATAGAAATATTGAAAATAAACTCATCCTGTATATAACTAAAGGTGGTCGTTTGAACAAACAAGCACGGAAAGTTCTACGCAAAAGTTGCCCTATCTCCAATTCCAGTTTGTTCAATCTCCATTTACAAAATTCTGGTGGTGCGTTTTTGTTCAATCTCCATTTTAAAATGTAAAAAAAAGTATCAAAAACTATCCTTAGTCAATTTACAAAGAATTATTTAAGCTGATCAGACCTTTAGCTTGACGGAAATATCTTCATCTTAAACACCTGTCATAATGTTTCATTGAAATAATCAAAGAAAACCTCCTCCTGTAAAATTTGCAAATGGTCGTTTGGACAATTAAGCACTGAGGTGACGATTTGTAATCTTAGTTTTAAGACAGGCACATTCCCAAACCACTTAAAACAATCAGTTGTTATATTGATTCATAAAAATGGAAACAAATCGGATATACATAATTATCGGCCAATATCTCTACTCAACTCATTCTCAAAAATTATCGAGAAAATCGTAAAAAATCGTCTCACCCTCTATCTTGAAAGACATAAAATCTTATCTAATAACCAGTTCGGCTTTCGTCCAGGTCTAGGAACAGAAAATGCTATTGCTAAGCTGGCGGATATTATTTCCAATAATATTGACCGGGGTAATAAATCCATCGCTCTCTTTTTAGATCTTGCCAAAGCTTTTGATACCATCTCGCATAAAATACTTCTAAAAAAACTAAAGGCTATAGGTGTTCAGGGACTGCTATACAAATGGATGGATAGTTACTTAACTAACAGATACCAACAAGTTAAAATTAATGATAATGTTAGCGATCCAGCCCTTGTAGAATTTGGTGTACCCCAAGGGAGTACCTTAGGACCTATTTTGTTCAGTATTTATATCAATGATCTGTGTAACAGCAATTTTTCCAATCATATTATAACATTTGCAGAAGATACTGTCCTAATATTTGAAGGAAAAACATGGAATGATGTACACTGCAAAGCAGAAAGTGGATTAAAACAGCTAAAACTTTGGTTAGACTATAATCTGCTGACACTCAATTCGGAAAAAACTAAATTTATACGATTTAGTGCGACAGAAGCGGGCCAACCCGAGGAAGCACATAATATTTTTATACATAAATGCATTGACTCCACTAACTGTAATTGCTATAAATTGGAATGCGTAGACAGTATAAAATACCTTGGTGTTATATTAGACAAATATCTTAGATGGGACGGACAAATAGATCTAGTTGCCACAAAGGTTAGAAAGCTTACGTACATGTTTATGACAATCAGAAATATCTTACGTAAAAAAGAATTGAAACTCATCTATGATGCTATGTGTGCGTCACTTCTAGACTATGCATCCTTAGGTTGGGGTGGGTGTGCAAAAACTGTTTTGGACAAATTAGCAAAAGCTCAAAAATCACTACTAAGGGTAATCCTCAAAAAACCATTTAGATATCATAGCGATGCACTATTTGAAGAATTCCGTGTTCTGGATGTTAGACAACTATACATGAGAAAATTAATTTTAAACACCCATCAAAAACGCCACCTCTACCCATCTATTAACCACTCTCACGACACCCGCCACTCACGGAGAAATCCAATTGTACCACTCACAACTAAAACATCTCTCGCTCAAAGACACTTCTCATTCTTAGGTCCAAAACTATACAACTTCATGCCCGATGCTTGGAAAAAGGAAAACACAGCTATTCTTCATAAATTGACCACTAATTGGTTTCATCAATTAGGTAGAAAGGAGAGTGAACTTTTACTACACAAAAAATGAAATCAAACACAAACCAAAAACAACAACAAAAACTCCAACAAAACAGTAAAAGATACGTTTATGTTATAATCTTTATCATTATATGTATATATGTACTTACCTAATACTTTTAAATTAGAATACTACCCAAGCAGCAGTTAATCTTATGTTTAATGTAATATTTAATTTTATGGTATTTCTTCTCTTTGTTATTCATATTTATACAAACATGTTAGTAGGCTTAGGCACCAGTTAAAAGTACAAATACCTATTATTTAATTATTATTGTAATACTATACTTATCAAACAACTTATCAAAATGTTAATACCACACAATACTATGTTAATAACTCTGCTTAATTTGACTGTCCTAAAACGGGAATCCTCCTAGTTGGGCAGTCAAAACATTTCTTAAATAATGTATTTAAATGTAAAAAAAAAAAAAAAAAAAAAAAAAAAAAAAAAAAAAAAAAAAAAAAAAAAAAAAAAAAAAAAAAATAATGGATTCAGCACAACCACCCCATCCCACTATACCATACGTTGCTATAGATTGGAAAAGGGCAAAATATACGCTTCTGTAAATCAAGGATGGACCTAAGGGAGCAGAATACATGGCAGAGTTTACGAAGTTTGTTTACTGTGTCACTGATATGGGCTTCCCACCGTAGTTGGTTGTCTGTGATTATTCCCAAATATTTAACTGCATTTGATGATTTAAGAGTAGAACACGTGCAATTTATATTAGGTGTGATTTCGTGAGTGTGTAAATTGAGTGAACACGAGTGAATAATAGGATTAGGGCAGTTGTAGGGTACATTATGTTTGCGGATGGAAAATGTCATATATTGGGTTTTGTCGATGTTAAGTGTGAGGAGGTTTGTGTCCAGCCAATGTTTTACTTTCAATAGACCATTATTAGCTTTGTTAGTGACTGATTCCCATGTTACATCTTCAAATATTAGAACAGTGTCATCGGCAAATGATAATATTTTACCTCCAATATTCATGGCACAAAGTGAGTTTATGTATACAAGAAATAAAATTGGTCCTAGTATACTGCCTTGAGGTACACCAAAGGACATAGGTAATTTTTCGCTTATATGTGTTTTGTCAGAGTGGATGAGAGTTTGTTGTGTTCGGTTCATTAGATAGTTTTCAAACCATGTGTAGGCTACTCCTGTTATTCCAACCCGATGTAGTTTTTTTAGCAGTAAGGAATGAGAGACCGTATCAAATGCTTTCGCAAGATCGAGAAAGACAGCCAGTGGTTTGCGACCAATGTCAAGATTATAGGAAACGATTTTCGTGAGGGCAGCTATTGCATCAGATGTACTTCTACCTTTGCGAAAGCCATATTGGTTGTCTGATAATATGTTGTTATCTTCGAGGAACTTACAGAGTCTATGTTTCACAGCTTTTTCTACAATTTTAGATATTGTGCTTAGTAAGGATATCGGTCGGTAGTTATTTACAGATAATTTGTCACCTGTTTTTAAGATTGGGATTATTGTAGCCTGTTTTAAGGAGTTTTGAAAAGTGCCAGTTTTGAAGCTTGAGTTGATTATGTGTTTAAGAGGGGGGGGCGATAAATTTTTGGAGGTGTTTAATAATTTTTGCCGAGATGTGATCTATTCCGGTGGAGTTACTGTTTTTGAGAGATGCTATTATTTCACATAATTTCTGATTCAGTAGTGGGAGTGAAGTGAAACGGGTTGTAGGTCAGAGTACTGATAGGTATATCATTTGCAAGATCTTTCTCTGAGACGTTTTTTCTGGCTAAAATTTTTTTTGCTAAGTTGGGACCGATATTGCAAAAAAATTGATTGAAATGGTCGGATATTTTTTCAGGTTCAGAATTTACATGTATTGTTTTGTCTTCGATATTAATTTTAACAATAGGGGTGTCAGTTTTATTAATGTTGGCTTTATCTTTTATGATATTCCAAATTTTTTTTTTATCATCGGTAGCTTCACTGATTTTTTTTTTTGTAATAATCCTTTTAACAGTGTCAATTATTTTTTTGCAGTTATTTCTATAACGTTTGTAGAATATGAGAGATGCATAGTCGCTAGGGTTTTTCCTACAGAAGTGATGGATCTTATCACGCTTTCTGATACAGTGGAGAATACCAGCAGTGATCCATGGTTTAATTTTTGTTTGCGATCGGTTTGTTTTAGTTTTTGAATATGATGTTGCTTTGGCCAAGTGGTTATGTAAAGTATTTATAAATAAATCGCATGCAGAGTTGGCATCAGTACAAGAATAGATGAGTTCCCAGTTTTCTTTCGAGACATGATCTAGGAGAATTTCATAAGAAATCATTACTTGGGGTGGAGCATTTTGAGTTGGTTTGTGAATTTTTTTGGTAATGGAAGTAATGATTGCATAGTGGTCTGTTATAGTTGATTGATATACAATGGATTTGTTGTCTAGTTTACTCTTAACGAACACATGATCTATACAACTACTATTGTTTATGTCTGATTCTCTTGTTGGAGTGGTGACAGCTGGCAAATATCCCAATAAAGTTAGTGCATTTAGGTATTCGTTGGCTTGAGGATGCGTTTTGTTGATTATATTTATGTTAAGGTCACCAATTATGTAAGTGTTTTGGCAGTGTTTTATTTTTGTTAATATTTCTTGTAGTGAGTATAAGAATGGGGTTATATTATGTGTATTCGGAGATCTGTATATAGTAAGGATTGTTATGAGGTTATCAAGTTGTATTTGAAGGCATTTGGCGTTTTTTTCTGACCTCTTTGACTGAGTGTGGGATGTGATTTTCGATGTATACAATAACGCCATCGTTTTGAGTTTGGTTATGTAGTGTGTTATAGTGATTGTAGTTTTTTATTGTTTTAGGAAGGAAGTTTTTTTAAATCCAGCATTCGGTCAAGACAATTACATCGAAATCTAAGGCAAAGTCAGTAAGAAGAATGGATAATTCATCAAATTTTTTGTTAATACTTCTAATGTTCATTGAAAATATCATAAGGGTAGAATTTATTAATAATAATTGACGTACAACTTCAGAATCGTTGGTTGATGAACATGGGATAGGTGTTGTATTATCTAGTAGATCTGCTAAGTCTTCCATTTTTTGGTTTTTTGCATTGCGTTAATTATTAATAGTAGAGATGTAGTGACAGTGATATCTTTATTAGTTATATAGGTATTGAGTTGTTGTGAAGATGTAACATAAGAATATATTTTATACTTGGTCATTTTGAAATTAGGAAGATTATAGAAATAAGAATTGAAAGCAATGGTATTATGAATATGTGGTATACATGGGATTTGAAATAATGATTTTGAGATAAAAATCTTGTTTGTAGGTAAAAATAACGCACGGTTAAGTAATGTAAGAAAAAAATATTTCCGAAAATTCTTATTGTTCGCAGAACTAAAAACAATAAAATTTAAAAAGTTAATTTCATTCTTGTTAGTAATTAAAGTAATATTGCACTTCAGGGTAATCATATCAATGTGTAGAATATTATTAAAATAAGTTGTACCACTGGTTTCCGTTGTTGGCAATAGTCGAGAAGGAGTTCGCCAGTTATTAAAAGCAATAAAAAAATAAGCAATGTATATAATTGTATAAAGCATAGTAAGTTTTGATGCAATTACAATAACACATTTTTTACATGATAAGAAAACTAGATTACTGGAAAGAGGTGATTGTATTAAGTTATTTGATCGATTAAAAACAATGATGGGGTACATGCTTTTGTTAAATGTCTTTGGGCTAGAAAAATCCAATAATATGTTTTTTGTAACAGAGAGTATCAAGTAATATATAGATGAATATATAATAGTATACAGGAGAATCAAGTACAATAATAGTATACCAAAGGATGAAAATTGATTATAAGTTATTTGGTGAGCGAGATAAAAGGTTTTTGGTTTTTTCATTGATAAGTATAACGGGCGTCCCAACGTCTTTGCGTACATATACTTGTCCCCCTCTGGTCCAGGCAAACTTAAAAATATTGTCTCGTGTAGCCTTACGTGCAAGAAACCAATGATGTTTAGCTCGAAATGTTAAGTGTTCATTGATATAAATCTGGGAGCTCTTTCCTGCCATTCCTATGATATTTGTGTTTAGTTTATCCTCCCGATTTGCAGATCGCTTGTTAAATATTTTTATGTCATTTAAGAAGATGTCACGGTAATCGTTTGTTTTGAATCTGAGGATTATCGGCCGTTGTAAATCCTTGTTGGTTTTTTGTCCAGTACGGTAGGCTGCTTCCACGTTTTTCACTTCTGTTCCGGCATTTGTAATTTTTTGGATATTGAAAACAACATTTTTTAAGTCTTCTCCGCTTATTTCCGGGATTCCTCGTATTTCTACGTTTTTCGACCTGTTTTCCCTGTCTAAATTTTCAAATTGTCCTTCTATTTGCTCTAAGCGCGCTTCAAGATCACAGTTTTTTTTTCAAGTTTTTTGTTTATATTCTCGAGTTCGTAAACTCGAAGTAGAATATCCTCGTATTGTTTACTCATTGCTGAGATTGTGGCGAGAATTTGGGTGTTTTGGTCGAATATTGCGTTTTGTTTTAATAGTAGTTCGTTGTCCAAAGTTGAGGCACCGCTGGCAGTGACATTGAAAGCCGGAGTGTCAGATAGGCATTTCTTGCATTTAATTTGGGCACATCGCTCCTTAGTGAGTCGACGGTATGAAGTCTCTGCCACTCCGCTGCAGTGCAAATGGAATATTCCCTTGCACACGGCACAGGTAAATACGGACTCGTCGGAGAGAGTGGGTTCTGAACAGGCATTGCAATTATTCATGTTGTGGTTATGTGGATAGTAAGGTGGTAAAGTTGTCCTTGCGCCTGTTGGTAGGCAAAATTCGTAACACGAGTGATAAATTTTGGTTCTGAAGTATTTGTCAGGCGATCTGTTCCAGAATAATTGACGTACCTACAGCGGTTCACCAATTTAACTGGTTTTATTGATCCACTTTGCGTCTGAAGGATTCGTGTTTGGGCAGTCGGACTAGCACGCCTCGATTTGTAATCAAAACACAATCGTGTCGAGTTTTATTTTACTATTATTTTGATTATTAGGGCAAATTAAACGTAGATAATTGTATATAATTATTCACAGGGATTGTATTTATTATGTACACTTTATATATATTTTTTTTCCCGCAGGGCTAATTTTTAATCAAGGAGATGATAAGAGAGGTTTTCTGTATGTTTTGAAAATGATTATTTAATGTACAAATGTTCACTAGAAAGGTGCTACTCAAGTTGAGATTAGTTCTGTTGGGTGGGCCAATGACACTTTATTAGGGATTATGACATGCACATGTCTCACTGCACTTTTTAAAGTTATTTTGTTTAATTTTTTACGTCCTTATAGAGACTGAGGTGTTTTGTTATTGTCAATGTCACTTTTGTCAGAAATCATTTCTAAACTTCCAAGTTTTACGCAGATAACACTTTCACAGAATAATTCTCTCACAATTTGTAAAATGGTTATACTTTTTCGCGTATTGGTTAGTTAATTTGTTGTTTTTAAACTTAATAAACAATAGATTTGACAGGAGGCGAACCGGTTGACAGTTTGAAAAGGTCCCGAGATGTTCCATCCAGTTTGCTGCGCACATTATGGATTCTTTCCCTTGGTAGCGCTGCTTCTGCTCTTTGAAACACCCTCTCGGCTTTCCGGGATGCGATATGTCTTTTAATATGAATGTGTACTGGTACGACCGATTCCTCCTTGCATCTCTTGAGGAAAGCCAGGCTGCCCAATAAATGGTTCCTACGCTTCCTCAGATTCTCCAAACGGCGTACCATTGTGTGAACTTCCTCCCCATAGAGGTTAGTCAGGTAAGTTTTTAGATTCTCACGGCCAAAAGCATTTTTGTTGTTTGTTTTTGGGGTGTTATGCCGTGTTGCGCTAACTCCTTCTTTAGCCGACGTTTCGGACAGCGTTGCAGTGTCCAAAACAACTTGATCAAAATAAAGTAGTTATCAACATTTCGACCCTTGCGCTGAGCCCAGATGCAACTTCAGTGCTTGCTAAGGGCATGAACCATGCAGTTGCCCCCAAAAAGATACCTGTGGAATCTATCGTATGTGGTGTGGAGACAGCACTACATACAATGATGAAAGTCCACAAAATGTCAGAATCGCAAGCAGAGAACATACGACAAGAGACTAGCCATATTTTGAAAAGGGCTGAAATACCCCGCCCAAATATCACAAAAGGAGAGTTTGCGGCCCTAAAAGAATTGCGCGCCATTGAGGAAATCTTGGTTCTGCCAGCCGACAAAGGAAATGCTACTGTCTTGATTAATACGGTAGACTACATAAAGAAGATGGAAGACCTCTTGTGCGATTCCGGCACCTACAAGAAGATCAAAAACAATCCTACTAACAAGATTGACTTAAAGACAAGGGAACTAGTCAAAGCATCTAGCATCAGAAAAGAGGATTGGTCTAAGCTTTTTGTAAAGGCCTCTAGAACTCCTGCCCTGTACGGTCTCCCAAAAATACACAAAAAGGGAATCCCAATGAGACCGATTGTCAGCGCTATTGGTGCACTTACATACAAACTGTCCCAACACCTCTCGAGATTACTGCAGATGCATACTGGAAAAACCGAATCGTGGATTAAGGATTCAACAGATCTGATCAGTAAGCTTAAGCAGGTTAAGACTGAGGAAGGAGATATTTTGGTCAGCTTTGACGTCGTGTCTCTTTTCACAAATGTGCCTCTAGAAGACTCAATGACAATGCTCAGTGAGATATATGAGGAAGACATCTGCAAACTTTTTGAACACTGCCTCAAAACGGGATATTTTGCGTTTCAGGGTGAACTTTTTGAGCAAGTGGAGGAAGTTGCAATGGGCAGTCCGTTATCGCCAGTAATAGCCAACTTCTTTATGGAGAAGTTTAAGGAAGTGGCACTCGATACAGCTTCAGCTGTCCCTAAAGTATGGTGGCGCTACGTCGACGATGTCTTCGCCATTTGGCCTCATGGAACGGAGAAACTTAACGAATTCCTGGACCATCTTAATTCTCTCCACAGCAAAATTAAGTTCACAATGGAGCTGGAAAACCAAGATAAAATCCTGCCTTTTCTAGATGTGGAGGTGACGCGAAAACACGATGGTAGCCTAGGACATACCGTATATAGGAAACCAACTCATACGAATCGATACTTACACGCTGATTCGCACCACCAGCCAGCACAGAAGAGAGGACTTATCCATACGTTGGTGACCCGAGCGACCAGAATATGTGAAGAAACAAAACTTGGAGCAGAACTTATAAAACTGACCGATGCACTGGAGCGCAACGGTTACCCGGCAAGTCAGACAAGGCAAATTTTAAGAGCCAAATCTACAACAAACGAAGACAGAGTTGAACAAGACTCAAAAGGCTGTGCTTTCCTGCCTTTCGTTCACAATGTGACAGACAGAATTGCCAGGCTGTTGAGAAAAGAAAACATCAAAACTGTCTTTGAAACCACCACCAAAATCCAAGACCTACTGAGGTCTGCAAAGACTAAGTTTCCTCTGGAAGCAGATGGAGTGTACAAACTCAGCTGCTCTGGTTGTGACAAGGTTTATATAGGCCAGACAGAGCGGACGATTTCCAAAAGTACGTAGAGATATCGGAACACCTGCAATTCTTGTTTCAAATGCGGAGACACTGGCACTACTCTCACCAAATTCATCACAACTATAGTTCTAAAATTATCATGTGTAAAACTTTTATTGTATCGTATTATTATTTTTTTATTGTACTTGTTTTGAGGTATCACATATATTGTACTAGTGTCAGAATCAAGAATCCGGTAAAAGATACTATTCCTATTTCTATTGCTTTGAAACATCAACATTATTTTCTAACATTGCCAACAGTAAAAACTCTACATACAACTTGTTTTCTAAATTGCTCGCCAAGTTTTATTCAGCTTCTAGTCTTCATCCAAAGTTTAGCTACCAACACCCTACACCAATTTAAAAAATGGAAGATAATATAAATAATATTTTAGACAATTTGTCGCAGATTCCATGTATCGAAACAAGTAGTTTTGTAGAAGTTCAAAAAACCCTAAATAAATCCAACCTAAAAATATTTTCCATGAATATCAGAAGCATGAACAAAAATTTCAATGAACTAATGATACTACTTACAGAACTTGACTCAGACTTTGACTTGATTATTCTGAGCGAATGCTGGATCAGAGATAACTATATTCCTAAAAACATAAAAAACTATAACCAATACAGTACTCAGAATAACCAATTACAAAATGATGGCGTTATTATATACATAAAAAATCATATACAATACTCTATAAAGGAAATCACAATAACTCACTCAAATTGTCTTAAACTTGAAATAGAAAATAGCGTTACTGTTCTAACTATATACCGATCACCGAGCACTTCCAATATAACACCATTTTTAAACTCGCTTAATCAGTTTCTGGCATGTATTAGAAATCATGAAAATGTTCTAATTATTGGTGACCTAAATATTAATATTATAAATACAATGCATCCCCAAGCAAACGACTACATAAATTTATTAACTCTTCAAGGATTTATCCCAGCTATTACAGCCCCTACTCGTGTCTCAGAGTTATCCGCCAGTTGCATAGACCACGTCTTTGTCAAATGTAAGCTAAATATCAAATCTCTCATATATCAGTGCACTGTGACAGATCACTACGCTACTATCACCTCCATTTCTCATAAAATTCAAAAATTACCAGTATCCACTATACAAATAAAGAAAATTTCTTATGACACTCTCTTCAAACTGGTTTCCAATGAAAACTGGTCAAATTTCTACAAAATTAGCGATCCATACTTAGCGTGTGAATCTCTCATCAACATCCTACATAAGCATCTGAAAAATGCCACATCCCACACACACAACAATCAAAGTAGTCGTACAATTAAACTAAAACCTTGGATAACTACTGGTATCTTACACTGTATCCGCAAACGTGATAAACTTCATAAATATTGTAAAAATAACCCCACTGATTACGAATCTCTCTTATTCTATAAAAGATACAGAAATGCCTGTAAAAAAATAACCTGTACGGCCAGAGAAGATTATTATAGGAAACAGATAGAGGAAGCTGCGAATGATAATAAAAAAATCTGGAACATTGTCAAAGAAATATGCTACACCGACAAAATTACCACACCCATAAATAAAATAACCATCACAAATAAAACACTAAATGCAACTGAAAATTCAGAAACAATCGCAAATCACTTCAACCAATTCTTCTCTACAATCGGATCGGATCTAGCAAATAATATTTTAAAAAGAAATAGCAAGTCTGAAAATAATCTTGCAAATACTATCTTTCTCGATAATCTGAGTTATGACCCTTTCATTCTCACACTAACAACAGAACAAGAAATCACTGAAATCATCAATTCACTCAAAAATACACACTCCACGGGAGTTGACAATATATCCACTAAACTAATTAGACACCTTAAACCAATCATTGCTAAGCCCCTTGTATACATCACAAATCTAAGTTTTCGAACTGGCCTTTTCCCAAACACTCTAAAACATTCAACAATTATTCCTATCTTTAAATCAGGGGACAGATCAATCGTCAATAACTATAGACCAATATCTCTACTGAGTCCAATCTCTAAAATAATCGAAAAAACAGTAAAACAAAGGCTCTACAAGTTTCTCGAAGAAAATAAAATCCTGTCAAAAAACCAATACGGCTTCCGCAAAGATCTTAGTGCATCAGATGCAATTGCAGCTTTTACTAAACTAATTTCTGATAACCTCGATAAAAGTCGCAAGCCCCTCGCTGTATTCTTGGATCTGGCTAAAGCCTTTGACACTGTATCTCACCGCATACTTTTGAAAAAACTCTCACAGATAGGAATAAAAGGTGTTCCTCTTAAATGGTTTGAGAGCTATCTAACAAATAGGTCCCAGTCAACTATTATTAACTCCGCTAAAGAGTATAGAAGCACAAGTTTGCCAATCACATATGGCGTGCCCCAAGGCAGTGTGTTGGGCCCACTTCTGTTTCTAATATACATTAACTCGTTATGCAATTTGGATACTGGTGGTACTATAATATCTTTTGCCGATGATACGGTTATCATATTTGCAGATGAAAATTTGAATTCAGCATTTGAAAAAGCAAATCATGGTATAAATGAAATAAAACACTGGTTAGATTCCAACCTCCTCACTCTAAATATTGAGAAAACTAAATACTTACTTTTTTCCATACGCAAACATAATCTCCCTCAAAACTATCATAAACTTACCATACATTCATGTTCACAGAACTTCAACATGGCTACATCACCTCACAAAAATTGTTCATGCGATAACCTTATAATATCAAACGAAATTAAGTACTTGGGGGTCATTATAGACAATCAACTGCGATGGGAGGCCCATATAAATTCTACAACAAAAAGGCTTCGCAAATTATGCTACATTTTCTACTCTCTCAGATCTATCCTTAACCTACAAACACTAAGATGTGTATACTTTGCACTTTTTCAATCAATTACTACATATGGTATAGTAGGATGGGGAGGTTGTGCAAAAACGATTCTTCATCCCATGGTTTTAATTCAAAAACTGTTACTAAGGATAATATTCAAATGTAAGCCAACAAACCCATCAGAACCACTTTTTAGAAAACTCAGAATATTAGATATTCGACAATTATATGTTAAGACCATTCTCATATACATACGGAAAAATGACTTGGTGAATAAAACACAACAAAAAATTAACACCCGTTACTCGTCACACCTAAAATGTAAAATTCCCCAAACGAAAACAGCTTTCGCCCAGCGGCAGTTTTCTTATATTGCTCCCAAAATATTCAACTCGCTGAGTATTGATATCAGAAAATCAAAAACTCACAATTTGTATGTCATAAGTGTTCAAAATTGGTTATTTATAAAGGGAAGGAACTTTTTCAAGGAATGCCTGCCATCATTAAATTAAGCTCATTTTCTTTATTAGTCATTTTTGTATTTCATTCAATTCTGTAAAGAAAAAAAGTTTAATAATTAATTAATTAATCTTTATTTTCATTATTTCAACAAGTTCATTTTCATAATTTCTACTTTATTTTCATTATTTTAACAAGTAAAGTAACCTATTTATTTGCTGATTGTGTTCATTTTATCTCATTAATATCAACAGTTTAAAATACGGTTGATGTACACTTGAGCAATCTACTGAACTGGGAACCAGTAAAAATGTTACCTATTATACACATACATTGCATGTAAGAAAAAAATACTTAGATTAACAAGTTATCAAATATTACATTTATATAATTATATAAACCTATGTATATAAATTTCGACTACCATAATACGGGCATGTGTCTAGTGTGGTAGTCGAAAAGCATGTAAAAACTGTACACATTAATATTTCATGAATAAAGAAAAAAAAAAAAAAAAAAAAAAAAAAAAAAGGATAGCAGAACATTTTCGTTCTTGTAAACTTGGCCACCCTGATAAATCGGCAATCGCCGAACACTTAATTGAAACCGGCCATTACTTTGGATTTGCTCCTGAGGTCCTGGGAAGACCCAAAACTTATAGATCACGCCTGATTATGGAGGCAATTGAAATCTACAAAAATCCATTTAATATCAATAGAGACGACGGAGCTAAGCTCAACCGCTCTTGGTATCCGGTAATTGACGGCTACACCAAAGCTAAACGCAAAATAACATAATTCGCCACAAGATGTCGCCACTTCCGTTGGCATTTCGCACTTGGACGGGCCCCAGGCTAACATAAATACTGTGCTTTCAGAATTCGCCACAAGATGTCGCTACTTCCGTTGGCATTTCGCACTTGGACGGGCCCAGGCCACAAAAAAATAAGCACAAACTCGTCAACCTAAATTTACACATCTTCGGATCTACCGGATCTGCCCTGATGATGGACACTGCAACGCTGTCCGAAACGTCGGCTAAAGAAGGAGTTAGCGCAACACGGCAACCGCCTAGGCAGCATCAAACACCACACGGATCTTGTTTGGTTTGTTTTGGTTCACTACGGCAAAATGCGGTAGGTACCATTTGCGGGCAGAGGGTTTTTCTACCTCTCGATCCGTAAGTTCACGTGCGTGGCCTTGTGTTATAAGTCCGTTGATTTTAGCTGCATAGGCGGTTGCCAAGTCCTTTTCCTTCGATAATTTTCTCTCCAGAGACCACAGTCGTTTTAATGCACATTGCCGATTGTCTGGCAGTGTGATATTATTCTCCTTCCATAAAAGGCCGGTTTCCCATCGGCCAGATGTCAGTTGATGGGTTGTATCTTCCATCAGCTGATTTGCACGCACTATGTGTGCAGTTACACGAGAGGCGGACGTGATCCCCAATGAGTCAATCGCAAAATTGTGTTTGATGAGATCACTCATGAGGTCGTCTTTGTGGCTCTCCTCGCGCAGGGCCAGTGTTGTAGCCTCAGCTTCGTGTTCAGGGGCCCCTCCGCCATGGGTGATCCACCCCAACGCCGTCCGTGACAATATTCGCGTAGAGTCACGAACGTCGCGCACTTCCCTCGAGACAATAAGGTGTACATTGTCTTGCCCGATGAGAAGTGTGGGGGTGATGTAGCGGCCGTGGACCCTCTGTACAGGGAGGCTGAGCTGCTAGACGGTGTTGGCTTTGATGACGTACTCATCAGAGATTCCGGCGCCGCGTAGGGTGATTGGCACGCGGCGGGACGTTAAGTCTGTTGAGCACATGTTTTTTGCTCCGTGTAGTCGTAGCTCACGGGTAGGTCCGGTTGTGCCGATTTTCTGTGCTGTGGTGGCGTCAACAAGGGTGACAGTGGAGCCTTCGTCCAGAAGCGCAAAGGTTTTGATCTGCTGCTTGGGGCCCGACAATATGACCCCCACCACTTTTAACACGGCACTTTCGGTGTGGCGTCACATATTGTGAACGTCTGCCACTGTATTGTTATTTTCACGATAGTTCGGGTTGTGAAGAAGTCGGTGGTGGGGGTATCTGCACTCCCCCACTCCGCACCAGTCACTAACTTTGCAGTATTTGGTAAAATGTTTGCCATTGATGCATACTCGGCACAATCCGGCACTTTTAACTGTCACAAAACGGGATTTTATGTCTTTCGCGGCGAAAGTGCGACATTCGCTAAGTTGGTGGCCATTTTGACCACACTGGACACACCCGGCGCGGTTGTCGAACTCGCGAACTTCACTGTAACTGTTTTGCACTTTTTCCCCGCTTCGATTATTTTCTCGATTATTACCAGACAAAATTTGGGGCATTCGATTATTACCAGACAAAATTTGGGGCTTTCGATTAATTTTTGCGAACTGTTGTTTTTCACTAGAATTTTTGTTATAAACATTGTTTTCCCGCGATAAAAACCGTTCTGACGCGGCAGACGTGTTTAAACTGTTGTCACAAGTGTCACTTTTGTTCGAATTGTTTTTTCGCGAAAACTTTTCTGACGCGGCAGACGTATTTATGAAACTTTCACAGGTATCACGTTTTTAAGCACCGTTTTTGCGCGAAAACTGTTCCGTTGTCGCGAGCGTGTGTTCACGGCGTGGGCGGGACCTCGCGGGGTCAACCAAACCGGACTTTGGGATGGCGTTCGCGACGGTTTTCAGGAAGGCGGCAAACTGGCAAATGGTAGCGGAGGCCTCGTAGTGCCGCACTTCCATCAGCCACGCCAACCGCAAGGTGGGCGGCATCTTCCCCGCGATGTCACTGAGCAGCGCTGGATTCGTCAGATAGCCATCATTGTTGAGGGAGCGGAGTGATGCCACCAGGTTTTGAACAGTGCCAGAGAAGTCTGCGATATCCTCCAGAGAGGCTTCAATTGTGAGGTGGGGCAGCTTCTTGACATTGTCCAGCATCAGAGCAGCGAGTGAAGTAGTCCCTCCAAATCGCTGCTCCAGGACTGCCAGGATCTCCGGAACCTGAGCAGGGTCCATCAGAAGGGGGCCGACGGCTTCTCGGGCTTTCCCCTTGAGGGCCCGCTGTAGGCGGATCAAGTTTTCGCTGGAGGTCATCCGACATGTGGAGGTAGACTGGTTAAACTGTGCCCTCCAGGTGGGCCACTCCAGTGGATCTCCAGAGAATGGAGGCAGGTCCTTGGCCATTGATTGTCTGGCAATAAGGGCCGCCATTCGTGGATCGTCCTCGATTGTGGGACGGGGGCTGTCCAGAGCCCTTGAAGCTCTGATGGCTTCAGTCAGGGCGGAGGCCAGCTGAGCCATGGGACTGCCATCATGCTGAACCCAGGCTCTGGTATGTTGGGCCGTTTCATCCGCCGTAGGTTGGGGCGGGAATCTCGGCATGGAGCTGGTACTGGCTGTGGGCGGGCCATCTGGCCGTGCCGGCACGCCATACTCCTGTTCGCGCAGTGGTACGGGCGGCACATGTCCAGATGGTCCAGATGGTCCAGGTGGTCCAGGCTGTGTCCATGGCACGTCCCACTGCTCCAGCAGTCCGGCAGGTGATCCTGGCATCGGCGCTGGGTACCCCGGGTGGGGCAGAGGTACGGGCAGCACAGGGCCATGAGGTCCAGGCTGCACCAGTACTGGGCATCCCTGAATGGTCCAGGGTGCTGGTTGCGCAGGGCCTGCTGGCTCTTGCTGCGCTCGTGATGCGTACCTCTGGTCCACCAGAGGTACAAGTCCGGCTGGCACTTCAGGTACGGCTTGCCTCTGTTCTATCAGAGGGGCGGGCGGTACGGGGCCAGAGGGTCCAGGCTGCATTATGTTTGGGCATCCCTGAATGGTCCAGGGTGCTGGTTGCGCAGGGCCTGCTGGCTCTTGCTGCGCATGTGATGCGTACCTCTGGTCCACCAGAGGTACAGGTCCAGCTGGCACTTCACGTACGGCTTGCATTGGGCCAGGGTGGCGAGGGCGCTGGACCGGCTGGCCTTGGCTGCGCCGCTGCTGTGTACCTCTGGTCCACCAGAGGCACCGGGCTTGGTTGGCCGGGCTGCACCCATCCAGGGCTGTACCCTTGGAAGCGCCAGGGTCCTCCTTGGGCAGGATACCCTTCCAGGAGTACGGGTCCAGATCGGGCAGGCGCTGCTGCTGCTGGTTCCTCGTACCTCTGGTCCACCAGAGGCACCGGGCTCGATTGGCCGGGCTGCGTCCATGCTGGTGGTGACCTCTCCGGGAGCTTCGAAGGTCCAGGAGGGGCAGGGGCTGCTGCTGTTGGAGCTGATTGAAGAGCTGTTTTGAGTCTCTCAATGTGCTCGGTTTGACTGCGAAGCTGTTGTCGCAATGACTCCATCGCATCCTTTTGAGATATGGAGGGCGGTGAGTCATGATCTGCAGGTGGTGCCATGTCAGGAGTAGTGCTGGGCGTGGGCATAGGGGTTACGTCAGGCGTGACGTGAACCACAGCCGTGGCCTGAGAGCCAGCGTCCAGGGCATCTGCAGATGGTGTTGAGGATCCATCGTCTTGGATCCGGCTCGACCGTAAAGTTGGAGACATCCTGGTTGAAGGCGTGTGAGAATCCGGCTCGGAGGACCACTTGTACTGGACGGGAGTCCGCACAAGACTGTAGATTTAGGCGCCGGGTCCAAACCGTGTCTTCAACCGTTGAAAATGCTCCTTTACGGCCGATAATGATGATTGTAGTTGATATTGATGATAAATCTGCCTCCCGCACCCAGTGCTTGGTGAATGTTGGGTACTGGGTGTGCTGTCGTCTCTGCTCGCTTCTGGTGTTGGCGGTTTTCCAGAGGAGGGCCGGCTTGTCTTGAAGAGGTAACACCAGAAGATCTTGGAGCAGAAGACTTGAGCGAGGTGAGGCAGATGTTTGGCAGGAGTCACTTGTAGATAATAAAACGCTTGGTTTCGGTGGTAAAGATGAACTAACTTTATTTTATTATTTGGCTGCTTATATTCAATAAGCATGACTCGCACCCGACATTGGGCTTTGAGTCAAAAAGTGGTGGGGGATTGTACCCGCGCCAGATATGTGTTTATAAGCCCCGGCAAAATGTCGCATATTCATTTTGCCGGCAGCACTGGCGAAAGTAGTCGCTTAAATTTGCGAGTTAGAAAAGATTTTGAAGGCTTACATGAATGACAATTACATAGTTTAAATGCATAGTAGTTATAAGAATGTGTATCTTGACAACTAGATTTTTTGTTTGTCAAGATACGACAAAAAATAAGAAATGTTTGTAAATAAATGTGTAAAAATGATCTCAAAGCGATCAAATTTGTAAAAGATGTTAAGTTAGTATTTTTTCGAGGTCCCCCGTAACATAGCGCTCAGAAAAAGATAAGATTCACTATGCTACGAGGTTCCTGGATTTTTGTACACGCAAAAAAGGTAAAAAATATTGTTCAAAAATGGGTTTACATATATGTGAAAAACAGCTTTTTTAATATCTCCTCAGCGGTAGTATATCGAAAATAGTGTTTATTTGACTACCGCCGAGGGGATGAACAAGTAAAATACATACATTTGCAACATTTAAAAATTGATTTTTCCTAGTAATTTTTACATAGGAAAAATGTTGGACATCGATCCACGCGGCAGGTGAGCCGGCGACGCGGTATCGATGCCGTTCGTAGACAAAGTTTTTCAAGCGGCCGGGAACAAAATGGCCAGTGGCGGGGAGTGGTGATTTTGCCAGTGGCGTGGGGTAGGGACATTTTATAAAAGTAAAACAATTTTTATGAAATTAAATAATATGGTCAACTACGTCCGTTACAATCTGTGAGAAATAGTTAGGATGCTGGTGAATTCTCAAGTTATAGTTTTACAAAATTATCTTTTAATTACTGTCTGTATCTGTTTTTTCTACTTAAATAAATAAATAAGTAAAACAATGCAACTACATACTTGTAATGTATCTACTGATATCTTTCACACACAGTTTATTATGCCATGTACTATCGACTATTTCCTATACTACATTACTCAACTTACATATAAAAATGTATATATGTAAAAGCCTTCAAGTCGTCAATCCATTTAATATAAAAATTAATGTTTCTTAGTTTGTCCCGTATGCATTCCGATACAATTCATCGAATTTCACTAAAACCTTCAAAGCTTGTTCTTATTAGTGCCGGTAAGATTTAGAAATTGGTTTGTACGTTAGAAGAAGTCGGAAACGCTCGAGAAAGACTTGACGCATTATCTCTGCACTGAAATGAGATACGGAGTCGATTTAAAGTTAACATAGTGTAGTTTTTAAAAGTTACAATGTGGATTGATGGTTCTATTGATCATGATACCAAATGAAGTGAATGTTAAAAAAAGTCGGGGTTGCCCGAGGAAGTGGTAAAATACGTAAGTGAATTACGAAGAAAGAGGTGTACAGAGAATGTATGACTTCGAAGATTCACATTTTGAAGATTGAAGAGGTCGAAGACGCCCAAAGAAAACATGGCACGATCAAGTGAAACAAGTATTTTACTGCCATGCAATAATCTTGTTTCCACCTTAAAAGTTCACCCAATTCTCAAGTACTCTAGAATTCATAACCTCAAACCTTACATCAAACCCCGAGCAATCTAGCAGTGATCTATATATAAATAAATTAAAAAGCATTGTCAAAAATTATTCATTGATAACCGTCATTTTATACAAAAAAACTGTAATTTACCACTGTGTTAATCGCATACCAGGGGGCGAATAATCATTTAAGAATTTTTGAATACCTGCATAAACGAGAACGACAATCTTAATTTTTTGCGGTAATATTATTTTTGCTTCTTTAAATAATTTATTTATTTATTTATTTATTTATTTATTTATTGGCTCGCCAACAGAATACATCACATAATTTTAACAGTAATTTACATTTATACATGGTTATAATGATGTTTCTAATTATAGGTGAGCACAACATTCATCTCAATATTATTTGTGTAATAATAATTGGTTAGTTACAGTAATAATAAATTTAATTAAAAGAGTGTATATAAAAACAATGAGGATCGAAATCAATTATTAGGAAGAAACTTACATACTTATTAATATATTATACATATATATGTATACGCATACATGCATACATCTAAATACACATATAAATACACATACATACATATATACACACATACATAGATGCGTACATACACATTTAAATACAAACACACTCATAAGTGTGTACACTGTACGCATATTGTATGCAAACATATATACACATATGCACGCACGAATCATATATAGTGGAGCTAATGCATAAGTAGGTGATTGGTAAAGAAAATGAAATCATCAGGTATAAGTATGTGTAAGTTCTTTCTGAAGGTATTAATTGAGTTTGAAAATATATCTAAATCTAGAAGATTGCAGTATCTATTATACAATCGAGTCATTCTCGATGTTGGTTTGAAAAAACTTGTATTACTACGACAAGTATCTATCCAAAAGGTTTCAGGGTTTCTTGTGGATTTCGGTCTTATATTAAGGTTAATTTGATTAATTAAAGATGAATCATATACATTGTTAATGATTTTAAACAGAGAGATTATATCTGATACGTTTCTTCTTTTGGCGAGTGAGATTTCTTTAAAGTGAGTAAGTCTTTCAGCATAGTTACTGAGATTCCGATGTACTCCAGATTTGTAAGCTAGTATTCTTAAGTATTTTTTTTGAACGGACTCCACTTTCCTGCTATGAATTGCATAATGTGGTGACCAAATCACAGAGCCGTACTCTAAGATGCTTCTTACATATGAGTAGTACAAGATTCTGAAGCTACTGGTGTTCTTAAATGATTTAGTGACTCTGGTGATGAAACCGAGCATTTTATTAGCCTGATTGACAATGTTTTGGTAATGGTTTCTGAAGGTTAGCTTCGAGTCAAGTAAGATTCCCAGATCTCTAATGGAGTCTACTCGTTTTAGGATTTCATCACAGATCGTGTAAGTAATACGCATCGATATCTTGTAGAAAGAACCGTATCAAACTGATTATTTGACTAAACCTTTTTTTGTGAAATAAATTGAAGAAAATGCATTAAAGGAAAATTAAAATGCATTCTGTTCATAAAATACAAAACTTTTAACGCACCCAATTAAACACCATTTTAAGCATTAATCAACAAAAACGATAGCAGGTTTTCACACAATCCTATACATTAACAATTATTGAAAACACGTAATGCTTAAACCTACTTTATAGGCAGTTTATAATAACTGTTTGAAATGTTAATATTTTACGCGGTTGGTTTTAATTTTCAAAGGCGCATTTTTTAAATGATTGGTTGTATAAATGTATAATAGGGTACATGCAGTGTATGTAATTTTTTTTTTCAATACAGTCGTACTTGAAACCTCAAAGGTGTTTTTGTTCCCGTTCCTTGTGTGATTGCTATAGACGATTTGTTTTTATAAAACATTCTAGGGCATCCCAAGCAAAAACGCAGCATTATTTCTTATTTCACACTTTCTACCTTTCTACTTTTTTTCTTTCTACCATTCAATACTGTATACTCAATGTTACTGTTAAAAAACTACATTACATTGACTTTAATTTGACTCCGTATCTCATTACAGTGCAGAGACATTTCGTTAAGTATTCCTCGAGCATCCGCGACGTCTTCTACCATTTGAACATCTCCAAACACTCGTGGCACTAATAACAACAATCTTTTAAGCTTTCATAGATATCGGTGGACCACTTTTAGAGTTTTGCAAGCACATACATATTATGCTGGCTGAATTTTTAAGAAATAAGATTAGAAACCAGTTAGATGTAAACTCAACCATTTGGAATACATTTTATTATATAAGACGTTGTCCTGCCACAGACCGCCTTCCCTATGTTGGGAAGTTAAAAAATGCGGTTGTATGTATTTTTGGATGAGAAATTTGCATGTACTAACAAAGTGACACGTGATATTTATATATTATCAAGACATGTAAATACCTACCACCATGACAGACAATGGTTTTCTATAAGGACAGTCCAATAATTTGCCAAAAATCGACTCAATCATCATTCTTCTCACAATTTGATTTATTTATAAACTTCATCTACAACTACCATTTTTAATACGGATTTTTTAAAAACAAGCCTTTTGATTAAACTAAAAATATGGAAAATAGTGCTATTTATCATTATATTAATTATAAACGAGATAAAGCGTTTTTGTCGTAATTTTACATGTAAATATTTAAAATTTGGTTGTAAGTCTATTCCTGGATTAAATTTTTTGTTTGTTTGTATATTCCAGTTTGTAATTTTTTTCTTCAATTTTTGGTAAAAATAAAATTGTACGGGACGTGTTTTCCTGTACAATAAATGACTGTAAATAATAACACCGGCACACATCAGCCCTCAACCTGGGTAATGATTTAAGTAAAACACCGTCAGGTGTTCTATCCAAACATTTATAAAAGAAAGACGATTCAAATTAAAATTCACATATTAATTACATGTATTGGTATACATAACGTACGGAGGGGTGTAACATATAAGTACTTCCTATTTATTACAGCCAACCCAATTCACAAGAAACAGATATAAGCATTTCAACTGGGTTTTAATACACAATTAGAAACTGAGGCAATCGGAATGTTTTCAGCGATGATTTTAGATTGGAGCACATTTTTCATCAGCGCGCCATACGATACAGCAAATAGCGTAGGCGACTGCTGCAGCAGTGGCCAGTTCAATTGGTAGCCAGCAAAAATTGGCCAGCCTTTATGTGATCAGCATCAATGGCTGATCCAGTCGGTATCCAGCAGGAATCAGCCAGCCTCTAGATTGTCAGCATCAATGGCTAATTCAGTCGGTAGCCAGGAAAAATTTGCCAGCCTCTAGGTTATCAGCATCAGTGACCAGAAATCGGCAGAAGCAAGAATTGTCCAGCCTTTAAGTGATCAACACTGGAGGTTATCCACCGCTTACCCGCCCTGGTATAAGTAACAGATGGTTACTCCTTCAGTGTTCTCACAAGGACTCTAATTTTTTTTTGGTTAAACGACTCTTCATTTATTATAAAATGAATCTAGACCTCCAATGTCCCTGCATAGTGGTTAGGCTGCAGGATGCCTACAATATGCACAAAAACACAAATAACAATATTAAAATATGTACAGGTATGGTAAAATAAAATAAGCCTAAAAATAATACAGGATGAAATAACTGCTTACATACTAGGCCATCTGTACAGAAAAAAAAAGTAAAAATGAAAAGAAACAAATTACATACATTCATGTTTATATTGTAGGAATCTACATTTAAACATATATAAATATTACCGGAGAGTATTACACCCGTCCACTGGCAGTCCCATCGAGAATATGCATGGCGATCGGTCTGTCCGTACACAAAGAACGACTACCGCGCCCCTCCGCCGGATTACCTGATTATGCCCCGAAGAAAAAGTATGTGGGAAGGTTGGAGGCGTGCCCGAAGACCCTAGGGACTAAGTGAGCGTCAGGCATTCGGAGGGTGAGTGGAAGGTTGCCGAGCTTGCTCGGCCATTCCTCAAGCCCGCCATGGCGGTGGGAGAGGCGCAGTCGACTCTGTGTGAACACTTTTCCGGTGTGGGAGGCATCTGATTAGGCAGGGACGAGGTCTATTTCATACCCAAAACGGGTTGAAGACGGTACCGGACGATTAAAGTTCAGTTCCGGCTTACTGTAAACACTCCTCATAATATGTAAAGCAAAAAAGAAAAAAAAAAATAAGTGATCAAAAGCGGTGGCCAGCAGCAGGAATTGTATAGCCTTTAGGTTGTCAGCATCAGTGGCTAGTTCAGTCGGTAGCCAGGAGGAATTGACAAGCCTCTAGTTTGTCAGCATTAGTGACCAGCAATCGGTAGCAGCAGTAATTGGCCAGCCTTTAGGTGATCAACAGCGGTGGCCAGTTCAGTCATTAGCCAGCAAGAATTCAGCGGCGGCATGGTTATTTGATTACAAGGGCCGGCAAACGGAGACGCCCCACTGATGAGACATGCTTATGGCTCAGCTGATTGAGTGCCGGCAGTAAACAGCTCGTTGCACATAATTGTAATCTTTAAAATGATTGTGCCGTGATGGACAAACAGAAGAGAATACAGTTTTCAGTTGAGACTCAGCAATTGTAATTTCAAGTTATAGAACAGATCGCTTTGTCACCGGAGGTGTTGCGTCCACTAGTTTTAATTCTTGAATGTTAAAATTTTTTCAATGGGGTTTTTATAATTTCTTCTACAGGTATTCGTGGGACTCAGCGTTAGCTTGCAAAACATGTTTTTCAGTTTTAATGCAGGCATTACGCGAATAATATTTCGCCTAGTAACAACCCTTGACTCTGTGCAAAAACGGGCGGTCCGTTTGATAGATTCCCCAATCTTAACAAACGGACTGCAATCATTTGAGCACAGGCGTCAGGTAGGTATGCTGTCCTTGTTCTATCGGTATTACAATGGAAGATGCTCTGAGGAACTAGCGTCATTGATCCCTTCGGCACCGGTGCGTAGTCGGGATACACGCCAAACGCGCGCCCAACATTTGTACACGGTTGACATTTGTCACATGAGAACGGGTCGCTTCTACGATTCGTTCTTAAGTTCAACAGCTCGGCTGTGGAACGAACTGCCGGCCTCTGTATTTCCTCCCTCCTACAACATGGGACTCTTCAAGACCCATGTTCACTCCTTCCTCTCCACAAAAAGACCCTCCACACAGCATCCCCAAAGATGACATAGGCCCTGAGGGAAATTATTTTCTTCAGGGCCTCCTGTGTGGAGTTAATATAAAAAAAAAGCTTTTTGCCTTTGTCAATATTACGATTTCGGTTTAGAAAATCGGGTCATCGAACTCTCAGGTGTTCATTTAGCTGCAAGTATCATCATTGATATTTCAAATAATGCTATTTATTAAAGCAAAAACATCATGATTCATGTTCGATATAAAAATAAATTGTGATTGTTCTCTTTTAAAAACCGACGCGTAGAAAATGCTCAAAATAAAACTGTACTTAATTTTTTTTTTCTTTTATTTCACTTCCACACGAGTATTTTTGTACTTCAAGGACCCTCCAAAATGGGTGTAAAAAGCTACATGTCTTGAGAACAATGGGCCAAAAAGAGTTATTATTATTTGACCTCCATGGCAAATGACTTTAAGGATCTATTTCGGGTGTTAAAATTAAACTGTCACATTTATTGTGACCGCCATTGTTGGGAGAGATTTACAGTATTTTTATCCTTTCCGATTCAATAGGCTGAATCCAAAAAGCGAAGATTAAATTTCTCAGGACTGCGGAACGCCGGATCTCTTATAAATCTTCATTAAATGTTGACGGATTACGCTTGATTTCTGGAAGTGTAAATTACAAAATACGTACCTAGAATTTTTCAAGGATATTTTCAGCGTTTTAGTTCCCTATTATTTTTCACTCCTACCACCTTTTATTCAACAATCCAATTTCCTAATATTGGGGGTGTTCAGATCCACGTGATCCAAGCTATTATACATTTTACTAACGCAAAACGTAAATAGGTTTTTTTCTCTTTACTAACATTTAAAATTTACTGAACTACTTTTGTAGTTTGTTAGCAGGTACTTCGGTATTATTGAAAACATTTTTTTAGAACATGAATAAAATTAACATAAATTTTTTTACGTAAGTTAATTAACGTTTGGATCAATATCAATTTATATAAATTTAAATTTACAATCACGGGTATTATTAATATTGTATATATATTTATATAAATATAAAATTAACAATTGGATCGATAGGTATTAACAGTTTAGTTCAAATATAAATACATACAGGGTGTTGGGACGAAATTTATTTTAATCATTAAATCCTGAAATTGTTTGCAGTAAAACATGTAATCGATATTTTGGTCTCCTGTGATTTTTTTTCAAAAATAACAGAAAATATCTTTCACAAGTCGTCTCTCCCAATCTGCCCCCGAGAAATCGTCCAATCCCTCACCTCGGAGGATAATGCAAATATCATGCGGAATTAGAATATATTCAACAGTTAATGATTTTTAATGGTTCCGGGAAAACAAAAACGGATGAATGTGAATTTTCAGAACGAACACCCAAAACTCTGGTATTGTTTTACGTTTGGTTTTCTATGACTTTTTTCCGAAATCTGTCTAACAAATCCAAATACAATCAAGGCCGCAACTGGCATGGGCAAACTTGAAAAAACAACAATGGACGGATGCTTTCCCAGAGTGGGATTTCATTGACAATGAATAACGCCACAGGAATACTACTGCACTTATTCATTTCTCTCTAAAAAAATATCTTAAAATCGTTCTAATATTTATTTTCTAATGATTTTTTTTATTTATAAATAATAATACTGACCCTCACAGTAACACACCACACTTAAAAAATAATAATAATAATAATTGGATGACTTGTAAAGCGCCGTTTTTGTGCAAAATCACCTCAAGGGCGCTGTACAAACTTATAATACATTTCTACAGTGATCTATGTTATTACTTAACTATTTATGGAGAAAATATACAGTACAATACTTACCTGGTAGGTCACTTGAGATTAACACTTAATTAACATGATCTAATTGTTTATTGGCGAAATTTAGATACAAGATTTAGGACTTAATTGAAAAATTGAATATAACTGGACTTTCTCTTAGGAATGGTTTATTTAATCTAAGGGTACGAAAGCTTAAAAAGGTAAGTTTTTAGTTTAGACAGAAAAAAGATATTAAATAAATAGATAATAGAATTATGATAAAATAGATAATAGAATTTAGATAGAAAATCATAATTTTAAAGCCTTGGTAAAAGTGAATTTTTAAGCAAACTTATTAAGACTGGCCATTAATTAACAACACACGTACATTGGTCAGGGACGCCGGAAAAAAATTAGTTCATTCCGAATCTTGACGTAACGGATATAAGTATTTTTGATTCTTGATTCTGAGTGGATGGAGAGAAGATCTTCCAATTATCTCTCACTCCAAAATATAAGTGGAAACTTGAGTGTCAATCGGCCGATGAGAGAAATGCCCATCTCGTACTCCCACTGAGAAGCGGCCTGAATTCTCACTGCCCCGTAAACACTGGTTCTCCATCAATAAGATAAAGTGCTTTCATAGTTGTAGTGCCCATATGAACTTGTGCTCAACGAATATCCGCTTCATTCATTCCCCGGTGGGATTGATGAGGTCCACGGGAGGACGCCTGAGATTCTAGACTAACTTGCAAGCCTAAATATCCCCCTCTGACCCCTCGCCATACGAAATAAGAAGTTTTTATCGTGCCATCAATAGCATGGCTGATATTTTCATCCACTACATTCCCAATTATAAATTCCACTGATACTGCACTCACTCACTCAATATTATTACAAAGTGGTACAAATCAAGCAAGACTCCTATTCTTGATTATATTTATTGCACTTTCATTTTCCGATTTACCCTCTCACACATATTTGCACTCTTATTTGCCTCAGCAATCTCATTTATTCTATATTCAGTCTGCATACCTTCGTCCTACCTATGCCATTTTCATTCTTTACTCCCATAAATCAGATAAGGTGTCAAAACTCCGTTGCGTACTACTAGCATCGCATAAAGTAATATTTAAATAAATTAAATATTGCGATATCTATTTCATGAAAGTAGCTACCTGCCAGCAATTATACTTTAATGTGAGTTTTACCCAAATAAATTTCACTGAATTATTCTAAACATTTTGAGCTACGTGCATTCAAAACTCCTAGCATATTGTTAATATATATATATATATATGAAAACTATTCAAAAATATCTATAACTATAACTATATATATATCTATAACTATAAAAACTATTCAAGAACGATTCAAATTCCAGTTTTAAACAAAGCTAGCAAAGGCTGGGTACACTCTAAATATTTATTTAACTTTACCCTCTACCGAATCGTAAACACACCATTTACAATTACGGGAATTTATTAGCGGATAAATTAAATCTGCTATCATAATTTCGGAGCATAATTAACTAAAACTACTTATCCGGTTATTCACAAATAATGTGTAATTACACACTCGGATTGCAGAAAATACGACGAGGATTGATGTGAATTCTGCTATTTTAATTCCAAAATTTAACTCTAAAATAAAACTATTTTGATCTTCTACTAATGTTATCTAGTTTTCTCGATGACGAAATGAATAGAAAAAAGGAAATGGAAATGGTATTTCAGTGAGGATGCCACCAGAACATTGAAAAGTCCTTGTTGATGTTCTCCTCTTTGTTCCTTCTGAAATACAAAAAACTCCACGGCAAATTGCTGCAACGCGGATTTGAACTTATGTTATAGTAATTTATTTTTGTGGTATTACGCCATGTTGCGCTACGTCCTTCTTCAGCCAACGTTTTGGACAGCATTATAATTGTCTATCATCGGGACAAATGTGTAAAGATTGCTGTGACTGTGTTTTTAGATGTGATACCGTGTTGCCAATTCCAATCATAAATTATCTTGTCGTTTGTTGCGTGGTAGAAAAGGTACTGCTCGGGCACTCTTCTTCCCTTAATGACCAAAGGGATCGGAGGTAGGTGTAAATCGAATATAATATATCTTTCAGGTCGATTGGAAAGGCTTGTTTTGTAATGGTCATCAGGTGTACATGACACATGTCTGCAAATGAACGATCCCTAGTTTAGCAATGAATGAAACTTAATATCCATATAATCAAACATTGAGCGTTTGTGACGTACCAAAGCATACCTTCTACAAATATTCCCGCATGATTGATAGATGAAATAAGTTTGAATCCCGTGGCGTTTACCGAATTATTTTATTTTCTACGCCATTTATTAACCAGTCATATCTCACTCTCCCAAATACCTACACTGCCAAATGTCAAAAATCGTGTATTTGGAGTCAAGTTTTTTTTTATGTGAATACCGCACAAGAATCTCAACTGTTCTCAACTGTCTGGAGCCAGGTAGACTATGGCAACCTCAAATGGGGCATGTGTTGAGGCTGAAGATTGTGGGAGATACCTGGCTGTTCAGATATGATCACCAAACACGGCTACAACCATTTCAAGCAACGTTTAAATTTTGAATGATGGTCTTACACCAGTGCGATACTGAGAGTATCTTCCACTGTGGAACGTACCACAAGTAGGTACACTTTATATTATTTTAAATGTACAAATTGTGCAATAACACAAATTAATCCAATACAATTTATTTTCGCACGCCGGGATATAATATGAGAACCATTACACCGAATATTTTCTTTCTTATTGTTTTTCACACTATCCCTCACGAAAAAGAGCTTAAAATTATCAACAACCGATAAACATCCATCTACCTTACTTTAATGGCTGTTTATCAATTGTGTAAAATTTTAAACGCGTTTATTAGTTTGGCCCGTGTAATGACATATATTGAAAAAAAAACTTTTTTCTACTTATTTTAGACGCATTTAATATTGTTGAAATTTTGGAATTCTGAAATTGATTACTTATTACATAAGCGGAAAAATGTTTAAAATTGTTCCAATAAATATATTTATAGTGGAATTATACCACAAATTGTCAGTATCTTATAGTTGATGTTGTTGGTATTCATTATTTCTTTGTGTTTTTTGTGTTATAATAAAAATCTTCATTGTTAAATTTTTATTTTGATCTATATATCAGAAAGTGTAAGAGAGACTGAGCGGGTTCTAAATGTGCCAGAACCAAAGAGCACTTAGTGTGTAGCGACATCGGTTTTCATACACACCTTCATGGAAAGCATTTCTAGTGTGAATTATCTGTTCAGAGTCTGTTCAAAATATAGTACCTACGTTAATATGGTTTTCAACACATCAATTCAAAATGGTGAATATCACCTGTGGCGGAGATAAATTGCGCGCTTTCAATAGATCCTCCATATAATTATTATTTTTAAGAGGACGTCAGGCAAAACGATGTTTTACATCAACATCAAATTCATCAACTCCTGTCAAAATTATAATTATAACAAGATAACTGCAAATCCATGCAATGATTAATAATTAATTGATTAATAGTTGAGGCGTGTGATAGGCTTAGTCCGATATAGGAAATATCTAACAGGGGCCAACAAATTTAATTTTGGGATTTATAGTTAACTTTTAAATGCAACAATATTAAGTGAATCGAACTATGTCTAAGATTAACTGTTATATTTAGCCTTTGTTGATGGTCAATTTGAGTACAATTCTACACCCTCATTATATTCACGTACAAGCTATTGAAAGAATACAAAGTAAATTATTACGCTTCAGTTTAAGGTTTAGGTCTACCAGCAATTTTTTTGAACTATGAGACTCATGCTATGAATATGTTTGATTGTTGGGAAGTAAGAGCTTCATAGATGCACGCACAGATGGCAGTCCATAGAGCTTGCGTGGAAGTCCACAAGATGGAGCCCATGGCCAGTAGTCGCCAGGGCCAGTGGGAAGGCTCCCAGAGAAACTTACTGTTTCGGATTCCAATTAGCCAGCTACTAGTTAGGTCGACTACCGATTCACAATTATAATAAGTGGAGTATTAATTAAATAGAGTCCCGTTGGCGTCATGTATCTTTTATCAGGAGATATTTCAATGTGGATGAGTGTTTTAGGCGGATAATTATTGCTTGTAAAATAATTGTTACCCTTTGTGCTATGCATAAAAAATCTTGTCTTAAACATTAGTTTACCAAAAAAAAATATTAATTAAATACCCGATTAATCTAAAAGAACCATTTATTTATAAACTCCTTCCAAGACGAGTTGGAGACCTTTTTGTACGAACACAACACACTTTAATGCATCTTTTGTCCCAATTTAAATAGCTGTATTTTAATTTATTAAATGATATTCGTATTAAGCTTGTCTAACCACACTGAAATATCGGATATTATGATATCAAAATATAGTAACAGTATATGTACTTACACAGAAGGCATACAAATTATGTAATATATATATTACAGTACAGAAACATATAATATTTTCTAAGAGGTTAACAGAAGACGAACAAAAATAGGAAATATACTTTCAATCCAATGAAAACAAATTATTTATAATAAAAAATGGTGAAAGGAAAGATGAAATAATTTTTTTTTCATTTTTTATATGATTACGACACAATAATCCCAACTGCTCCCAATCGTATGGAGCCAGAGGGGATAAAATGTCTCTATTGAAACTTTCAGAAAGAAGAATAAGCACAGTTTTATACTGTTACTGTACTGTTATTTGTACAAAGAATACTACATTTAAAAATTGACTGTCCCGAATTACTTCAATGTATCAATATCCATGTTCCCAAAAAATCATGCCGACATTTCGTACCTTTTTACTTCAATAACACCAGGACACTAGCTTACCAAAATTCTCCGATTCCAAGACTTCACAATCTCGGAAACAAATATTCTGATCTGGGTGATATATTTCATTTGAAAACTAATTATTATAAATGTTGTATATTCTATTACTTTTATTCTTCTAGACACAAATAGACCTATGTACCCATATAACTTCTCCGCTTCTACTATTTTGTTTTGTTGAATCTTTTAAATTCAATTATATGCGTGAGGATTCATTTTTGCCATTATGTTTACATTCTTCTTTATTGTATTATTTTTTAAGTGTTTACTCTGATACCAAATGCTTGTATTTTTTTTTTTAAAGAAAAGCCAAAAAATAAATAAATAATTACAGAACTTTGAAATTTGATGAATTGTTCGAATTCCGTGAAACAACCCGTCCTAACAAAACGTTATTATTTTGATGGGCTCTTCAAATATGTTCGTTATTGTTCCAATAATATGCTTATATATCCCACAACAGATGGCAGTGATCAACTAAACGCTTACGGCATGTGAGTCACGTTGCGATCGAAATTATATCATGAATATCCTAACCTTCTTGGCCTCCGTGGATCTAAATCCAGCAATCCAGCAATCCAAAGGGAGCGGTTTCAAATTCCGGCGTGCGAAAGTAAATTTTACTTAGTAAATATGTTTTTAATTAAAAATAATAAAGATAATATTTGCTGCTCGTTCCAGAATAGAAGATACTTCCAGTATCACCCTGGTGTAGACCACCATTGAAACGTTGCTCGAAATGGCTGTAGGCGTGTTTGGTGACCAGATCTGATTTACAAGGTGTACCCCACCCTCCTCTTCCCCATCTCCTCCCCATTTTCACTATCTACAGCCTCCTCACATTCCCTAATTAGGGATGCCATAGTTTCACTGTCCCCAGACGGTTGGGAGCAGTTGAAACGCAGGTCCATGAAAAATCACTGAATATTATAATTATATTAAAACACAAATAACTTTGTAATAACATATTATAAAAGTGATGTAAACAAAGTTATTTGTGTTTTAATATAATAAATTATGACATCACAAAGTGATGAGTTTTCCGAAGAAATTTGGAATTTAAAAAAAAAAATTAATATTATAATTCAAGGATTTGTGGAGCTGTAAGCATTCATAAAACAATGCCTCAGGACCATATTGGCAATCAAAAACAAATTTTGTCAATTTTTGACAACCTAATAATTTTAATATGAGTAGTAAAAGATGCAAAAAAGCGACTGCAAATCATACTATTTGCAAAGCTTTAAACCTTATTGGAGTAGATTATCGAATTTCATAGAGAAGTGGTATATATACTAACTAACAACTTTTAAGGGCTCTTCGTACATAGTCGTATCTTCTCCAAACTTAAACTTACTTGCAGATTATATGTTTTTCTTTATTTTCTGTAAATAATTAATAATTATCCACATTTTTATACAGTGCACTTGCGGTGATTTTCACGAAAATCTAATTGTTTTAAATATTATTAGTGACGATTAAAAATTCACTTTTCGAATGAACACCGTTAGCAAACTTAAAAAATTACGAAATATCTAAAAAAAATTGATCAACAGAAAACTAATTTTAAATAAGGAGTTGCTATTTTTTGTAAATAAATATAAAAAATATTTTTTGATTAAAGGTAAGTACCTACTTTATCACCGGTCTGAATTCACGTAATCAGTAAAAAAAAAACATTCTAAGAAAATTTGAATTCGTTGAAAATAAATAATTTCACCCAGGAATATTTCAGTTCACCCACCAACAACGGAAATAATTATTTTTGATATTTTTTTTTGTTTTGGAAAAAAAATAAGAGCCATGACAAAAAGCGAGAAAACTTTTTGTCAATTGATAATTTCATGCACCTAAATATACATTAACGTATTAGCTTTTTGTTAATCAGCTTCAGTCATCAATTTCAGCTAGTTGATGATAACTCAAGAAGATTTATTTTTTATTTCTTTTTTTTATTTCTTTTTATTTAGGAAGCAAACAGTCGTACAGTAAAAAATTATAACAATAAACATTCATATGTTCTAGACCAATTAAGTTCCATTAAATTAAATGTAGATTTAGTATTTTTTACCTACACAACATATTAAATGGCAAAAAATAAACATAATAAAGAAATACATAAAATTAAAAACAAAAAGAAAAAATACAACTTTTCGCATAGCTATACTATTCATTACGGGTGATAATAATGTACTTTTCACAACAAAAAAATCGAATAAAATTAAAGTATTTTAATTTATTAATTTATTAAGCTGAATTTTATATGATATTAAGTTATGGTTGAAAATGTCTACATCTCGTAAGGCATTGTGAGTTTCACAGATATGTACTATTACAGAGTTTTGCGCGTATTTGGATTTACAATGTGGTATTCTAAATAAATCGTTCGATCTGGTGTTTTGCTTGGGGCAACGAAATGCAATCCAAGATGTAAATTATTCAAAATAAACTCAAAAATTAATTAGATACGTGTGCCACATTTTAGATTTTAGATTTAAAAAATAATGTAAAAAATTTGCTTTCGAAACAGCAAAATCATTTATGTTTTTATAATACATCTTCCTACGTACATTATGATATTACTTCACTTTTTTACTTAACCCTTCAGGTAGAAATATAACGGTCAATATTATTTGGAATATTGACCGTTAAATTTCTTAAATATGCTGTCATAAAGTCAGAAAATATTTATGTATATAAATCAGAAATTTCTGAACGTATCCGAAAACTACGTAGAATAAAAGTGGATCACCTTACAGTTTTTCGTTTAAACATTGAACTAAAATTACTGGTAACAAAAGAAACATATTTTTCGAATTGTGTTGTTTAAAGTTGTACATTTTGATTATTCTGAGGTTAACTTCCATATTTGAATATAAAGCTTGGTATTTTCTCTTTTTGTCACAGTTTAGTTCACATTTCTAAATTTGATGGTAAAGGAGACAGAACGATTTCTATAAGACCAAATGAGCTTTTCCGAAAAGCGAACAAAGTGACTCTCGGGAATTTGTTCCAAAACCAAACCAATTCGCCAGAAGAGTTAAAAAAACATAAAAAATTCCTATGACTGAACTAACTATAAAATAAAACTAAATACCCAATTAAAATTACCGAAAATTTATCAACGACAAATAAACTTTCAAGTTTTAAATTATATAAAGAGAAAATAAAAGCTGGCCATAAGGTTAAGCAGCGTTACCGTACACCTTAAAATTGCTTCTCTTTATCATAAACCCGGAGAATTTTCAGAATTTGTGCAATTATTTATTCCCGGTATGAAAGGTCTTTTCTATGTAAAAGTAATAAATTGTCTAGTCCCCACTCGACGCCGCTAATATCAGACTCTGATCTGGATTGTTTTCGCGTTGGCATTGTTTTAAAACAAGGGCGTCGCGTGAATTTAGAATATTCCCTGTACTATACAGCGCACCTTTGGTAGCGGATAACTAACCTGGAGTATTTCTTATCTGGCGGAATGATTATAAATAATGTGCCTAGGTTCCTACGCTATCTATAGTTTGTAAATCATTTCAGACAAAAAAATTAAATAAAAATTAATTAAAAATTAACATTGGGTGGGGGTAAATAGAATCGAGAAGCAGCGGAAGCGGTGAGTCGAGAAGTGGCTGGAAACGTGAAATAAGGAGCGGTGGAAACGCTAAAGCAATATCCTAGAATCAGTAAACAGGAAGCAGCAAACGGAAAGCAAGAAGCATCGGAAGCGAAAAGCATGAAGCATCGGGAAGAAGCAGAAGGGAAAAAATAAAATAAAGTGAAGTAAGAAATATCCAAAAAGGGAAAAATATCCGCGTGAAGCTGGAAGTCAGAAGCTCGATGCGGAAAGCTGGAAGCGGGAAGCAATAAGCTAGAAGCGGGAAAAGCGGGAAGCAAAAAGAAGCGAAAAGCGAGTAACGAAAACCAAAGTTCAATAAATTATTTTTTTCCTGCTCATCGTAAATTCCAATGTTGGCTTATTAGATTGCTCTTTATAAATTATAACCTCCATCTCATCCTTCGAGCACGTGTTCCTAGTCCTAACAAATCAGTGCTCCCTGGTGTACCGGTTTCACCAGGGTAGGAGTGCTTCTGGCTGGGGTGATACAATCGTATCGCAATTGTTCATTTCAAACTTTTTAGACCATTTCTCTGCAATCGTTCATTTGAACCGTTTTTTGATCATTTTAGTGTTATTTTCAGATTTTAAGAGTTTTTAACGATATTAACCATTCGGTCGGTTTTAACCATTTTTTACTTTTTTTTAGCTTTTTAGCGATATTTGTTCATTTTAACAGCTTGACGCATTTTTATTGAATGTGAATAAGTACCGCTAGGAAGAACTTTACTTATAAAATCAAATACCTATTTCATATTAAAACAAATTAATATTTTAATTTTGAATAAAAGTTTCTTACAAAGGCGATTACTGAAAGACGCTTCCAGTTCCATTTCCTTTTGAAAGTACTTCCAGGTATCACAATTCACTACTACTTTGTTGGCCTCAGCTCATTGCCGGCTAAGTTTCTCCTCATACAGTTGTTTTCTCTAGCCTGTTCTGGGGAATTGAAACAATCTTTATACAGTCGTATTTCTACAACTTCTCATTCATTTCGCCTATAACTTTATAACGCTTCAGAGAGAAAAATGATACTGTAAAAAAAATTTCCTTATAAAATATTAGTCATTCAGAATATATCGATACCACGTGATCTTTTCCTTATTAATATCATGAAAGAATGCAAAAAAATCAGTATGTCAACATCAGTATTTCTATGAACACATGTTCCGCCGTCCTCACAAAACGTTCGCTTTTAACTGATACTTTGTTAGGAACTTTATGAATTCATTCGTTAAATGCCTGCAGTCCCGTTTTTAACAGAGAAACGAATAATTTGACCAGATTTTTAATAAATGAACAATATATTATATATCCGTGTTGTCAGACAACGAAAATCGGTGCATGAGTAATGTGAAATATTCGTGCGGAATGTGTTTAGTAAAAGATTTGTTTAAATGTTGAATGTAAAATTACTGATGTATGAATTAATATAGAGAAGATACGTTACTGAAACAGCGCAGATGGTTTCACTGAACTAGGTCCAGTGGACATACTATAGCGTGCAGTTCATTTTATTCGTACATACGTAATCTTTGAATGGTGATTATTTCATAAGCATTTGCTTTCGATTAGTTTGAATGTAACATGTCTTTTATTTTTATAATATCATTGAATATAAATTTGTCGTATTTATTCTATTTGACTAACTTTTCCTCCAAGTTTGCTAACATTGGAAACTGGTAAATTTCTTATTTTGAAAGGTTGGACACAATGAACGATGCTGAGGCAAATATGTTTTATTGATTTTTCACGGATCTACGCTGGATATTATTAAAACTCGTAGACCATGTGTACCTATAATTAGACCGATTAGAAGCCTGGTAAACAAAAGCGTCAGGTTCCTACCCAGGCGTTGTGGATCAATCATTTGCTAACTAATACTTTCAGCACTGCACAATTAACATTTTACATTTAATTGGTGGAATTAAGAAGAGTTTAAATTTTTGTAATGTTTTTTGTAACCCGGGAATGTTTGTCTTTATTCAAAAAAAGGTTCTAGAATTGCTTACAGGTTTTTAATTCAAACGACTTAAAGGTATTTAACTTCAATCAAAATATATAATCACTCGAGCGGTGGGTGGTGTACATGCATTTATCATTTTACCATTCTTCAAAATATTAATAAGGAAACATGTAAACTACTTACTTCGGTTTAAAGCCAATGAATTCATCTAGATTTCGCCGTTTATCTTATATTTTAAGGTTCTATAAATTAAGCACATTATGACAAACGATCGCTCATGACGTTTTTGCAAGCTTTCCATAATATGCCAAAAATCGCTGGTGTGGATAAATAATACCATAAATAATATTACGTGTTAATAAAAAAATGATCGACGAAGCAATAACACTTTATTCAAATTACATATTTATATGTATTTAATGTACCAAATACGACTTTCTATAATCTACCAAAGGTTTATGTATATTGCGACAAGGACAAAGAATTTTCCCAGAAATTCTTATGTAATGGCCACTTTTCATTATTTGCATTGTTCTTTTTTCAGAAACATCCTGAACTGTCATGTTTGATTCACAAAACATAACTTAACCGAGTGCCAGGAGCACAGCAGACCTCAGGGATAGATCACTTAGAGCGTAGCAGTAGTTTTGTTCTGTTGGTGTCTGTTTGTTCTGAAATCCACACGGAATACGCGCAAGAAAATAGACAAAGATTAATGAAAATTCACAACACAGGGCTTTTAAATACGACTTATCACGAAAAATATGTCATAGTATTTCCTTATATTACCACATCTTCAAGGAGAGAAAGTTATTTTACACATACCAAAGTTTTTTTTGTATCAGCAATATAATTTTTAATTTTTTAGTACGTCACCACGACAAAAAGGTTAAATATATCGTTTTACGAGTGATACTTATTTTATATTAATTTTATATGCTCGGATGTATTTTTAAAATGCTTTAAGATGCAAAGCAAATGTAAGTTTGGGCATAAGTTTTGTTTTTTTTGGGAAATCTTTTTAAAAAAATTGTTGTCAATTCAGCACAATGATCGACTTTTAAATCAATCACAAATTTGTTTAAACTACTCTTTCAATCAAAATTATCTATATTTTCAGAATGTACACATATATTACTTTGCATTCTGATAAAAGATCCTTTGATTCTAAAACGTGAAGATGTATTTTTTATAATGGCTTTATTATATTAATTGAACAAATTGGTAATATTTGGGCTTATTGCATTAGCAACAAAATGGTTTTTGATTGCACAAAACTAAAATTTACTTAGGGAGTAAGGTATTATTCTTGAGACAAAATAGGCAAACTTAGACAAGAGTAACCACTGATCCTCTTACTACCGTGCTTGTTTCACCATCTGTAACTTGGTTTCTGAATTATAAGCTCAGGCCTTGCCGCCCAATAAGGAATTTGAGTTAAAAATATTTAGACTTTTAAAAATATATTCATGTAGATCATATTACACAAATTCTGAATATATTTCTATATTTTTACTCTCAGAATTAACAAAACGTTAAAAAAAGAATTAAGAGCTCTACTGTGTATACGCTCCACGATTGGTCGAATGAAATCTGATGTCAAATGTACTCCGCGTTAAGTTCGTAAAACGTAATAATTAAACATCTCTTTCTGTTAGATGCCTATTTTGATAATAAGAGAGAGGTCGCTATACAGTTCTGAATTGTGTAGTTAGGTATGTTTATCTTCGTTTTAGATGTGTTTTGTGTTTGTCTTTTTAGTTTTATCGATTGATTTAAGTTACGTAGTAGTAGTATCTCCTGACATTTTAGAAAGTTTTGTTTAATTCAAAGCGGGTAAATTCAAGCTAATCCATAATATTACAATATAATGCAACTCACAACAACTAGCGCGCCCGCGACTAAAATCACCTATATGTCAATTTAACGTTTTTGTAAAAATGAGTAAGCAGGAACACATTTCAAATTTACGTAAAAGCAATGACAATAACCCCGCTGGCGAGAACGTGAGTACTGCTGCTGCGTGAGCTACGTAGGTACATCGATTATACAGTATAGACTTCAGTGTACGGGCTTTTTTGACGATGTTTTTAATTCTAAAGTTAACAATTAATTTCAGTATGAAATTTTGAAATAAAAAAACTTTAATTATTAGACAGCAAACATTTTTGGGGATCAATGGTGAGGCACGAAATGAAAGAAAGTGTTGAAGGTCACATGTGTTTATTGGTGAGTCAGTTGCCGTGACGAGGAGATGACGTAGGACAGAAGAATACACCGGATGCTGGCTGTGATGTGCTGGTCAAGCGCGGGTCAGTGAGTCGACGCCGGGCGCTGGTGACCGGGACTCGATGGAGGTCAGGCACTGGCGAAGAACGTAGGTCTTCAGGCACTCCAGTGCTGACGAGACGGCCGAAGGTGCGACGGACCTTGTAGGCGGTTGAACGGGAACGGTGTAGACCAGTGAGGATGCTGCGTGTCCTCGTGGTGGTCATGGTAGCGTGGAAGAAGCGCTGGTCAGAGACGCTGGAACCAGGGCGCTTGTAATCCGAGTAGCGCTGGCCGCGGACGTGGCCGAGGCGCTATGATGATGTCCCGATGTGGTCCATGATGGTACGGGCGAAGCCGGGTACGTGTCCCTCGCGCTAGTAAGAAGAGCGCGGGTGATCACTCGTTGAGCCTTGTAGACTGACGGCGAAATTATGACTGACTGACTGGCTCGCTGCGTCGGGCTTATTTATACTACCCGGCCGATGGCGACAGTAGGTAGTAAATTGCAATTAAATCAAGGCCACTCGCTCGGACTGTGTGTTTCGGGAACCTTCGACATTGCGGCGATTAAGCATAGGCCGTAGACTCGAACCTTCTGGCGAGTTCTCGTAGTATCCCAGACGGTACAGCAGTATTATTGTCGCGAGTAGATACTTGAAACAGGTAGGTTGCTTTGTTTTGATTTCGGCTGCAAATACGTACCTAAGTAACAATTAGCAAGTACGTACCTAAGTAGGTCGAGCGATTTATTATTAATTATTCAATGGATTAATATCGACGCCACACATTGATAAAAAATCTACTGGAATTTCTTTCTAAAGATTAAAAAAATATCTCAATGCAAAATGCACTAACCACAGGTCGTTCTGCGCACGGATAACGTCACGCACCTTCCCGCTTCTTACTTCTGGACTGCGATCGTTTCGGGGGGCTATAAAATATTTAAACCTGGAGAAATAATTTAACCATGAAAACCAACTCATAAAAAATACTAATGTTTAAGTTTGAATGTGAATCCCCTGTTCGCCATCACCCGAATAGGGTGTAAAAATAGGGTTCCCTAGTAGCCTAAATATATTAAAAATCGTTTAACTCCAAACTGGGCTCGTGTATATATAAATACTATGAATATTATGTAATGTACTTACCTCATATTGTATCAGAGAATTGCAACGAATGAATTGATAGGTTTTCTGATAAACTTTTAGTAAATTCCCAATATATCGAAAAAAGTGTGATGAAATATAATGACGAAATGCGAAAATATTAGGATTTTTCACGTGTTGCGAAATCGTGATAATACATTCGTATTCTATTAAACGTTTATCAGAAACTATCAATTCATAGGTTAAAGGCCTGCAATCCCCTTTTTAACCTTATTACAATTAATTAAAAGACATTCTTAATAAATTAGCAATACTTAATTCTTTCCGTGTAGCTCGACACTTTTTTATACGTTTACCGTTACCGTTTTTAACAGGATTACAAATAGTTCGAAGAGTTTCTTAATAAATTGGCAATACTCATTTTTCTCATTTTTTTCGAATTTCTTCGATTGAATTGAAGCCGCAACCTCTGTATGCAAACTCAATCATTAGTACAACTCCGCTACAAACCATAAACACTTTTGTTTGCCTCGCTTGAGATGCATCAACATCTAGGAAAAAATATTTTTTTCTTACTTTTTATCGACTGAAAGAAAAAAATCAATCCGAAAAAAATGATGTCATTTTCCATAATACGTCTATTTTTAATTTTCATCCCTTAGGCCGGCTAGTAGCCAATTTCAAAGAATTTTTTTTTTTAGTTTCACTGAGGACTGAACTTTCCTCGCCAGGGACTGGCTCAACCCCGCTAACAACTACGGTAAATCCCAAATGGATAGGACCCATATTTATTTCACATATATTCTGCTTTAATGTCATCAAATTTCAAAGAAATGCATATAAACCCGCTTGTGTGTGCGTGATTGCTACCGAAAGTGTTTGATTAAGTAATTTTCGCTTCCGAGATTTGCATTCATTTATAACTGAAAAAAAAAATTATATTCAAATAGATGTGTTTAAAAATGCATATAATGCCTTTTTGCTCGTTAACAAATAAGTTCCAACTTTTTTTTTATTTTTTTTTTATTTGGTACAATATTTTTTTACATTTCAAAGTTTTCCAGTAATGTTGGCCTCACTGAGTGGATAACTTAACTTAACTTATAATTTAATTTATGTACGTGTGGATAACTTAACTTCACTTGTAAAAAATATTGTTTTACACGAGCAGTATTGAGTGGTTATATGCATCAGCGTAAAGTGCTCTTGTAGGGTAGTTGAGACAAAAAAATATATTTTACATTAATTCATGCTCAATTTCGATGATAATCATTATTCTAGGATTGTCCGGTTTTTTAATTTTGATCATTTTATCAATAAATATTATCGTTAAGGTAATCATGTTTTTTTAGATTTGCAACTGAATGAGCCAGTTTAAAAAAATATAAAATTTTATATTAAGTTGCAGAAATAAGACATTATTTCCTCCAGTAGCGAAAATTTCATTCAAAAGCACGCATTGCGTTTTATTCTCTTTGAGCTTTTGCGCAAACTTGGTTGGTTCTTACTTCAAAGGCCTCTTTAATCTATTAAAACGTTCTCTCTAACGCAGTTTTAATTAACAGTAATATGTTTAACTGGAAATACACGGATAATATTATTTTATATTATATAAAATGATTAGAATATGCACCTAAAGTAAAGTTCGTTATGTTTACGCAGTTCACCCAACCCGTGCCCAGACATTATTGGACCTTTGCAGAATTTCATCTGGTCTATCAACTGGAAATATTCCTTTCTGGGAAGACATTTCAGACAAATTATGTAATTTTCTTTTAACGAATTAAGGAAGATTTTTCAGTATATTATGCCATGAGTTGAATTGGGTTGTCAGGATTTGTATCCAATAGAAACTTGAAGAACGTAAAATATCTTCTAAGAGGTCTATTTGAATAGTTTAGCGAAACAAACAACCGACGTAAACAATAAAACGAGACAATCAAATATCTTAAGGATAAAATAATGAATAAGTCATAATAAGTTAAGAGCAAATTTCACATACTCTACGGGACGTGTTTGCCTGCACAAGAAAAGACTGTAAATAATAAGCACCGGCACACATCAGTTCTCAACCTGGGCAATGATTTAAGTAAAACACAGCGAGATGTTCTATCCAAACCATCATAAAAGAAAGACGATTCAAATCAAAATTCACATTTTAATTACAAGTATTGTACTGGTATACAGAACGTACAAAGGGGTGTAGCTTATAGGTACTTCCTATTTTTTACAGCCAACCCAATTCACAAAAAATGGTGATATGTACTTTTCAGTTGACACTCAGGAATTTATAATTTTAAATTAAAACAGATTGCGTTTTAACTGAAGGTGTTCCGTCCACTCGTGGTAATTTTTAAATGCCCAATATTGTGTTTTTTTCTATTTATAATTTCTCCTATAAGCGTTCCTGCGCTTAGTATTGCTAGTTCAGAGAAGCTGACACCGGCTGCCACAAACACGTCGATCTAGACTCTTTTTTTAAATTACTTCCTGTGCTTTTGAGATGTGCACACACCATTCTCAAGCAAAAACCAAATATCAGAGAGTTTCATTCCATTCGCATGTACTCAAAAATCATTTACTCTTTCATAATACAGTTATTGATAATGCTTTTCGCTGCCCAAAAAATAAAAAATAAATTAAAAAAAAACAAATAAAACAGCGAACCCAGAAAAACACATAAGCAAATAAATTACAACCCAGGGACAGTATGTACTCGTATGTCGTATTCTACTACGGCGGACATTCATTCAACAATGCCAATCGTTTGCCTGTGACATCATGCTTGCCACGGATATGCTCTCCCGTCAACTGGTGTCGAGAGTAACGCGTTCAGAAAGTATAGCTGTTTCACCCGTACACATATTCTTCGAATTGCTGTCACTTTCTAATGCATCTCTTTCCATTTAGCTATGAATGATGTTATTTTTTAAATGAAAATTAAATACTTTGTATACAACCCTTTAATTCAATATTAATCTACAAGTTTCAAAGCAAATGGCTTCTTCGTCAGGATAATAAAAATTAATCATAATGTTAATTTTCATTATCCCAACCAACAAACCATTGGCTTTGAAACATGTAGATTGATATTGACTTAAAGTGTATACAAATGTGCCTGGCGTCGCTCGCGCGGATTGAGACCTTCACTTACAATTTTTACACGAATTTGATTATTTTGGTTGCCCCCACCAACTGCGTCGAGCATCGGTTCGTAGTCTTCACTACAACCTCACTAACTGCTATATACACTGTGATTATTACATCATCATTCATTCGTCTCACATTACCATATCCTTAAATATCGAACTAAAGATATTAATTCTACAGGGTGCCATGCCATTTAGACATAAAGATAAGTAAAGAATAGTTAGTAATGGTAATTATAGTCTTAGTATTTTCTTCCTGTAACAAATATTTTAAAATATTCAAAATTATTAAAATAAAGAAAATACATTGTAATATTTATACTAGATCGTAAATATGTATTAATAATGGAAAAGCTCATTCGTGATGACTCATCGAAATTCAATATTTGTTCGAACGTTAACAAACATTGTTACACCGTGCACAACAATATCAATCCGTTGATATATCAGGGTAATAGTAAAACAACATTTGCGTTGCCTGACTCGCAAACCATTGGATAAAATCATCATTTTGCAATGTTTCCTACAGTTAAAAAGGCATAAATCACTATTGCAATCGGAAAAATGTAGGTCTCAAATGCACAGTCAACCGGTGGAAAAATCTGCCTGGTTTGACTGATTCTTGGAAGCCGATATTTGTTTACCGGTAAAAGTATATACGCCGAAATATTTTTTTCCCATATTGAGATTGAAATGAATACTTTTTAAATATCAGAATGTGAGGAGATTAGTGCAAACAAAAAAGTACACATATTATCATGTATGTTCACACATACATTGAAGAACATTCGTAACAGGTTTTCGGTTGCATTTTTTTTTTAGAAGCGTGGAAATTTAAATAAGTTTTTTTTAAATTTATATGTACAAATGTCGAAAATAATGTGGCCTTACTGGGGTACTCCGTTCTAAGATCACATTGTGCATGGTTTTGTGTGTGAATAAAAAAAAATCAAATCAATTTTTTTTTTTGTAAAAGTGTTCATTTTTTTAAAGTTAGTTTATGTAAGTATTTTCATATTTTTAAATTAGTTTTTAAATATTACAAAAGGAAAATTATAAAGCGTTATCTTAAACAAAAACATAGCAGAAGCGTTGATCTTTGTTTGAACATTGTATCTTTTTTCTTTCTTCGCGCGTCCATTATACATATCTACTTTTTTTGAACTCGACTATTTTTTAAATGATTTTTATTTCAAATATTGCATATTTTTTGGTCCAAAAATCATTGTACTTCTAGGTTGGTGGAATGTATATTATAATAAGTGCAAATTAATATATTTTGAATCTCACAGAGTCATTTAATTCAGGGCTTTAAAAACATTGTGTTGCGAAGTTCTGATTGTGACTCAAGTATAATTTATCACTTGTTTATAGTGAAATTGCATGAACTCCCCCACCCCATCCGATAAGTTATATTGCAAATGAGATTGGCCTAAGGCGTAGTAAATTTAAATGAGTTTTAATGAGTTCAATAAAAATTTTCTTACATTATAAAAAATAGGTTGGTTTAAAAGAAAATATATGTGTTTTAAGTAAGGAGTTGAACAGTTTTTTATTTTTTTTATTTGTTTATTTCTATACAAACATTACAGTGTCTACCAAATATTTACATTTGTATATAATACATAAAGTTAGAACTGTTGTTAATATGGTGTTTTTTATTTATTTTTTTTATGCTGGGTGTGAGGTAGGTTTGAGTAGGTGACACTGTGGTGGGTAATGTTATATGTTTCGTGAACACCTCACTGGGAGAACCTGTGCTGAGGTGTTTACGTGGTTATGTTTAAATGGTACATGTATTTATGTGTATTGGTTAAATTTTCTTATATAAGTGTAAGTTGGGATTTTAAATTTTTTTTTAATGGTTATTGTACATTTTTATTTAAGGAAAAAGGAAAAAAATATTTATTTATATGCACATATATACATACACCCATGTATACACATACATACATAAATACACATATATGCATGCATACACACATATAAATAAACATATGTATACATACATACATTCACATTCATCCGTGATTATGTTTGGTTTGGTGATATAATGTTTTGTATAAAGTGGATATCTTGTTTTATGATCCAGGCTGTGATCAGTTTTTTGTGAATGTTTGTGTATGTATTTCCCATTAGTAGTAGTTTCAGAGTGGTGGGCATACAATTAAAAAGTTTTGTAGCGTAATACTGGAAGTGTTTTTGTCCGTGTGTGGTGTATGTTATCGGTATGCTTAGGATACTGTTTGTTGACGACCTTGTTTTTATTGTTGTTTGAGGTGGCATTGGAATGTGTAGTTTCTGTTGGAGGAAATTTAGTAGTGCAGATTTGGCATAAAGTTGTCTTAATGACATGACGTCTAATGATTTGAAAATTTCGCTTGAATTTGTGTAGAATGGTACTTGCAAGATGATTTTAATTATTGCCTTTTGAATTTTTTGTATTGGGTCGATTGCAGTGTTTGTAGCGCTTCCCCAAGCCAGTATGCCATATGTAACAATCGATTGACAGAGTGCGAAATATATAGATCTAAGTATTGAATGTGGGAAAATGTTTTTAATTGACTTTATTAGGTGCATGACTCTTTTTAGTTTATTAGTAATGAAAGTTATGTGTAGTTTATGTTCTGATAAGTAATTATTCCTAGTACACATTATAATAACTTATATCGGATGTATTTTATTTTAGTGTTTTTTTTCTTTTTATAAGTTAAAAAATTGAGAAATAAGCCTTCATGACATAATAAACTTAAATACCTAATAAAGTTTTCCACATCAGTTCCGTTTTGATTTCTTGCAATATCAGTGAATTGTAGGTTTAGATAATGGCTAACATTGGAACAAAAAAATTCACAACTTGAATAGAAACGCAAATACAAAAAATATTTGTAAGAAAACCTGCAAATCGAATTTCGCATCTGAAAGTATTGATTTCTTAAATTCAACAACCAAAGATTTTCTGATAGCTCTTAAAACTAACTGTATATAGAAATACACATAGCTTGACATTACGTCTTGGCGAAATTTTTAAATGAATATGAATTTAAACTATTTAATTAACCCTTCAGGTCGCTGGCCAATTAACAGATATATTTTTTAATGATGCTCTCAGAAAGCCGGAGAATTTGTGTGTATTTTTTTATATTTTTTATATTTTACTCTCGAAAATATAATTTGAGTAAATAAAATATACTGGCTTCTCAATAAAATCCAAATAACCGGAATATTACTGAACCTATCCGAAAACAAAAACTACTTTTGAAAGGTAATGAAATACATTTTCAAATATTATTGGAAAACAAATATATTTTAAAACGTTAAGATTTCGGAAACACACACAAAATAGTTTTAAAAATTGTTCACATAATTTTTTTCTTCTAAATAAAATAAATTATTGTAAACTTACTTACTTTTAATGGTTAAAAAAAAAGTTTACTAAAAACATGACAAAATTTTATAAATTTTGCGGTCTTTGGTATGAAAAAGGGGTACATTTCAACTTTTCTATGGTTAACTTCTAGATTCGAATGTAAAGCGTGTTTTTTCTTCCTAACGCCGTTTTGTCGAATTTCTCACCATGACTGTAAGAGAGATACAACGATTTCTTTGAGACCATGTGAGTTGTTCCCAAAAGCGAACAAATAAAGCCAAAGGGTTAAATTAATTATGAATTCTTCGAACCCTAGTTTATTTTAAAGGAACTTTGATTTTACTACGTTGCCCTATAAAGCAAAATGCATATATTTCACTTATGAATTGTTTCAGACTTCATTTTAGTAATTCATTTAAAATTAATTAATGTTTTTAAAGTATGTTTTCAACAACCAACTTTTTCAGAAATTATTTAATCAGAGAAAGCTTGCAACGACGGATTTATTTTATTTGTATAGCTAATTCTCGTTTTGAATACTTTAAAGCTGTACTGAAGCTTTAACCATGTTATTTTCTTTTGAAAAACATTTTCAGCTTTTTATAGAACGGAATACTGACTGCATTTCAATGAAATCCTCTTTGCCGGCGGCATAAAATTAACAAAGCATTGTTCAAAATGTGAAATAATATTGAGAAACTTCACATTTTGTATATTTTATAAAGCGCCCTGGAGCAAGAAATGCTCCTAAGGGATAGCACATTTTAATTAGTATTAGAACGTGCAAATCAGTTGGATAAGTTCAAGAATATTATGTAGATATTTAAATATGAGTAGCCAAATATGTATAAGTTTTCATTTATTTAAGTACCTACTTTAAAACGAACATTTGGAATTGGGCTGCATTTAAAAATATTACTTTTGTAGATGGCGATAAGGTTAAAATTCCAGCTTATCACCACTCGCACAGGCTTAAAAAATATATTCGCCATTTGCACATCCAAGTTAACAAATTTCTAATTGATTATAACTACATATATATACATTATTACATTTCTATTAACTATCCCGCAGCCAAGTGGGGGAGTAGGTAGTACTCAAAATTACTATACTCAAATTAGCTTAAATCGTTGACATATAATTTTAGTATTTTACGTATTTCTGTGCAAATACATAAGTTACCATTAATAATTTGCTGAATAATTGGGATTTATATGGTTAAAAAGCCCGTAAGACAGAAAAATGCATGGGGTCGGAAGACCCGCTTGGTTACAGACGTTTTGTTTGGCATCTTGGCCTGTTAAGAGTTAATTATTACTTTTTATTTTATTTTACATGCCTTCTACGATCCAGCTTTAATTTATCAATTATTGCAGACTTCATAGTTTCCCACAGAAAGGTAGCATAATTTCACTGTACTTCTTGAGTTATGTCTATGAAATATCCTTGTTGTACATAATTTTGTTTCGAAAGTATTGTGGTAATAGGTTGTTTATTATATTATGTATAAATATCATCGAGTTCGAGGTCTGCATTTATTCCAATTTAAACTTTTAACATTTTGGTTACTTTTGGAAATCTGTTTCGCTTAAGCATTATTCTCATCGCTTTATCTGGGGGTATTTGTAACTTATTTTGTTATCTCTCGATATATATAAGATGAGGGGTTAAAATAGAATCATATATATATAAGTCGTCTAAACGTGGTTATAACCACAGTTTGAAAATGGCCTTGAAAGCCGAAACAGCTGTTACAATAATAAAATCCAAAAAATACCTCCAGAACTGAATAATAATATTATTAAATTTGATTTATATTAACTATAAAAAATAAGTGTATGGAGTTCTACGAATTAAACCTAAAAAAATAAATTATATGAGAATCGTTGAGCAGTAAATAAAATGTGGAGCAATAATGGAGTTGTACATAGTGATTTTAATTTATTCTGTTAAATTCTTCACAAAAAATAAATATTTTTCCTTTTTTTTGTACATAATCAGTATGCTTGGGTAAGTTTGGACTCTAATGTAACTGCTAAGTATTTTATATCAGTTACATGTTGATTTACGCGAGAAAAAACATGTAAATTTTTATTAAAATTTTAATTTGGAAAGTTAAGGCACAGATATTTTAATTTCTTTCACCATTTTCTAAATAAATTAATTTGCCAAATTATACAATAAAACCAAAACCGAAAAGGAGATATTTCATAGGAGATTTCGAACTTTAAAGTAGGCCAGACACAATTTTTTTTGGGCTTTTTTTCACTTCAAAATTTATGTTAAAATTCTCCAATATTTCACAAGATTGTTCTACCCGCAGGATTAAATTAAAACATCGAAAATATTTCTAAGTGATCAAATTTTCAAACCAAAACACATGCTTTTGCGTTTCTTTGTAGTACTTCGCCTTAACTAAAAAATCAAAGCCGTTTGAGCTAAAAATTAGCCAAAGAAAATATGTCAAAAACATGAACTTTTTTTCTTCTAAATTTGTATCCCTAATATTGTACCACTAAACTTGTACCATCATAAAAATCAGTTTTTTTTGGTAGAATACTGTTTTCAACTATGTTTTTAATATTATTGGTTAAAATTTTTTATAGCGTTGTTAATTACAAAAACAAGTTGCCTCAAGGGCGCTTAACCCGTGAGGAGGCCGGCCCAAAAATGTTACAGGGAAAGCAAAATGCTAATGTTATTTCAAATATAATGTATTACTTTATTTTACTATATAGTGACAAAAAACTGATTTATGTACATAAAATAACAACTATTTAGTAAGAAAAAAGTGATGCAGACGAACGTGCCTCTCATGACTCGTATGAAATAATGAACATCTTGTGCTCGGTGCAGAGTGATTTACGGCACAAAGTAGACGTTTTTTTTGGAGCGTCTCTTCTTAAGATAGGCGCGCCATGAGCAAAATACCGCGTGTTGTTTCTTGGCACTTCACTTCGCAGTCGCGAGGGAACAGGCCTGCGATTCTGGAGTTAAACGATCAATCGTTTTCGTATGCGCCGTCTTCGAGTGAAAAACTACTAGTCGTCGCGACTAACTTTTTCGAATGTTTCAATTTTACGTATTCTTGAACGTCGAACGGTCGAAGTTGGTAGAAGAGATGATTATATTGGCACCCCTGTAAATATTGTCTATGTTCCTGATGTTTTTGGGATTTCTATGGTGTGACTGTCAAACAGACAACAGTTATTCGTTATTCAAAACAGAAATGGCTGCGGGACATATTACAAATTGCCAAAAGCAACTCTTAATTGAGCTTGTAAGCTCCGATAAAGACTTAGTAAGTGGGAATTTTTCACCCACTTTTACATTTGCGGAATCCAAAATTGAAACAAAAATTGACAGCTAGACTAGATTTAGACAGCCAATTCCATAGAAACGCCAACAACCTACCTCTCGCTGCCCTGTTTCTACTGGTTATACCCAGTAGTTGCTGTGTGGAATGACTTTTGACGTTTGGCGTCCAAGTATGTACCTTCGACCAATTTCGGGAATAGCAACGACGACCAACGTACGTACTTTCGACGGCGATTACGAGCGCCCTCGATTCAGGAATAGAGCCCCTGAGCGGGGCATAAGTTGCACCAGTGGAGAGAGGGTTAATAGTTAGGAAGGAACTTAAGCCCTCGATGTGCTGTGGCATCGATAGCATCGAAAAATACCAACCAATTTTTGAATGAGCATAATGCTCATAGCGCGCCATCTCAGGGGTTAATAAATAAACAGTGTGATAAATTTGCCACACGGACATCAGAAATGCATAATAAAAGTCAGCACTTTTATATATTTTTTTTTATTTAACTATGGCAAATACTAATATTCAATATAATTTTCATCATTATTGCCACAATCCATCCGTACAATTTAGTTTTTACCAAAAGAGTGTAACTAATTACGCCTTTCTTGCGTAATTAAATAGAAAAAAAACTTTGAAGCATGAACAAACGTATAATATTGTCTTGCAGCTTCGAAGTGCATTCACAACCAGAGTGTTATTTATTCATTAAAAGAGAAGATAAAACTAATGAATCTAAACGAAACATGAAACAGAATAAGACAAAGAAAAAGGTAACGGTCACAATTTGGGAATCAAACCCAGGATCTCTGTCTTACTAGGACAACGTCTCAAACAACTAGGCCATTGTGACCTGATTTTTACAGCATTTTTAACAGTATTAACGTCAACTATTTAAAAAAATTTTAATGTGTTAATTACAAAATGTCTAATACATACATATATGTATAATATTGCTTTAGAAAATTGACAAGTTTAAAAAAAACGAGTTTGAATCGATTCAGAAAAAATAGCATTATCTTCTTCAAAATCGTATAATTAATTATCTCGATGAAACTGTGTTTTTCAAAATTGATACATCGAGCTTACTTAGACAATTTGTGAATGCGATGTTGCTATCTAAAATCGTAAACAACATTACCGACTGTACTGCATTAGTATATAGAATAGCTACGCACCACACGCGTCCGTGCAATTTTTTTAAAAATGAAAAACAGTGTAAAACAATATACCAGTTTGTGTTCCGCATAATAATAACGTTATATCTGAGGTGTAGTATACCTTCAGTTGTAACGAAAATAAATATGAAATCTCCATTGTTTACTAATTAAATGTATTCACATCCCAACTAAAACTTAATACATAAAATGTAACGATATATATTAAATAAACAAACATATTACAAGAGATTTACAAATATAGATATTTAGAAGCGATGGAGTATCTCCTGTTGTAATTATATTCACGTAATACTTGTCAATTGCTGAATATACTGCTTTTTTATGTGAAACCGTACAAGAGTTTCAACAGCTTCCAACTGCATGCAGCCAGTGAGACTATGGCATCCTCAATTTGAGTATGTTGTGAGGCTGAAGTTAGTGAAGAGGGAAAGGAGGTGGAGAAGAGGAAGTGGGAAGAGTACCTGGCCATTGAGATCTGGTCACCAAACACGGCCAAAGCCATTTCAAGCAACGTTTTAATTCTGAATGGTGGTCTTACACTAAGGAGATACTGAGAGTGTATTCCACTCTGGAAGGTGCCGCAAATATACTATTTATTATTTAAATTAGTAATTTGTTAAATTACAGAAATTATTCAAATAAAATTTACTAATTTACTAATCGGCAACCTTATCCGTTAACCACGGAAGCCATCACTTGCTGACATTTATTACCCTTTTACTTAATCAACACCAGAACACTGTCTCAACAAATTTCCATGATTCCGAGACTTCAGCCTTGAAATATATACTCTGATCTGGTAGATATATTTCACCTTAAAACCAATCAATATAAATGTAGTATATACCGTTACTTTTATTTTTCTAGACACAAAAAATAAAAGACCTATATGTGTACCTTCTACTATTTTTGTTAAATTGAATATCAGAACCGATGAGTTCTACATTAAATCAAATTATGGTGTAGTTTATGTGTAGGGTGATATACCTCTTAGGTTTTATTTTTATTCTTTTTTGAATCCACATTTTTAACAAATGTATTTTAGTTAATATATATGTTTTCTTAAATTTTTGTAATTATTTAAGAATTAACGATTAACAGTTCAGTGATACAAACAACTTGTAAATTATAATGAAAAATCACACTAAGGCGTGTAATGAATAAATGTTATTTTCATAACAGGTTTTGTCCAGGAGGTAAAAGTATATAAAATATTTTAATATTTATATTTCATAGTAGTTTTTATTCTACCGTTATTGTTATTCCAAGCGTCTTCCAAAAATTTTTCTTTTAAAGACGCGTGGATTACATTTAAAGAAACGTACAGGTTATTTTTCCGCAAATTCGAAAGCCAATGCTTCCTTTCGTGAATTAATTATTATTATTTTTGATTCTAAAGTTAATTTTGTTATCTTTTCAAACTGAATGGTGCAAAATGTATAAATAGTATCATATGGTGAAAGTTAAAACATTTACAACAAAAAAAAAAAAATTGTGTTATTTGCGGCAAGTTTCAGAGAGGAAGATAATATCAGTGTCAACCTGGTGTAAGACCACCATTCAAAATTGCAACGTTACTAACTGACCAGATCTGAACAGCCAGGTACTTCTCCACCTTTCTCTCCCCTTATCACTACCTTCAGCCTCACAAAATTTTCGCAATTGGAGATGAAATAGTCTCACCGTTCTTGGCGATTTGAAGCAATTAAGACTTCTGTGCAGTATTCACGTAAATTAACGCGAAGAACATTAATAACCAAGACAATTGCTTACTGAGCCTGGCGCGCGATGAAAGTATTTGTGGCATTGAAGTTGATAGTTAGAAGGAATGGTGGCTGGTATTCAAATGACTCCTTCCCTACCCCACTATCTTCAGCTTTACAACATACCTCTCTTGGAGATGTCGTAGTCTTAGGCTCCAGATAGTTTGGATCAGTTGAGACTCTCCTGTGGTATTCACATTTAAAAAAAAAATCTTTTGACCGTGTACGCCACTCGGTTTGTTTATCTGTACACTTAATTTTGTTAACCCTTCAGGCTTCTGGCATATTGACCATTTTATTAGATGCTGTCAAAAGGTTGGAGAATTTATGTGTACTTCCGCTTGTCTAGTGTCTAGTAGATGTGATGCAACATTCAAAAATGTCACATTCATCATTCACCCAATTTGTGAAGTGTTCTCTTATGCGGATTTTGAAAACTCTACCAGTTTGTTCTGTGTAATATCCCGGGATAGTAGAACAGTTAACTTGGTAAACGCCTGTTTTTTTTATATTGTCGTTATTGTTGAAATAAGATCTTACCTACAAAATTCACATTATAGAATATTTGATAATCTTTTTTCTCTCTCATAAATAATTCATTCGACGGGCTATTTTTCACAAAAGACAAACCACTGAAGACATTTATTTTACTATCCAAATAACGAGACACTTTATTCGTTCATCAGACACTTGTCATTGCGGACGACAAACTTACGCAATAAAAGTAATTGCTGGGATGAATCCTCAAACCTCCCCCCAAATAATCCCAACCATTCCCCCTCCGTACTTTGGGTTAAGGGGATGGATTCTTGTGAGCTAACCACACCGTGAACCCTCGGCCTTATAACCTGTTCAAGGCCTGATATTGAAATTTCAAATAAGCCTCAAAGTGTTAACTCGATTTTAATTGCCTCATTTCAACATCTAAGCAAACCCAAACGAATAAGAGAATCTCGTTAGAAATAAAATTAAGACACCTAGATTTAATTAGTTGGGGCCGAGATCGTTGACAATAAGCCTTCGTAACTTTTTACAATTACTGCTGCGAAAAATGAACGAAAATGTCGAAAAATCCACGAAATTCTGTTTTATATTATTCTAGCTAAAGTTCCCAGCGTTGCCTTGGATATTTGCAGATTTTTTCGAAATCAAAAAGACTAATTTTCCTGTTTTTTTAAGCTGCAAGTGAAGTAATTTTGCTCGAATTTTGAATGTTGAAATGAAGTAATTTTGCTCTTATTTTTAATGTGTAAGTGAATTAATTTTAATGTGTGAGTGAAGTAATTATGCTCCTATTTCATGTGTTAGCATTATACCTGATGTATGAATGTATAGTTATTATTCAACATCAAAGCTCGCTTTACAAACCTAATGTAAAACAGGCCAAGCCTACATTTATATTGACACAGGAACGACCGTGTACTGTTAAATACATTTAAAGACCGCGACCGTCATATTGACGGCTGATCACATGTGACTGTAATTTTTGATATAATATAAAAACAAAAGCTTGGAGGAAAAATGTTGTAAAACAACTTAGCTTAATTGCCCTAACAGTCACATTGACGATGGTGTTTGTAGGTATAAATCATTATATTAAAAAAAAAAAAACAAGATTCGCATCTGTTTTTTCACCATCAAGAATCATGAAATGTTATATTTCATAATGAATGTGTGGCGTCGAGAAAAATATAGATTAACTAATTAATAATAAACCGCTCGACCTACTTAGTACCTACTCCCGAATTATGTACCTGCATTCCAATTCGCATCGTAAACAGAACAACCTACGTACTTCAAGTACCTACCTGTCTATCGACGACAATAATACTGCAGTCCGTCTGGGATACTACGAGAACTCGCCAGAAGGTTCGAGTCTACGGCCTATGCATAATCGCCGCAATGTCGAAGGTTCCCGAAACACACAGTCCGAGCGAGTGGCCTCGATTTAATTGCCATTTAACTACCTGCTGTTGCCACCGGCCCAACAGTATAAATAAGCCCGACGCAGCGAGTCAGTCAGTCAGTCATCAATCTGCCGCCAGTGGATAAATCTCACGAGTGATAATTCGCGCTCCTTTTACTAGCGCAAAGGACAATATTCCCGGCTTCGCCCGTACCATCATGGACTCTATCGGGACACCATCATAGCGCCTCGGCCACGTCTATGGCCAGCGCTACTCGGATTACAAGCGCCCTGGTTCCAGTGTCTCTGACCAGCGCTTCTTCCACGCTACCATGACCACCACTAGGACACGCAGCATCCTCACTGGTCACGCCGCTCCCGTTCAACCGCCTACAAGGTCCGCCGCACCTTCGGCCGTCTCGTCAGCACTGGAGTATTGATTCCACAGATCGCCAGTGCCTGAGAGTCATCGAGTCCCGGTCACCAGCGCCCGGCGTCGACTCACTGACCCGCGCTTAACCACCACACCATCGCAGCAACCGGAGTATTCAACATCTGTCCTACATCATACAACATCAGGCTACTGACTCACCAATAAACACATGTGACCTTCACAACTTCCTTTCATTTCGTGCCTCTCTCCTGAAATGTATTTGAATTTTTATAAATATTTTTAAAAAAAAGTTCGTAATGAAATAAAAGATCATGATGTTATTTATGTAAGTAATTGTGTTTTTAATTTAATTTATCTTAATTTCGTATAATTATAATGTCTTCTTATAATAACACATAGTAGATAGACAATAAAAGATATCAGAGAAAAATCTTTACATATTTGTCGTTTGTGGTGATCTCTACCACGACAGTTGAAATATAATTAATAATAATAATTAATTTTCAAATAAAATTTCAATTTAATCCGAAAATATTGTCATTTTTACAAGGAATATTATTAATAATAATAATATTATTTTTTCTGGTAAGGAATTAGCATCAAAGTCGGGAAACAAAACAATATATTATTTCTTATCCAATAGTATTATAAAATCTTTGACAACCCTGTTTTACTAAAGCCAAATTGCAATACTTGCTCAGCTATTCCAAGTAGAATTAATTTTGAAGGCAACAATAAACTCACTACTGATTACTCTATTATAATATTTTGCTAGAATATACATGTGAAAAAGTCACTTTTTTATACATATTAATATTCTGTTCAAATAAAATATTCTCTGTTATTATAACATTCTAGGCTTTAAAAGAATTTACTTTACATTAATTACTATTCATTATCATAAACACCTCATACCTCGATTTATGTCAGGTTTTATACAAACCTAGCATTGATTCAACTATTTCTATACTAGTAGATATTTCTTTTAATTATGTATTGTTTAACTGCACTTCTATTAACAACTGTATCACTTGCAACAATATTTTTGTGTACACATTACTTGTTCTGTAATCACTTTATTGTATCACTCTATTGTAAAAGCCATTTTATGGCGTTTAAATAAATAAATAAATATGAAACCAACAGAAATATGTTTATTTTTATATTAATTTTCATGGCCCCGATGGGCTTTTACGTGATTTTTACATTTTATATGATCTTAAAGGTCTTGGATAACAAATGTCGATAAAAAAATGAACATCATACATCATAAGGGCATAGTATAATATACTATGCCATATAAGTGAATAGTAAAAAGTTAAGCATATTTATTTTTTTTAAATGTGTAACATAAATATTCAGTCGCAACTATGAATTGAATCTAGATTGTCTTAAAAATATGCGTTAAGAAAATGATGATCATATTGGCAGCTTTCAATCGAGGTAAGATACAGTTTAAGAATAAGTTTATATGGTTGAATTAGCTCAGTGGTCAGATCATTTCCCTGGCATGACTCCTAGATGCGACTGAATCTTTTTTCTTTTTCGTTTTTAGATTTTTCGTTTGAGATTCGTTAATATTGTGTTCAATAATTAAATATTCCTTTTTCAGATTCTACTAACACCTTTTAAAATTTTTTGTTTTGTGCTTTCAAAATTTTTGTTCACTTTGCAATGTTTTCTATTTATTTCAAATGTCTTATATATGTTAATAATGTAACATTATTTATGTTTGGAAATGAAACAACGTGCTTGGCTAGGCTGACAAAACGGAAGAGAGTTAATTACAAATCATAGACAAGTTAAGTACCTAAAGACGTGGTATTTTGAAAATATTTATAACAATATATATCCATTTAAAATACAATATATTCAACACATAAGGGACGTTATCCCAATATAAAAATATTTTATTGTGGATTTTACAAAATCATTAACAACCTTTAAAACCCACGTTTTATTTTAATATCTAAAAAAAATAATAACCAACGGAATTGATATGTTCGTTTATTTATTTTATCAATGATTTCAAATTAAAATTTAAATAAAATATTTTACAATAATATGAATCTGACATTAAGCATTACAAAATCATTTCTTTTAAAGCTTATTTAAAAACTTTATCTCAAAATATTTGTACAGATTTTGCGTAAATCTCAAAAATTAAATTATTTTAAGAGATATGCAGGTAAATACGAAAAATTTTTACAAACTTATTAAGAAATGTATCTTTTATTTTATTCTCAGAAATGATACTTATTATCATCCCTACCATGTTATTAGTCTGCCTCCGTTCGTCAAAAACTCATTTTCACGAAATATTTAAATCCTACATTCTTTTTATTTGCATATCAAATATATGAAAAAAGTTTTTACCGCACCGTACATGTCACGGCCGCACAGATTTAACAATCACTTAATACTTCTTAGCATTTCAAGGGTAGATGGGACCGAATCTTGGATAGCAGAAATGCAGGAGAAAAAATAGGTTTTTTAAATAAATTATTAAAAACAAAAATGCCAAATGTCATAATTTAAGAGCTGTATTTGTTTCTTATTGTTATTATACTATACTCGGCTATTATAATAATAATCAGTTATTTTTAATTGCTAATTTTGGAAAATATCATCCCAATTCAATAGCTTGATTGACCAGGAAATGCTTACACTTAACTATAATACGACAGGTCATTGGCGTCGTATGTCCTTCATCACGACCCAAGCAACATTTTCCGCATATTAGGTTATTATTTAAATAAAAAATAATAATTATAAGATGAGAGTAGATATCAGATCCTCGAAGGAGATGATAAAGATTGTTCTGAGTTGTAAGACCCGAGGAAGTCCTAGTTCACAACTATTTTTTCAATATCTTCAAATACCTACGCCTAGAAAACGAAGAAGAAAAAAAGTAAGTCAATGGCGGTTGAGTTAACGCGCTTGTTTCTTAAACCTTCTGTAAAATATTTTCAATTGAAATAAGTTTTTTTTTTCTTCAGTATTGCTGGAATATTTTTATAAAAAAATGCTACTTTATTTAATTCCTTTTGTGACTTGATATTTAACCAGTGCCAGCAAACGTCATCGACGCTCATCCTTTTCCTTTTAATGAGTCTTGTTTGAAAACGAAAAACATAGAAGATACCTACCTGTGAGTCGATATAAAAGGTAATTTAAATAACTAGAAATATGACATACGATAGCTCACTGGTACTAGTATATAGATTATGATTTGACTATAAGGCATACGGTGGTATCAGTAGTTGGTTACTGACTAAACATTTAAAATTTAAAAAAAATAAAATTACGTCCCAAAAAACGGGCTGATGTAATGATTTGTAAACACTGCACATCAAATTATTTTTTTAACCAACATGTAATTAATTAATTAATTTAATACGATAAAATACAATGTCTGGTGCCATAACAGAGTGGATGTCTTCGAGCAAACTTAAACTAAATCCATCCAAAACAGAATTTCTCTGGACAGCAACAAAAAAGGATGCAAAGCCAATCAATGTTAGAAAAATCTACTCTCATTACTTCTGGCTGCAACATCATCCCTAAAAATGACATTTAACTCCTAGGTGGTCATCTAGATGAAGATCTTTCACTCAAATCCCAAATTAACAAAACAGTGAGCGCAGGTTTCTTTCACCTGCATCAAATCAAATCTATAAGAAGAAATATTCCGGCCAACGCCACAAAGATGTTTGTAAACTCTTACCTTGTATCATGACTCGACTATTGCAATGACATCTACCCAAGTCTCCCTAAAATATACACTGACAGACATCAGTCAGTTTTCAATGTTGCAGCAAGACTGATAACCGGTGTTTCCAAATATTCCCACATCTCGCAACATTTACGGAACCTTCATTGGCTTAAGTGCCATGAGAGAATCCAATTCAAACTCTGCTGGATGGTTTTCAAAGCCGTACATGACATGGCGTCCCCCTTCTTGTCGGAACTGTGCATTCCAAACAATGTTAATGTTAAGCAAGCAACCATCTTCAACAGCCATAGGTAGACTTTCAGTACCTATACGCAATCACAATACCAATTTTTAAGACCGAGCTTTTGCAGTAGCAGGCCCAACAGCTTGAAACAAACTCCCTTCACATTTGCGAAAGATCGACAGCTCATTTGAGTTCAGAGCAAAACTAAAGACTCACCTTTTCAACTTTTCATCGTCCAGAATGATGACCATTTTTATTTTTTATTCATCAGTAGTATTTCATTGCTCAGTCCAGGGGATTTTTCAACTTGACTTTTTTTTTCACTTTTATTACGCGAAAACTATTTTTGTAATATTTTATACCTTACCACTAACACCACCGGCAGAAATCATAACAATCTGTATTTGTAAATGTAAATATGTATGTTAGTCGTAAATCTCTAGTTTAAGACGTAGTTGTAAGTCTTATTATAGCGGTATTGTGTAAATGCCCACTTGGTCATAATTTTTTTTTATTATGTTTCCGATTTTATGTCCGGGTTGAATCTTCCCCATAGGAAAAACTAAACCCTTCCACACACTTTTCCACAAATGATCATCTAGTCCAGGTGTGGCGAACCTTTTTGGGCCCGCGTGCCAAAAATCCTCAAATATTATTTCTAGATTGTGTGGCGTGCCCAAGTTTCAAAAAAAAAAACCAAATAGATAAAATAAAAAAAGTTTATTTTTTAAATTTTATTCATAAGGTTAAAAATTACAATAGAGTTTCATAAAAATAAAGTCATAATCAATAAATGTACATATTAGTTATTTATCAATGAGATTTTTGCTGTTGTACATTCGATGACAAATTCTTAATATCTGGATCATATTTCGTCACTTTTAGTAACACACACGACCAACTGGATTCATCAGTCATTCTCGTTCTTGAATCACACAGCACAAATCAGTAAAAAACATTAATTTTGAAAGCCATTCGAGGTCTAGTAACTCATTATATTTTTCAATGAGATTCCAATGAGATTCTCATTTATTAAAAAAAGCCTAACTTCTTCCAAACACTCAACGAATCTTTTCAACAAATCTTCCGAACAGGCCTTCCATTGATATGCTTGTTGTAACTATAAGTGACCAGCTCAGGTACGGGGGCTCCATCGAAGCCAGAGTAAAGTTGGCCTCTCAGAAGCTGGGCGTACTGTACAGGGCCCGCAGATACTTTAATAGTACACAACTACTGACCCTGTACAAATCGCAAGTGCGCCCTACTGTCGAATTCGGCAGCCATCTCTGGTCCGGAGCCCCTAAATACCTGAAAAAAAACCCTTGACTCTGTGCAAAAACGGGCGGTCCGTTTGATAGATTCCCCAATCTTAACAAACGAACTGCAATCTTTAGAGCACAGGCGTCAGGTAGGTATGCTGTCTTTGTTCTATCGGTATTACAATGGAAGATGCTCTGAGGAACTAGCTTCATTGATCCCTTCGGCACCGGTGCGTAGTCGGGATACACGCCAAACGCGCGCCCAACATTTGTACACGGTTGACATTTGTCACATGAGAACGGGTCGCTTCTACGATTCGTTCTTAAGTTCAACAGCTCGGCTGTGGAACGAACTGCCGGCCTCTGTGTTTCCCCCCTCCTACAACATGGGACTCTTCAAGACCCATGTTCACTCCTTCCTCTCCACAAAAAGACCCTCCACACAGCATCCCCAAAGATGACATAGGCCCTGAGGAAAATTATTTTCTTCAGGGCCTCCTGTGTGGAGTTAATATAAAAAAAAAAAAAAAAACTTTTCCACGACTTAACCATCGCACATTGTTGTACATAAGTAAGCCCTTATATACTGAGTTTACCTCATTTAACAATTTTAAAAATTTTCGTTTGTTTAATCCGCATGCAGATATCAAACTGATCAATTTTGTCACAAGAATCATTTTTTTTTTTTTTCTTATGTTTGTCAACAGTGATTCATATCAAAGCTCTCGAAATACAATTACATTAATTAAACTTGGTTGATAACATCTTCCAGTGACTTAAATCCGTGCTTTGCAACGTAAGTTAAATTTGAGTTGAAACAACCCAATTCTGGTTTGAAAAAAATCAACAAAATGACTGTTACATTTGAAAAGAAAAGAAGGATATGAACTAGGTTCTACCCTAGGTTCGCCACACCTGATCTAGTCAATCAACATTATGCAAGTGCATTATATAAGCAAAACGACGGCCGGCATAGTCCAGTGGTAACGCATTGGACTGCCATTCCGAAGGTCGCGGGTTCGAACCCGGCGTGCGCAAATAAATTTTATTTGATTAATTTATGTTATTTCACAATTAATTAATTAAAATAATATATAGTATATTTGCGGCACGTTCCAGAGTGGAAGATACTACCAGTATCGCCCTGGTGTAAGACCACCATTCAGAATTGAAACGTTGCTCCAAATGGCTTTAGCCGTGTTTAGTGACTAGATCTGAATAGCCAGGTACTTCCCCACCTTCCTCTTTCCCTTCCACACTTACCTTCAGCCTCACAACATCCCCCAATTGGGGATGCCATAGTCTCACTGGCTCCAGACGGGAGCAGTTGGGACTCCTGTGAGGTATTCACTATAAAAAAATAAATAAAATAAAATAAAAAAAATACAAAACAATACAAGAACAACACGTCAACTCACCAGAGATCAAATGGGAAAATAATTCACGGACTCCAGATATTTTCCTATCAGAGGGTTCGGCTCGGTAGATGCTTTGGTAGATCTAATACCCCTTTATTTTTTAATGAGAGAGCTAGTTGTAATGCCAGTAGCCGAAATAACAAATGGTAAAATTTTATTGTCTGAGAATGCCAAATCCTTTTTATCTCATTTCCTAAATATGTGTATTTTCTTATTTTTTCATTAACAGATATTTGAATATTACAGGAATTTGGAATAGCAACATCAATGATATAAGCTATTTTTTTAAATTTTGTCATGTAAAACTTGACGGCCGGCATAGTCCAGTGGTAACGCATTGGACTGCCATTCCGAAGGTCGCGGGTTCGAACCCGGCGTGCGCAAATAAATTTTATTTGATTAATTTGTGTTATTTCACAATTAATTAATTAAAATAATATATAGTATATTTGCGGCACGTTCCAGAGTGGAAGATACTACCAGTATCGCCCTGGTGTAAGACCACCATTCAGAATTGAAACGTTGCTCCAAATGGCTTTAGCCGTGTTTAGTGATTAGATCTGAATAGCCAGGTACTTCCCCACCTTCCTCTTTCCCTTCCCCACTTACCTTCAGCCTCACAACATCCACCAATTGGGGATGCCATAGTCTCACTGGCTCCAGACGGGAGCAGTTGGGACTCTTGTGAGGTATTCACTATAAAAAAAAAAAAAAAAAAAAAAAATCGGGTCTATTATGACTAATCGTTCGGTCTGTTAGTATAGTTTTATCATAAAATATTTTACAAAATTCGTTTTCTATAAATGGAATTGGTTCGTATTCATAATATGGTATTATATTACGCCAGTCAATCAAGTTATGTTTAATTACCAAACTTTGTTGAATTATTTTTAAAACTTGATTGTGCCTAAATGTGTACTCGGACGGTGCCAGTATAGAACATCCCGATATATTACACCGATGTTCTATAGTTTGCGGAAAAACCAAACATTTTCTACATAAATCATCAATTTGTATTTGTATTGTTTATCATTAATCATAATTATTACTATTATAATCATAACAAATTAAATGTTTCAAATCTTTATTATCCGCCAATACATCATGAATATTATCTTAGAGTACGAAAGATGTTATAATTGTTCAAAACGTTGGTAAAACACATCTTCTTTGTTTCTTCCATCACGCCGTCAATGTTCATTGTGTTGCCTGAAATCCTCGGAATAGTCAAAAGATGGCATCTTTTTCAGATAAAACTTGCGCCCACCATAAAATCCGTCATAATAAAAAAGTTTCATTTGAGTCTACATCATTTGTCAAGTGAATTACTTTGGTCAGAAAGAACATGAATACTTTTACACGAAAGAGAAAAAAACCTATTTTATAGGTGAGCACTAGAGCCTAGAAAGAAAACAGACGAGATGGGCATCTTCAACTGAAAACCTTTGATATAAAATGTCCAACAATTTCCTGAAACTTATAATAGTTATAGTTAATCAATTTTTAAAAAATAAATGAGATGATGCATGCTCAAATTTAAAAAAAGATAGTTGTGGTGAAAAGTGGGGCATGTTTAGCATTTTTTTTACATTAACCTAGTCAGGAGGCCCTGAGGAAAATAATTTCCCTCGTGGCCTGTGTCATCTTTGAAAATATTGTGGGGAGGGTCTTTTTAAGGAAATGAACGAGGGGGAGTTCTGGGAAGGAAAAAGGTATGATGGGTGGGAAGGAATCTGGGGGTCAGTACGTCGAGGAGTGACGGTCGTATAAATTTCTCACTTCTCTCACTGCGGTGCAGGGCGAAGGGTCAATAGAGTCATGTTGGAGAGGTCAAGAGATTATCTCCCGATCTGGCCGACCACACAGTAGGTGGGCAGTCGCATCCGTTGCCAAGATCTAGACAAACCTCATCCCATAAACCAGGGCACCCGTGCTCAAGTCACCAAACATAGCGAACTATTTGGGGTGACGTGGGGCAGCGGTACCAATTCATGACATATTTATATGTAAGAGATACTACAGGTGCAAAAATAATTATTTAAATCTTCAATTATTCAAATCTTTAATCTTTCGTTTTTTTTCAAAAATTAACTCTAAGGACGGGTTGTTTCGGAGAATCTGAACGATTCATCAAATTTCAACATTCATTTTCAAGTTCTGTGAACGATTTTTTCAAGTTCTGTTTTTATTTCAGTTTTGTCAAGCAACTAGCCTACAATGATATAAAAACAGAATTTGAATAAGTCTTTCACAGAACCCGAAAATGAACGTTGAAATTTGATGAATTGTTCAGATTCTCCGAAACAACCCGTCCTAAGTATATTGTTATCCGGTTAACTTCTAATTTCTACATACAAATGTATGCCTACTGTATCAGTGAAAACACAGGAATAATTTGCTCTGTTTTCACATTCATCCAAAATTGCATTTTGTGTTTTGCTTTGTTAAATATTAAATATTTCCTAGATTTTAGGTCAACGTATTTTTGTGAGAGTGCAACTTAATTTTCATTATGAACCATGAAGATTTTAAATCATCACTAATCATTCCAATACGAAACAAGACAAAAAAAAAACCCGTAACATTCAATATTTCAATGTTTGTTTTGTAATTAAATTAATAAATGTATATTTATACTCGCTCCACATTCCTATCACTTTAATCAGTAAAAAAACCAACCTAGTATTTTTTTATCAATGATACTAATAGTAGATAATAAGTAATAGATTTTTTACATCGCATTTTATACTCCCTTTGAAAACTGGTACAGTGTAATCAAATTTTTGTTCGCTGAATGAAATTCTCGGTTTTACGATTTTAACAACTAGCAGTTTGTTTGGCTGTGTATGTCTTTTTATGGTCAGGATTTCGGTACCTTTCGTTATAGTTCCTATCTGCCGCACAACATTTTAATCACCGTGCTCATATTTTTCGAGGCTACATTGGTTCAACGAAATTTAATCAGTTTCAGTTGCCTGGAAAAGGTTCTGGGCCTTAAAGCTTTATGTGGGTATTCTTTATTGATAAATGAAGTTCCCATTTGGAAATGCTTGCACGTGCATATTTGAAACAAACCATAGAATGAATAAGAAAAGGCCTGTTTCGTAATCAAAAAGTCTGTCCAATCGGGCTAATTTCAAAAATAGAATAGTGTTTCACCAATATTATGAAAATCAAATGATTTGTTTTTTTTTCTGATTTAGTTTATATTAAATTTTATGTAGCTATACACACTTATATTATGTACATAGTACATTTCATTGTTTTGTAATATTGTATTATTGGAGACATTTTTATCAACTCTCAAACTACAAACGTGAAACAGAAAAAGATATGGTCGCATTTGAGGACATGTAAGTAGCCCTTTTTCAAAGTATGATACAATCAAAAATGATGTAAGTCGATATGTTCAAACTAGTTCATTGATCAGAGCAATGCTCCTGCAAGAGTACGGACTTCATTTCCCAGATTCAACTGAACCTTTTTCTGAGTTTTCTGTATCATATTAATATTGCCATCAATGATAACATATTACAATTTGAGATTTTACTTAATAAGTTATTATGATGAAGTTAAAAATTACGAAGTTGATATTGTCGAATGAGCTCAGTGGTAAAAGAGCTTTCTCGGCAAGTAAGAGATCTTGGTTTCCATTCCTAGATGCGTCTGTAATAATATTGTCTTCAATGATTAAATTTATTATTATTTAAAGTTTTATTGTTTTTTTTTAATCTTAATAATTTCATATTACAATATTTTGACATGAATACGAAGTAAAGCTATTGTAAGTGAGACAGAACGCGTGCTAAATGGGCTAGAATAAAAAGCTACAAGTCAGTAGCGACATTGGTTTCTATTCAAATCAACGTGGATGGCATTTTTGGTGTTTTCTATCTATTCAGTGAAACAAACCCTGACAAGTTTTCCTTTAATTAATACCAATATTCTTTAAACATATTTTATAGTAATCAAATTTTTGTATTTAAATAGATTTAATTAATATCTCCTCTAATCAAACACTGAACAATAAGTTTTCAGAACAATATTTTTTTTTCTAAAAAATGACTGCAAATTTGCTCGTCAAATAGCGTAGATATCAAAGTTTTTTTTTAAATTTATTCTCAGAATGTTTCATTTTCGTAAAATAATTTCCAAATTGAAATGGATATTTTATCTACAGAGATCTATAATATTCGGGAATCTCCATTACAAAACAAGTAAAAATAGCTCGTTTGATTCTGTGAAGTGTTATTCTTTGAAACCTTACGTAATATTTATCAATACGAAATACTACACATTCTCTATAATAATATTTTTCACTAATTTCCAACGAGTTTTTTTTACCGTGCGATTGGGTGTAATTATGAATAAAATTTAATTATAAAATACAAACTAATGCTCTCTAAAGGCTGGAGTTTTAGTATTTGTTTAATTTTTTTTTTTATTTGGTACGAATATTTTTTTACATTTCAAGTTTTCCAGTAATGTAGGCCTCACTGGGTGGCTTGCCCGTGCTGAGGCCTTCATTTTATAATATGAAAATATAATCTACATAATACATTTAATGAGAAAATTATACATTTAAAATTAAAAATACATAATAATATATTTAAAATTAAAAAATAATACATTGAAAATAATCTTGTGTGTTTGTGAGTGATCTGTGTTTATATTGATTTTGTGTGTTAGGTGTAGGTTTTGTTTTTATTTTATGCTATGACATTTTGGTAATATTGTCTTTTTTGTTCTTTAATCCATTTTGTAATTTGGTGTGTGAATTTATTTTTATTTTCCTTAATTTTAATTTCAAGTTTTAAACTGTTGAAAGCTTTTATTGCATGGTATTGGTAGTGTCTTTGTCCAAAGCTTGAATTTACTGTCGGAGTTTTTATGTTTTCTTTGACGCTTGTCTAACTGGTCTGTTAGTGTTATTTTGTGTCTGTTGAAATTTATTTTTTTTGGCAAAAATGTAGTTTAGTAGTGTTTTAACGTATAATTGGCGTATATCTAGTACGTCACAGCTGTTTAATATTTGGTCAGTCAGTCTATGTTTTTTTAGTATAACCTTTAAGATCGTTTTCTGTGCGGTTTCTATGTAATTGATAGCCGAGTTTGTTGCTCCTCCCCAAGCAATAATTCCATATTTTATTATTGATTGGCAAAGTGCAAAATATATTGTTTTCAATTGTTTTATTTTATATATGTTTCTTATGTTTAGGAAAATGTGTATTGTTTTGAGAAGTAATATAGTATAATAGAAAGAAAGAGTCACGCATTAAAGAAATATATTCAATAACAAAATTGCATCCTAAATTAAACTGTCTGGTAAAAAAGAGGTTGCTTAAATAATGAATGGTGTACATCGATTGTAGCGTGGTTGAAGACAGCTTGTGGCAGCAACTCATCTCGGCTCAATAAATAATATTCTTGTCAGTTCTTGAATAGCCTTGCGAATCTTGTCCCCAACACAAAATTCCGTGTTAATGAAGATTTCAAGTACTCATCGTCCAAGGATGAAGACTCTAATTTGTTAAATTTAATTATGATGAAATTGCGCGAATCCGGTCGGTCACCACCAAAAATAATGTCCACTGTTCTGGGATTTCGAACAGGGACATGAATCCTGCTTCGGTTTGAAATCCTCAGGTTTTGTGATCCGATTACAGGTGTGGCAACCGATGTGACCCAAAAAATTCCAGGGTTGGCAATTTAAGCAATGCACAATGGTTTATGCGTAAATACTGGAGATACCAAAACCGTAGATATAAAGTAAGTAGAAGGATCCACACACCTTGTTATAAATACATTATGTAACCTTTTGTTCAAATCAAAACTTGAAATTAAAATTGAGGAAAATAAAAATAAATTCACACACAAAATTACAAAATGGATTAAAGAACAAAAAAGACATTATTACCAAAATTTCATAGCATAAAATAAAAATAAAACCTACACATAACACACAAAACCAATATAAACACACATCTCTCACAAACACACAAGATTATTTTCAATGTACTATTTTTTTTTTTTTTTTTTTAAATTTTAAATATATTATTATGTATTTTTAATTTTAAATGTATAATTTTTCTCATTAAATGTATTATTTAGTTTATATTTCATATTATAAAATGAAGGCCTCAGCACGGGCAAGCCACCCAGTGAGGCCTACATTACTGAAAACCTTGAATTGTAAAAAATATTGTACCTAATAAAAAAAAAAAAAAAAAAAAAAAAAAAAATCACTAACATCGCGATGGTTTCCCAAAAAAAGTAGGCAGAGAATATGAAATGACACAATCTCTGTCCTCGTACACCCACTATTCACCAAATACATTAAATTTTATTCTAAATGAAATCTTGTCCATGTCGAAATATGTATGTTTAGCACTTGATCTAACCGAATTCCGTGCGACACGTTAAATTAATCTACGTGATATTTGGCAAGAGAAATTTAAAGGGTGATTGTATATTTTTGAAACCATACATGGTACAGTATTTTTTCCTGCTTAAATAAATAAAGCGCAGGATGTGTCCTTCAGTGGAGATGCGTAGCTGTAGGAAACAAAATCAAGCGCATTTCTGAATGTTTTTATCGTCTACAAAAAACCGTTAGTCCGCAGTGTTTTACTAAAATTACATCTGTTTATACTTGCAGGTAGGTATCTATACTTGCAATCTTAGTTACTTAATTATAATCACGCTGAACAAACAGATTCAATATCGAATGAACAACAGTCAACGAGAATGTTTTGTTTACTGAAATACTGAAAGTAGATGGAATTCAGCTTTAAATCATCGTTGTACATTATATTTTAATAATATACATATTGTCGTGATCATAACAAAACCAACATCTCCATATTGTAGCAAAACTTTGGAAGTCCGCAGCCTTACCAACGGGCAATATATTTAGCCCGAATTTCATTAGCTTTGGCAAATTACAACATAACACCCCGGAGCTCCCAACCCCCCAGTAAGTCAGTGGGTAGGTGTAAGCCGTACGAGCGTCTAACATTAGTAGCTGTACATGATTAAGTTAATGATTAGGGTAGCAGAAGTGAGTAGCGGTAGGGCAAATAAGGTTGTAGCTTATGTGTTGTAAGGTAGTAAGTACCCACCACCTACTCCCCGAGAGCCTTCAGGCTGTGACGTTACTGCGGACTGAGGACGTTAGTGGCTCACGTAAGTTCGATCATTTGTTTCATAATTTCTCACGCTTACAGCTGTGAGAGTTAATGTACTTTATTAACTGGTTAGACAGATCCAAACCAATTAGTCTGTCTACAATAGTGTGTAAAATTTTATTAGTTTAAATAGCAGGTCAACCAATCTTGATTTCGGAGTTCTCATACCTATTATAAAAGAATTTCGTTTAATGTTTGCTCATTTCGTGTGCAAAATCTGACTTCATACAATAAAACTTTAATAGTTTTATAATTAATATTATTTTTTTGTTTAAAAATTGGGAAGAATAATTAAAAAAAAAGTGGGTGTGTCAAGCCTACGCAAGACAGAAGTGAAACTTCTAGTTTCAGCTGATGCTTGGCGTGGCGCAGTTCGCTGGTGTCTGAGAGAGAGGAAAGAAGAGAAGAGAGAGAACGTTCGTGAGCGGCTCCCCCACCTCAACAAGGTTTCACTTCAAAAATGCCACAGCCGAGAATCGAACCTCGCTTAACTGATTGAAAGCCAACCACGCTGAGCACCAACTGTAAGCAAAGCCGCATAAATTGATTATATTATGTAGGTTCTGAAAATATGAGAGCTTGTTATGTTTTATAATGTTACCTACATCACACCCAAAATATAATATATTTTTAAAAATAATGTACAATGTACAGAAATAGAATCCCACACAAGATCGCGTAGTGCGCTCTAGCGAACGGATATTTTATCAGAGGGAGATAGTTTTAATTTTTTTTTCTGTAAATTATTACATATTATCAAAATAAATAAATTAATTAAATAAATGTAATACAATTATCATAATATACGGATTAGATAATAATTTTAATCCAACACAATAACGCAAAGCGCGCTCTAGCGGAGTAATGTTTTATCACAGTGAGATAAGTGTTTTTATTATTTTGCAATATTATTTTCTTTTAAAAAATGTTCTGACCTACTAAAAAATAAGATATTGAATGAAAAAGGCGTTAAAAACAAAAAAATAATGTGCGATGGCCGAGAATCGAACTCGGATCAACTGCTTGGAAGGCAACTATGCTGACCATTACACCACCAACGCCAGTTGTCGGGATGAGCTAAGAAGCATTTATATGTTACTTCAAAACTTTGACTAGATCAAATGAACTTTAATCGGTGGTCCCGCATTTTCGTTTCGGTCATGAGTCGGTTTTACTCCGGTCCTCGAAATTGCATGACGCGCGTAAAGAAGTTTCACTTCAAAAAGCTCAACATGATTTAATTGATTTTATTTTTAACATTTATTGAGAGTTATGATAGTAAGAAGACATAGCGATGATTATTTAAATTTTCTTGCGACAATATGCCACAAATATCACGGAAAACAATCCTTGATAAAATAACTAAGGAAAATTGTGTGAACATTTACAAAAGCTATAGCTCAATGGGTAGACGAGGTGTTTTTTTCCAAGAAAATCGTTTTTGTGCTTTATACACTGGTAATAAATAATTCATGAAAAACTTAGTCAAAATTGTGGACATTTTTTGGTCATAAATGCCAAAATAAAAAATGTTTTTTATTGTTTTACAAAGCGTTCATATAAACACACTTAATTTTTTATTTTTTTTTTATTTTTTTTTTATTTTTTTTTTTTATTATTTTAATATACATCATATGGGTTACATTAATACATACATATTTTGCAAAATATAATAATAAGGTTCATAATTGGTCATGTATACCTTATCAGAAAAGAAGAGCTCTTGTGCCTGATAAGGGAGCCACGATTCTTACTTAGATTCATAATTCATAATGTGATATAATAATAATAATATATATTATATTAATAATATATATATATTTTTATTTTTGTTTAATATAAGTTTTTTTGTTGTCAATTTTTTCAACAATTGTCACTGTGTTGAGTTGTCATGGAACCGAAAAAAATATTATTAATTTGTTCGCATTCGGTCTATTTACGATTTGAAATGGGTAGCCATTTTCTTTCGAACACCTGCACCTAAAGCTACGATTACACTATACAATTTTTACAGCAATTTAGAACTTTTGTTTGGTAATTATACTTTTCCTTAGATTATCATGAATTACCGTCGACTAAAGTTTCGCGGTATGAGCGAGGAACACGGTTTACAGGCACTAAATTAATAAGAATTATTGGTGATCAAAATGATAATTCATCACATTTTTAAAAAGTTATATAATGTCATGGGAAGTGATGAAACAAAAACTTTATTAACTGGGTTAAGAAGGTAAGGTTAGGTTAGGTTTAATTTTTTTTTTCATCGTTTCTAATGACTTTATATCACTTTTTAAAAGTGTGTTGAATTGTGACTGTGTTGAGTTGTCATGGAACCGAATTATTAGGGCTATTATTAGGGAATTTACTTAAGACCATTTAGTTCAGGAGAATCCTTAGAACCGCTCAAGTAATATACACAGTAAACAGATACATAAGTTAAGAAACGACGGCTTCCTTTTTTTCACATCATTTACACGGTTCCATGCTAACTCAACACAGTGACTATTCAACACACTTTTAAAAAGTGATATAAAGTCATTAAAAACGATGAAATTTTATTTTTTTTAACCTAACCTACTCAACCCAGTTAATAAAGTTTTTGTTTAATCACTTCCCATGGCTTTATATAAATTTTTAAAGATGTGATGAATTATCATTTTGATGATTTATCCTGTCACCCATTTACACGTCTCTCATCAATCAAGTTTATTTTTCTTATTAAAGACAATGATTCCTCATTTAATATAACCGTGCAGTATTTGAATTTTTCCTGTTAATATATTTATTTTTTACATTCCACGTAGTAGTTGGGGAAAAAATGCATCTGCCGCCAAGACCCAGACAAACGTCACCCCATGAACCCGGGCACCCCTGCTAAGACACCAAAAGTAACGAATTACTTGGGGTGACCTATTTCAGGAGTGTTGGTTATCCAATTAATTGTTCATGGCCCAGCGGTAAATATACCCGCCTCCCAAATATAAATATTGCATATGAAATGAAATAGAGGACTTTTCCAGGTAAAGGATTGAGCCCGTGAAGCCTGGGTGGGAACCGCTATACCAACTATCCGATAAAAATAAATATTAACGAAAACTGTGCAAAAAAAATTAATGTTCATCTTAACCTTAACCAGGTTTTTTTATAGAAAAACTTCCAAACTGAACAGAGCCGTTTCTTCTACAGTAAAAAAACAATTATTTGATGAGTTGGTAACCATTAGTTTTAAATTAGTTAATATTTAGTGAGATGGTTTTATACCAAAACAAGGATTTGTATCTATTTATATATGAATACATGTATAATTTTTTTTTTTTAATGTATATTTTATTTAGTTATAAAATTTTACATCTTATACCTAAAATATTATTTTCTATGACTACTACAATATTATTTACTAATTAAATACTAAAATTTGGACTTCACAACATTGAGACATAATCCACGAAAAACGAAAGACTTTTAGCTTCCTTAACAATTACCGGAACTTTAAAAGAAAAAACTAACTTAACTTGCCATACATATTGTCAATTTGGGAGGCGGGTATGGGTACCGCCGCCCCAGACACTATTCATAGGATAACTATCACCTCTGCCTTGATGATTGATTCGACTTAGCAGAGGTGTTCGGGTTTACCGGATTATGTTTGTTCAGGTCTTGGCAGCGGATGCAACAGCCCCCTAACTGCGTGGTGGACCGGATCAGGAAAGGCCAGTTGAGGGAGACCCTTTTGAGCCCCAGAATCCGACGAAACACTAATACATTTTTCGGTCCCAGAATCTCATCTCCCATCTTTCCCAAAAAGACCTTATACACACAGCATTCCCAAAGATGACTTGAGAGATAATAATATTCCTCAGCATGGTTTAAATGTAAAACATTTATCTATATAATTACACAACAGAGTTCTACTTTATAATATTTGAGATCAAATTCTGGATTTTAAGTAAATGGTTATTAGTTAATAACATTTTTTAAGGAATCAATTATCTGACCGATGCCGCTTAAATATTTAAATGGGATCCCGGAAGAATGATAAATCTTTCAGCTTGTATTGTTTTATTTATTTTTATTTAGAAGCTTATCATTTATCCGTCATTGAATCGACAGTGCACGCAGAGCCAATTCAATAGAGCGAGACGAGCGTTATTTCGTGACACGACAATTTTGTTTCAAATCCTTTATCTAAAAATATCGGTCCAAGCGATTTTGTCACATAGCGCAAGTTCCAACAATGTGCCTTATATGTTAATATTGAGTGAAAGCTTTCGATAGTAACTGTTGTGCGGCTTATCTAGGTGGGTCCTGTTAGTTTTATATACTGTCTAGTTTTCACATCACTGGGAAGTCATTTGTTATTCAACAAAATCGAGTGGTACATGTTAACAGTGGCTGGAAAAGTCAACAAATATCTCCCCTAACCGTCTTCACCTAATCCAGCCTGTCACGCAGTTGCCAAGACCTGAACTAAAAACCTGACCCCACAAACCCGGGTACCTCTGCTAAATCACCAAACGAAGCAAACCAATGTGGCGACTTATGGCAGATGTGTTGGTTATCCAATAAACGGTTCTTGGGGCTGCGGTACTTATAACAGCCTTCCAAATTCCAAGACTCATTGTCAAATTTCTGGATATCAAATTAATGCAGTACTGAATTCCGTTTTCGCTTTTATAAAGTTATCAAAGTGAAAGAAGTGGTTTATAATTTTTAAATTAACTTAAATGCTGTACGACAGTAAGATGTGGAATTGGAAAAGCAAGAACTTGAAACATAATATTTTAGGTACCTGCCAACACATTAATAAAATAAAACTAATTACTGTTTAACATTTAAAAGTAATGAAACACAGGTATAAACGAAAGAATAAGCGATTAAAAGTGGATGAAAGGAGTCAGGGAGGTCTCTGGAAAATATTTATGTAAATTAAACATCCAACACGACAAGTTATGTCAAACTTTTAAATAAAATTCTAGTATCTATTTTAAATCCATTTACGATTGGGAATGAAGAGAGGAAGCACTCACTCCTGCAAATAAATTGGGTTTTATACTTGCAAATTGAAGTGTGTTTATGGTTTGCGTATAGCTTAGTTAATTGATAAGGGTTTTAATTAATGGTTTCCCATTTAATAAATTCATTTCATAAGTGAACTTAAAACATGTAAAAATAACAATATTTTCGTTAAACCTTAAAAAAATAAACACGTTACGAGCCTGTTGTTTTCATGGTTTATTTTTTTTAGGAATTGAAGCATGATTGTTATGTCAGGCGGTTCATGGCTTTTCAACTGGGGGTTAAGAAATTCAACAGAAGATATTTTTAATCAACATGTACTTACTGTTATTGTCACTATATATCGGAGAAAGCTCAACACAATGTTGCATAACATGCGTTATTAAAGAATTTAGCGTCTTATATAAAAGTGCCGAATTTTAAATTCGAAAACGTAAGTGTAGATACATAAAGCTGTGTTCATTGTATAAGAAGATTTACAGATGCCATTAAACAAACGGTTAGTGAAATATGCAAGAACAAAAAAATAAAAATATATACAACTATACTACAACTACTACGGAATGTGTAAATACCATAACATAACATTTAACTTGCATCCATATTGTGCCCAAAAACCAGCTGGCCGCGCCATCTGTCAATATTCGGAGGTCATGTGGCATCATGCTTCGCGGCGCACCAGGATAGTGTTAATTTGGCATAAGTTTGCGATAACACCGTCAGAGCGATTAAGTCATTTGATTTTTTGTACGAAGCGTTTTGTGGTGATTCTACAACGTGCAAAATGAGAGTATAGGGTTGCTCTTTGACATCTTTTTCGGTCGCGTGGATGTTAAAGGCGGAATTTTAATGGCGTATTATTTATAATGTGCTGATAATATTATAATGTAAGTGTGTCTTAAACAAATAAATTTTCTCTTTGTATTGAGGGTTCAACGCACAAACTATTGTTGTAAATAAAAATATTGTCGAAACACAATGCGAATTGACTACAAATACATAACGAATGCCAAACTTGCGTAGTCTATATCAATGGATGTCGGTTTTAAAAAAATGCTGCGTTGCCTCTATTTTTTGATGATTTAGTGAATGCGCTAACATAAATGGACGAGGCTTCGATAGCGCAAAAAATGACAGATAACCAAACTCCACAAACTTATTTCTTTCCACACTATGTTTTTAAAGTGAAATGATGACGAGGATTTTCGAAACTTGCATTCGCCCGCTTTAAAGCGCTGAAGAATGTGGTTAAATTAGGTCAAATTTATTCAGTTATTACAGGTTTACAAGGCAAAGAAAACTTACTTATTCGTATTCCTGTTAAAAAAGTGACTGCAGGCCTTTAACGAATGAATTGTCATCAAATTTATCAGTATCGTGTTTCGATATATTCTGAATGGACTCAAATTTTATCATGAAGTGGATCAGTAATAGGTACTCACTTTTCTCTGTGCAGAAGAACTACGTGTGGCAGATAAGATATGAATACACATTGAAATATTCTTTCATAAATCTATTGGTACTTACCTCGGTACTCGTGTATAACTCTAGAAAAAATAGACTTTTAAATTAACTAACTAACCTGAATAATTTTCATCCCGTTATTCTGGTTGGACATGCAAAGCGAATGAACCATCACACAACTCTGTATTGGTGCACGCTCCTTGCTTTATTCATTTTCATAAATCATCTCATACACATTATTGTTTATTGCGGTATTTTAAGGAGGTACATAGTTATCTATGTCCTAATACAATCCTTAAATACATATAATTATAGTAGGGTAGACCGAGGCTATTCGGATCATTTTTTATGTTTTCTTGAAAAAATTTAAAACTACTGCATTTTCGAAAAAAAAAATTATTTAATATTAAGCATTCGTCATTTTTATATGTTTTAATTTTAATGATCATAACATAAAGTAACTTAAAAAAAAAATTTTACTATTACTGTAGACCTCTCCACCGATTCGAATCACCACATATATATGTGGTGATTCGGATCAGTGGTGGGGCTACTCGGATCAAACCCGAAAAAATAGTTAAGTATGAAAAAAAAACAAAAACCAAAAATAGTTTTTAGAACCCATAACTTATATGAAAATATCATGACACTTATTACACTCTTATTGGCTTACACACTGCTCAAATAAAAACTTTATTAAACACTTTCTTGTCGTAACATTTTTTGTAGCACCATTCTTCGCAAGAAGAACATTGAATCCAATCTTCCTTTGGAGGATGTACAAAAGCTTCATTGCAATAAATGCAAAACCACTTTCTTGAAGCCCCAGCCGATGAAGAAGCTGTTATGGAAGATTTTTTAACTTTTAGTCCCGGGGTACCTTTTCCTTTGAACTGTAATTTTGGGCGGTTTTTGGTGGCATTCCAATCATAAATTCATCCTTCTTACGTTTACCATTATACAGGACAAATGGAGGTATGAATGATTCAACTGCATTCATATAAGCCAAAACAGTTACATTTTGACCTCGCTCGACACTTGTCATTGATACGGGACGATTATTTAGGGGCATGCCGGTTTTGTCCATATTATAAATGCATTCTGGCCTTCCTTGTAATTGACAGTCTTTTATTACCTCTTCCAGTGTGTCATAAAAATTTGAAATTATGTCTGGATCCATTCCGTTAATCTTTGCTCGAGATAGTCCTTCTGGTTTTTTTATGGAAAGGTATGGATGACGCGTAAGAAAACGATGAAACCAATCTTGACCTGCCATTCCAACTTCTGAATTAAATCTTCGTTTAGCTTGATTACCAAGACGATTACAATAATCAAAAGCGTATTTCCTAACCATTTTTGGAGTAATGCCGGATCCACGTTTAGATAAATAAACCAACCTTTCCGCAAACTGTTTTTCAGATTTATTTATTTTATTTTATTTTATTTGGTAAAATATTTTTTACATTTTAAGTTTTCCAGTAATGTAAGCCTCACTGGGTGGCTTGCCAATATTTATTGCAGGTCTTGCTCCTGGATTAGAGATGATCCCAGTGATTGAAGTTGTATGTCTTTGTAATGTCATGTATGGGATTCCGTAGCTCACAGCAGCACTGCGTAATCCCATTTCACCGGATTTTACTTTCCTAACGGCTTCATCCATTACAATGGTCGACCATGATTGATTAGTTGTCTTTTTCACATAATTACGCAACATCTGTTTCAAATAAAAATATAAAACAATTAACGCATCGAATTTTAAAAGCATTAAAATATGATCCAAACAGACCGTCCACCGTCGGTCCGTTTAACCTCACATTTATTAATATGATATTTACTCAAAGTATAGTACAAAAACATACAAACGCAATTTATTGCGCTATAATTCTGTTAACTGTGCATTTGATTGATAAATATATAACATATGAACATGACTAAATAGCTTACCTTTTCAGAAAAAACACTAAGAACGCAGAGAACAATATTACATCAGACATTTATTTGAGACGTAACTTGTATGATCTTTACACATATTATCGATTTTTAGCAGTCAACCCACGCAATCTGTAATATCGTTAATTTTACTATTATGGCATCCATTAGATGGAGAAGCTATGTCTAAATTCTTTCATTGTCATTTGGTTACAATAGCCGAGATATATCCATATTGCTTAGCTTGATCCGAATAACTCACCTGATCCGAATAGCCTCGGTCTACCATAACACATTTAAAATGAATCAATCACATATTTTCGTAATTTAATTTTAAATGTTTTTATGTTTTCTTCTGATTTTATTTCTTCTGGTAGCTCTCCAAATATCTTCAACGCTCCGTACATCAATGACTTTTGACTCTGTGTTTTTTTCCTGAAGGGGAGTCTCAATTCATTTCTTTTCCTCGTCTCATGTGTGTGTTTGTTCTGTAGTTTATCAATTTTTCTTAGGAATTCACTAGACGTATGGCCATTGATTATCTTGTAGATTAAAAATATGGTATTAAAGTAAATAATTTGTTTAAATGACAAGATATTTAACTCCTTCAACATGTTCTTAATTTTTGTGTATCTATTTTTCTTCAATATGGTTCTCATTGCTCTATTTTGTAGAATTGTCATTTGTTTCATTAAACCGTCGTTGGATAAGAATAGAATGCTGCTACAGTAATTTATGTGTGGTACAATAATTGCGTTGTACACATTTTTACTGGAAACTGTGTTAAGGAATCTTCTTATTCTTCCCAACAGTGAGATTTTTTTGGCAATCTTTTAAATAATTTGTTTTGTATTTTGAGCAAAAGTTAATTTGGAGTCAATTGTATTATTATTGCATTTTATATCAGCAGACATAAATTTTTAATTTACTTGATCGTGATAAGTATGTCTTCCTCTGGTGTTCCCGATTTAATTTTCCACCTATTTTCTTATATGCTAGCTGTCCTAGTTCTTGTATGTTCAATAGACCTTTTTTTGCAAAACTGAGTTATGAAAGCCAATATGTTTATTAGCCTATTGCGCATTAATGAAGCTAAAAAAAACATATTTTTTGGTTTTTAAGTGACATTTTCAGCATTTTTCGAGTGCCAATATCCACTCACGGAATAATGTTTCAGTTCTTATTTGTTCAATATCCTGGATATTGAACATTCAAACACTCCAAGTTATGAATATAATATTTTTAAAAAAGTTCATAGATATTTGTTCAACATCCCGCAGAAGGTTGAGGTCTTGAATGTTCAATCTCCACTTTCAACCAATCAGGAGCCGGCTAATCAAAATGTGCGGCCATGTTGATTTTTAGTTGTTTTCTAACAACGAAATTGTTCCACTAAAAATACGTTTAATTGCGAATATATACTGTTATTGAACTAAAAAATGACTTCACAGACTCCAGAATCAATAAACCTTAGAACAGTAGATTAAATAGAAAGGTAAATTTTAAAATTATGTCATTTATAGGCTTTTTCACCATATTTTAGATGTAATTTGCTAGGCAAATATACAGGATGCTTCATTTATTATTTATTTATTCAATTATTTATTTACAAACTTAGAACTTTTACCTAAAATGAGTATTAATAAATTATATTAGTGCATTAAAACTTATTTCTATTCAAGAAATACAACAAAAGAGCCAGGACATGGAAATGTGCAAAAAGTCGACTGTCCTCATAGTCTGATTGAAAGACATCTACGGCACATATTTAGTCCGTTATCACTGCTGAGATGGCTGATGAAAACGAAGTCCAAATATTTCAATTTTGAATTCATTCAATTAAAAGTTTCTGATTTTTTGTTTTTTTTGGTCACATAAAAAACAGTAAACATATTCTTATGTAGGAACTACAATAAATCCAATTAGGCAAACGACTAACAACAATAAATGTAATTTTAAATAGCGCACACCCATAACCCAAATCGCGGGATATTATAATTTTAAGATTTTAAGAGCTGAAAGTATTTAAAAAAATAATATTTTACTCACGATAATCAACATAAATAATAAGCTCACGGCAAATAGACCTTCCCAAAGAAAAAAAAATCTTTCTAAAGTAAGTAAACTTTAAGAGTTACATTTAACAAATGTAGGTAACGAAACAATAAAAAAAAACAAATTTTTAACTGAAAATTGAACTTCACTCGGGATTTTTTTTTAATGAAATACCGCACACAGTCTCAACTGCTCCCAACCATCTGGAGCCAGTGAGACTATGGAATCCCCAATTGGGGTATATTAGTATATTGTGAGGCTGAAGGTAGTGTGGAGGGGAAGGAGATGGAGAGGAGAAAGAGAGGAAGGAGGATGAAGGAGAAGAGAGATGGTATGTGAGTATCTATTCAGATCTGATCACCAAACATGGCTAAAGCCATTTCAATTCTTATGGTGGTCTTTACACCATATCTTCCTCTCTGGAACATGCCGCAAATAGACTATATGTTATTTTAAATGAATAATTTGTGAAATAACATAAATGAATCAAATGAAATTTACTTGCGCACGCCGGGATTTGAATCCGCGACTTCCGGATTTCTATTCAAGAGTACCCCTAGACCACGGAGGCCGTAATCCGTACGATGTAAGAATATTTCACATCACGCATGGACTGACAACCGATAGTAGTATATTAGCGGTAGGTGCCTTTATACTTGTGCATTGTTTCAAACTTCCAAAATATTGGATGATTTATATAGAGCAGTTTTTGTGAAAAATCAACTCAAGGACTCTGTATATTTTAAAGTAATGCTTTAAGTCAACTACTAACTAAGATAAAAGTAAAGTATTTGAAATCTGAAAATCAACCTGTATATACAATTTACCACTAATTGGCTAATTGAACAAAAAATACCTCAAACTTATGGGAGCCGAATTGTTCAATCTCAAGACGATATGTTCAATATCCAAAATAATCATTCATCATTTTCAAGCCATGTTCAACGTCCACCTTTAAAGTCATAATATGGGCATATTATAGCTTCAATCTTCGAAAAATGATCTTTAATAATTTCCTGTTACACATATGTATTAAACGAAATGACCAAAATCGAGAATTTTTTAGAATTTGCCTGTAAAAACAAAAAAAACGTCTCCTGTAAAATTTGCTAAATGGTCTATTGAACATAAAAGAACTAAGGCAGCGTGCTCTTCTAGCGCTCTTTTCTCTACACTACACACCCAAACCATCTAGGCGTCCTTTTCTTAAGAAAGAAAAGTAGTGTCTTTTTTTCCCAAACTTAAATAATTACAGATTTCCTATTACTTATCATTAGCGGCGACCCGATTTTTGAAAATTAAAATTAAATATATGTATGAATAACTAGAATCAAGTAACGATCAACTGCTTGGAAGGCAACTATACTAACCATTAAATAAACCACCGACTATTTTAAGAGCGGCAGCATAAAATCAATATAATATTTTATGAAAACTAGAACTTGGCATTTATTAAGAAATTTTATAAAACTATATTACTTCTTTTAAAGTTTTAGAAGTGAAGTGTAGAAAACTTTTCAAACACACATGGAATATCAGAATAGTAAAACATGGACAGTTGTTTCGCATAAATTGTTGTGTGACAAAGTCATCAAATGGCCACTCAGTGTGATTTTCTTTTTCATAACGTTGAAAGGTTGCCGTTAAAGGTTCATTCTAAGTCCGTATCAGCTTTTGATCAAATTGTGATCAGTAGAAGAGGACAACTGCTTGTCAGCTCAATTCGATTTGATAGAAAGCAGAAACGCGCCTTGTATCTGGATTTAAATTCTGACTATTCAAATATCGAAAAAACAAAATGGTGAATGGCCATTTGGTGATAATGTAACATTTTAATTTCGGTGAAACAACTGGGCCTAATTCAATTTTTGGCAGAGTAATTAAATGCTTTTTTGAGTTTACCCTATTATTAGTAGGTATCCCAATAAATAAAACATTTTTCACATTTTGTCGTCCACAATCGAACAAAAACCGTGTATTATATCCCTCCAAGCTTCAGTTTGCATCCCTCTGCCAGTTAAAACCATCCAGATCCTTCCCCTACCCCTTCTCCCTTTCTCCTTTACCCCGGTAGCTCAAACCCCAACTCCAGAACAAGCTCCATATTCCGATACATCCATAAATTATCTGCCTCTTCATAAGATATTCTCCGGATAATGGTAGCTGTGTACCATTACCTAACAATGAACCCAATTACAAGAACAGCAGAATCGAATTAAAGGATCAGCACTCGATGTTAACATATAATAATTTTCGACTAATTCCGACGGTTCGTTGAAGATTGTATCATTTCATTATTGATAGAATGGGAATGCTAAAGATAGTTATTCTCATGCTTGCGTTGGAAGTTAAATAATTTAAATACTATTTTACTTTAAAAGTAAAAACAAATTGTAATATAGCAAAAAATATATTTTTTTGAATCAACTTGATGATTAAAATCAAATCATAAAATTTAATCAATTGAGACAATATTAGGGACTCTCAAACGGAAAAATCATAAAAAGGTTCGGTCGCATCTGGAAATTGAACTAAGGACCGCAGCCTTGACAGGGAAAACCTCGTTAATATTGTATTTAGTGATTAAATATTACAATTTGAGGTTTAACTAATTTTTTTTTCCAAAAATAAAATATTCATCCTAGACTTGTAGACTTGTAGAAAAGTCGATATATTTATCGAAGACATTATATGGATTGCACTTAATTCGGGTAGAATCTTGCAATCATACATAAAGATAACAGCCAATAAAAATATTCGTTAAGAAAATTAAGATAAGGTAGCTCTTTGTCGACGTATGATACATTTTTTGTATTCTGATTTTTGTAGACCACATTTATCGTTTGAGAGTCGTTAATTTTGTTTTCAATTATTAAAAAAATAATTTTATTTTCCAACCGTCCGGAGCAAGAAAATCAATGGATGGATTTGGAAAATAAGGATGGGAAGCAGATGAAGGTAGGAAGGTTGTGCAGCTGGTTTTTCAGATCTGGTCACCAAACACGTTTCAAGCAATCTCAAGCAACGTTTCGATTGTAAGTTATGGTATTTCACCTGGGCGATGTTTTTTATCACGTGATATAAACGTGAATTAATATTAACTCTAGTATTTTGTCGCTAGTATTATTTTAAGGGGTTATATACAGTTAAAATTTTCGAAAAAATGATTATTATTTTATTTCATATTCATAATGAACATTTATTTAAGAACACACACAGAAAATTTCAAGTCTATTATTTTCGAAGTTACACGCATATTTGTAAAGACGTGTCAGAGCGGAGACGGTAACTCCAAAACGTATTCGGGGATTTTAAAAGTTGCACCTTACGGCGATCAAGAAGTTATGAAGAAATAATGTATTGGACACGTACAGAAGAGAATGTGCACGCGACACCGAGATTGTGTGAATAAAAATGTGGAAACAGTTGATAATAAAAAATAAATAAAAAAAAATGAAAAAAACTCTTGGTGGAAAAGGCAAACTTAGTGGTAAAATTATTGACAAGTTGACAGTTTATTATGGCTTTACAATTAGAAAAAGTTGTGATTCCGTCGAAAAAAATGTATAATTCTATCTGGGCCACATATTATCATTATTGCTCAACGGACAAAAACCTCAACACGAGTAGTGCCCGATCGGACCAGAGTCATGGTGCAGTTGGCAACAGGCAGTAACTGCCAATGAATTGCTCACTTTCAAGCATGATCATCCGTCATTACACAAGATTTTGCTGAGGTTAAACTTCCCATTTATACATATCTCAGCAATGGGAAATTATTAGATAGATGTGTGGGTGGTTTCATCCAAAACAATAACGAGAGCTACAATCAACTGATATGGAAAATCTCTCCAAAAATAGTTCAGGACGGTTCAAAAACTGTAGAAACGGCTTCATACATAGCTGCTGGTATATTTAATGAAGATAAAACATCATTTTTATATTACATGAATGCAATAGGGGGTTCACTCGGGCCCAAAGCGCATTCATACGCCGAAAGAAAGGATAAACAGCGCGTGGTCGTCTCCGACCGCAGAGCACATGATAGCATACGAGAGGGAAGAATGGTCCACAGACAACACCAACTTGAGTTATTAGAAGCTGCCGATGGGGCAGAGGGTGTATTATATGGTTCTGAAATAGACGACTTGATGTAAGTTGAAAAAATATTTTTTTTACTCTGTGTAAAGTACTTTTCAAACTATAAACGCGTTTTTTTCAAAACTGTGTTTTTAAAGTCGGTGACCAAGATTACTCGGAAACGGCTTAACCGATCAATCTCAAATTTTAATACAAGCTTTTTAAGTATATTTTAGAGTTATTAATCGAAGGCCTGTTCTCACCGATAAACATATATTTTTTTATAAACAATATAAGCCTAAAATTTTGATAAAAAGTCGATTTTGTGAGAAGCCGCCATTTTCTCAAAAAAAAATTTTGCTCTGTGCTTCGATCAATTAGAGGAATATTTATTATTATAAAGAAATCCGTATGGTTTTTTCATTTTAGATGATCCAGTCTAAAGATATGATGGTCACCGCAAGATGCCTTTTTTGAGAGGAGCTTCTGGTGATCAGCTTTAGCAGCTTTCAAAGTTATTATTTTTACAAAAGTTTTTTTTTTAAGTACTGTTCAAAGTTATCATAATATGTGTACGAATTTTTACTTTAATAAATTAAAAAGTCTCTTCAGAAAAAAATCTTGAAAAGTCAATTTTTTTGGGCCTCCTGACTGTATATAACCCCATAATGTTGAATCCTACCGGTTAAGTACAAAAACGTATTTTTTTTTATTTATTCTAAACAAAAGACATCGACGAAATAAGTTCCCTCGGGGCCTATGTTATGTTTGTGGATATTGTGTGGAGAGTCTTTTTGAGGAAATAAGTAGTGGACATGGGTCCTGAAGAGAATCATGTTGTAAGAGGGAGGAAACACTTACGGACATAAATTACACTGTCGTGAGAAAGCGTTTTAAATAGATAATGTAACCAATAATATAAGAACCAGGCACTGTATTTGTCTTAACATATGTACTTACCCAACTACTGCCATGATATGATCTATAATTTAATAAAAACCTCGAATAAAAAATCTAATCGTATGCAAACGGGATTTAATAAACATTTAAAAATAAATCTTTGAGAACATATTTCATCTAAAAAAAAATGTTTGTATTTTACCTAATGAAAGCATTTTACCCAAACCCACGCATGCATTCAGTACCCATTTGCAAAAAATAATCGTCTGAGAAATTAACAAATAACCTTTTTTATCTGAATATCTTTTCCAAAGTGGATGATACTTTCAGTATCACCCTGGTCTAAGACAACTCTTTACTCTCCACCTTCTTCTTCTCCATCTCCTTCGCCTCTCCATTACCTTCAGTCTCACAACATCAGAAAGTCACAATATCAAGAAAATAACACTACACATGAGTCTCAAATGCCCCCAACTATCTGGAGCCAGTGATTTTTTGTAATCCCCAATTGGGTTATGTTGTGAAGCTGAAGGTAGAGGGTAGGGGAAGGATATGGAGAAAAACGCGGCTAAAGCCATTTCAAGTTCTTATTCTGAATAGTGATACTGAGAGTATTTTCCATTCTGGAACATGCCACAAATACACTTATTATTATCACTGAAAAAGAAGAAAATATGAAACAGAACAAGACACAGAAAAATAAAAACGTATCTATTTATACCACTTTAAATTGTCAAATAACGTAATTTAATTGCCTAAAGCTTACTTTGCACCAGCGACCTCCAGATTCGTAGTTAATAGCTTTACTCCTCGACCACCGAGGCTGCCTAAACGTCAAAAAATCAAAATTTATAATTATTACGTTGCAGACATTGTGATGCTGACTCAAAATTAATTATTAATTGTGTCATTTCGTAGAATTATAATATGTATAGGAGCTTGATACAAGGCATAGGTTATACATTACACAAACATTAATTCAACACGGAGCTTATGAAAGCTCTACCACAGCCAATAACCATCAAGTCAAGAGTCGGTATCAATTCATAAGTCACCACTATGTAGCAGATCTATCGGTTTGGCAAGCCTTGGGACTTGCAAGCATTGTGGTGTCCGAGTATCGTATCATTTGATAACAGAACTGATGACCAAGGATGCAATACCCTTCACAGTTAATTAATTTAACGACCATATATTCTCATATCTAACAAAGAGGTAACACGATGGTAACAACAATGGTAGCTGAAAATAGTTAGAAAAAAATTCCTTAAAAAATTCTTACCGTTCACAATTAGTTCATGGCAAAAACAAAAAAAATCTGCTTTATAGTTGAGAATACATTGTGAATTACTGCTTCTGATCGAAGGCAATATTTTCCTAAGACACAAAATGTAAATTAAGTAATATTTGTAAAAGTTATTAACTTTGTGGCTTGCCATAATTTACAATATAAACACATACATTTGTTTATATCTTAAATAAAATCATAATGTTTTCTAATTATAACGCCCCACATTATTGTAGTAATGTGTCAACCCCCATTATTTTAAAAGTAAGTTTTCTACATTGCCGTATATATTTCTACCCTTACAACAAAAGAACTTCTGATTATTATTCTACCTTCTCTTGTTTAACACGTTTTGTATGTTATTCATTGTTCTGTTGGCACGCTTTTGTATTTCCATTAGATAAACATTGTCTCCTAAAAATATTGTAAGGTGTCTCGCACATAAATACCTTTATCTTAGATTTGTAACTGATATTCTATTTATTTTCTCCTTGTTCAATTTTGTATGTAGCAATGGCTAAATAAAATACGTAAGACAGGACTTGACAATCTTGGCATACCAACAAAATATTCTGTCAAAACGGTAGCGCAAAAATGGCTGCAAAGATGGTGACCGTTTCATGGTTATTATTCAGTGGCTCGACATTTGGGGCAAAAAAAATTATTTCTCACTTTTCATGACAAATTACATTTGTTTTACAATACTGTATTTAAGTATAATAATTTTTCTGCCCAGTCTAGGATATATCTTTGCGTCCTTGAGGTCACATAACTTTGAAGTACTTTTTTTTCTGCTACGGGCACAACTTGGAAACCATAAAAGTGCACTTATATCACAAACGTTTTATAAATATACCTATAAAAATAGAGGATAGGTACTAAACAAAACAAATTGCAACGGTAGGTAGGTACTAAAAAAAATAACGCAACTTGAGTAGGTACTTTCAGCAACAATTGAAAATAAACTGATTTCATTTGTCAAACTTTACCTTTTTCACAACTGACTTAAATATGTATTGATAGTATATGATTAATCGTTGAAAGTGCTTAATTTACATTTCTATGAATATAAATATAAAGGTGTTACATAAAATTAGAATTATTAAAAAGAAAAAAGAATTGTTAAAGCAAAATATATTAGCCCGGGGCCGCGCCGCATTTTGGCTGAGCCTCTGTATTTTCATTGAGCAATGCAAACATTTGTACGACGGCTGCACGTTAAACTAATGCAATATAAATCTGAATAAAGAATAAGGTTCTCTGTAGGTATATATAATAGTATTTAACGACATACTTAAATATCATACGCTAAAACATTTCTAAACGATCATACAGGACTGATTACCTGGAAATGATATTTCTGACGTTTCTTTTATTCTAAAAGCTGTTATAATCGTTTGCTGAACACGTATGCGGCATCTTTAATGTATATTTAATCAACTTTAAATTATTTTTAAGCTAGTATTTCATAATTAGCCAACTGACTTAAAAAATGACTATCAACAATGGCGTCGACACGTAATACTGGAAAAACAATTGGAATTTTATAATGTGGTTTAAAAAAAATAATGTAGGCAATTTAATGATTCTAGTCTATGTCCAAAGAGGTATGCGCAATGGCAAGAGAAGAGTGCAAATATGCGATGCTAACAAGTCATTTATTTGTTTTCTCTTTCTGTATTATTAGGGCACTTCTTTTATCCTCTATTTAATGGTAAGTAGCTTCAAATTTTTTATTTTGTTCCTAACTTAAATATTTAATTTAAGATTGCGATATCAGCGCCCGGCGTCGACTCACTGACCCGCGCTTGACCAGCACATCATCAGCCAGCAACCGGAGTCTACAACATCTGTCCTTCATCATCTCCTTGTCACGGCTACTGACTCACCAATAAAACACATGTGACCTTCACAACCTTCTTTCATTTCGTGCCTCACCACCATTGATCCCCAAAGTGGTGACCCCGACGTGATCTGCAGCCCGACATGATTCTGCAGCCCCGTCTCAAAATGGGTGATCAGTTAAGGCATCACGGAGCATCACGCACCAGACCATCTCCGCACAAGCGCGGATAATAGTGCCACCATGGTTATCTGAGTGAATCTTTAGCTTGTGTTGTGAACATGTGTTTTTGCAAAATTTTTTTTTTATGAAGTGTCACAATTTAAAAGACGTTCGTTTCCGAGCTATTTCTTCTATCGCAGCCCTCAGCCAAGCTGCTGGGAAGGGGGTGTCTGTGGCGTCGAATTATCCAGATTAAATAATTAATAATAAACTGCTACTTGCTACTTAGGTACCTACTTGCTACTTGCTCGTTAAATCGTAAACAAAGTAATCTACGTACTCTATCTACTCGCGACAATACTATGACGCTATCAGTCTTACACATTACGAGAACTCGCCAGAAGGAACGAGTCTGCCGCCTAGGCATAATTGCCAAGCCGTCGAAAGTTCGCGAATGATCCAGATCGAGCGAGTGTCTTCAATTTAGTTGCCATCTATCTACCCACTGCTACCGTCGGCCGTCAAGTATAAATAAGCCCGACGCAGCGAGTCAGTCAGTCAGTCATCAGTTACCGTTCAGCCGTCAGCCTACAAGGAAGGATCAACGAGTGATCACTCGCGCTCTTCTTACTAGCGCGGTGGACAACACGTACCTACCCGGCTTCGCCCCTATCATTATGGACTCCATCGGGACATCATCTTAGCGCCTCGGCCGTGTCCATGGCCAGCGCTACATCGGATTACAAGCGCCCTGGTTCCAGTGTCTCTGACCAGCGCTTCTTCCACGCCATCATGACCACCACGAGGACACGCTGCATCCTCACTGGTCACGCCGTTCCCGTTCAACTGCCCACAAGGTCCGTCGCACCTTCGGCCGTCTCGTCAGCACTGGAGTGCCTGAAGACCTACGTTCTTCGCCAGTGCCTGACCTACATCGAGTCCCGGTCACCAGCGCCCGGCGTCGACTCACTGACCCGCGCTTGACCAGCACATCACAGCCAGCATCCGGTGTATTCTTCTGTCCTACGTCATCTCCTCGTCACGGCTACTGACTCACCAATAAAACACATGTGACCTTCACAACCTTCTTTCATTTCGTGCCTCACCATTGATCCCCAAAGATGGTTGACGAATATCTACTAATTAAAAGTACTTTTATGAAGTTGAGTTTATTATGTTTAATTGAACACCTCTCTGTTGGAACCAAAACACAGGTTAGTTACATAGATGATAATCCCTGAAAAGGTCATTCAGGTACAATACTATAGCTTAATTAAAATTATCTTTCGAACCTTTATAAATCTCTATTTTTCACTAATCTATCGATAGAATATTCGGATTCATTACCATTGCTTTCATAATTAAATTAGCACTGTTTTCTGGAAAACCTCATCGAGTTAATTTTACAAAATATCAAAGCAACTCAACAACTCTTATTAGTTCTTTATTGAATTATCAACGTTATTTTTATCATTTCCTCGTTCATTTAATCCCGAACACCTGCTTTAAATCCCATCCCTTACAACGCTACCCAAATGGGTGGCGGTCTTTATAATGTGCAGATAGGAGCGCTGTTCGAAGATGTAGCTTAAAAACAATATTTAATTTTTACTTCCAAAGGTAACTATTTTTTTTTAATCAATATATAGTAATATATAATATAATACGTACTAGATATACGCCAATTATACGTTAAAACACTACTAAACTACATTTTTGACAAAAAAAATAAATTTCAACATACACAAAATAACACTAACAGACCAGTTAGACAAGCGTACAAAGAAAACATAAAAACTCCGACAGTAAATTCAAGCTTTGGACAAAGACACTACCAATACCACGCAATAAAAGCTTTCAATAGTTTAAAACTTAAAATTAAAATTGAGGAAAATAAAAATAAATTCACACACAAAATTACAAAATGGATTAAAGAACAAAAAAGACAATATTACCAAAATGACATAGCATAAAATAAAAATAAAACCTACACGTAACACACAAAACCAATATAAACACACATCACTAACAAAAAAAAAAGATTATTTTCAATGTACTATTTTTTTTTTTAATTTTAAATATATTATTATGTATTTTTTATTTTAAATGTATAATTTTTCTCATTAAATGTATTATGTAGTTTTTTTTATATTATAAAATGAAGGCCTCAGCACGGGCAAGCCACCCAGTGAGGCCTACATTACTGAAAACCTTGAATTGTAAAAAATATTGTACCTAATAAAAAAAAAAATAAAAAAAAATAAAATAAAAAAAATTAAAAAACAAAAAAATTAAATAAAAAAATTAAAAAAAAATTCACACGTGATTAACATTACATACTTGTATATCTGCGAAAAAATTATCGTGATCATATATTATTATGTTCTGCTGTCATTACGTTAGGTGTGCTTTAATTATCGACCGAATTTGGTGGTGATAATTAAATCCACAACCCTTAGCAAAGAAACATCAACCTTCCACCCTTTATACTTTATAATAAAATTTATTATTTCCAACTCGCATAACGCCCTAGCGTAGGAAGCGTACATTATTATGCACACGTCTCGGCTAACATGCTTCTTACTGCGCAACTTAAAGGGAGTTAACTTTAATTCAATTAATTTGCATACACGCTCAGGCTGATGTGCGGACACGACAAAGGCAGTATTGCGGAATGTAGAGAAAATATCAACGTGCTGCCTTGCTAAGGCTCTATTCGCAGTGGTGTCTACGCAGTGAAGGAAAAGGTAGACGGAGTTAATAGAAACTGATGTTTTTAGCAGGATGTTCTGATTCGACGCTATAAATCCGATGTTTTTTACTCTTCTGGCAGGAATCAACGCGATAAATTTACTGTTTTAAGTCTGTCAGTAAGAAATACAGGATGGCTGTAATGTGTTTATTTAATATCCATAGTATAAACATACCATAAATAATAATTGCATGCCACAGTATTATAGAATAATCAAATACTAAAAAAATTAAAACTACCGTGGGACTTAATCGTGAAATGACGACAGAAATTGTAAAATAATACAAGCTCTAGAAGAAGGTAAACATAATAAACAAGTATAAGTAGACTTATGTTTAATTCAGAAAAGATGTCATATTTTAGCCTTCTTGTACCTAATGTTACCCTTTGCGTATCTATTGCTTACTTCAGGTAATCTAGGTACAAGCGAATGTTTGAAATGCTCAGTACTCGAATTGTTGAATGAGGGCGATGCATGTGATTTATTTTGTAACATTCATATTTATTTTGCTCGCTTCTAAGAGGGAGTTAAAGTAAAATGAAACATGTTCCGAAAGTGTTTAACGTTTTAAAATAATATATCTGTGAAGTCACACCTGCCAACAAAAATAAGATGATCTACCTGAATACGTATACATACATTCTATGAATAAACAAAAACAATATACATATATATTTATATATATATATGAATTTTTACGTGTATATATACATTTACATTTTTTTTATATATATACATTTACCATGGTATTTAATTTATATCATTGCTCAAAATATTCATTTCGAAACACTTTTTACTGCGGTTTAAATCCAGAGAATCTAACCAGATTCCACAGTTTATCCCATATTTTTTGGTTCTAAATATTCCCAAAATCTCTCGAGTAGTTAAGACATGAAGTCGCAACGCTTCTGTTAATTTAATTCAAACATTTTTTTACCATGATACTTTATTTGTACGATTGACTTCAAATGAAAACAATTATTAAATTTAGTTAAAAATGTTTTCTTTTAGGTTAAACAAGCTCAGTGAAAAGACAGCGATCGAGAAAACCTTAAACACAATTTATATTAAGAGTTAAATTCCACGTCTTTCTTAATTTTCTTTTTCTATTATGTTCTTTTTTGACGTTTTTTTTTTTAAATTAACACCACACACGAAGCCCTAAGGGAAATAATTACCCTTGGGGCCTATATCATATTTTGGAATGCTGTGTGGAGGGTATTTTTTAAGGAAAGGAAGGAGAGGAAGTTCTGGGAAGTTAAACGGTATGTGAGTTGGGTAGGAATCTGGGGATCAGGATGTCCAAGAGTGACAGACGTATGAACATATCTCTCCCACTGCGGCGCAAGGCGATGGGTCGAAAGAGATGGTTGGAGGGGTCAAAGGGTCTCCCCAAATCAGGCTCTCCCGATATGTCATGCAGCTGGTGGACAGGCGCATCCTGAACACACCTCGCCCGGTGAACCCGAGCACCCCTGCTAAATCACCAAACAAAGCGAACCACTTAGAGAGTCATAAGGCAGTGGTTTTGGTTTTCGAATAATTGGTTCCCTGGGCGACAGTACCCAAACTCGCCTCTCAAAAAACAATTGAAATAAACTACATGTAATAACAATTGATCAGTTAATCAGTTCATAGCTAGAAGTGTATAGGATATAAGTGAAACGGAATCTGGCTGATAGATGTACTACTAGCGGACTTACCTGCGTACGTTTCAAATTATAATGATTCAAAAAGCAAGATTTGGACCACTGCACTGACAATGGGCAAAAAGCTTCGTGTTGACATCGTCTAACTTCCAGTGAAGTTTTACAATATGGCAGTCCATTGTATTCAACATAAAAAACACGTAATGTAACAAAAGTTAAGAAAATTAATTTTTTCGTATTTTTTGTGAAATTTCAGTTAATTTTTTATGATAAATATAAATCGGCAAAATACAGATCAAACATTAACCATTTTTTTTTAAATCGCCGTATTGTCTTAAGTAGAGTAAGTAATGAATAATACAAATTTTAATATTTTATTAATTTTATTACCAACGGTACAACTTTAATTGATTTATTTAATTTTATTAACAATAATGTACTAAGTCGTGTCTGTTCTCGACAGTAGTTTACCTAGCGATACGGGCATAGTACATCACCCACATAACAATACAGTATTAAACCACTTTATACCATGCTATAAAAGCATTCAACAGTCTAACACTTAAAATAAAATTGAGGAAGACAAAAACAGATTCAGACACAGAATTACAAAATGGATCATAGAACAAAAAAGACAACATTACCATAATTTCATAACATAAAATAATAATACCTACACGTAACACACAAAACCAATATAAAACACACAACATATAATATAAATATACCGATTTTAATATTAATTAATTTTATTTTACTTTAATTTTAAATCTATATTTTTACTTTAAATTTATCTTAATCTTATATTTTTTTACTATAAAATGGAGGCCTCAGCACGGGTAAGCCACCCAATGAGGTCAACATTTCTGGATTGTACTATGAAATGTCAAATATTGTACAAAAAAAAGGATTATTAAAAAAATGTTGAAACAAAAAGTCTACCGTCTATTATTAATGATAAATATGTTAGCGAAACGAGTGAATATTTGATTCAACTTTTTTATAATATTGCAAAATTATTTTTTGTTGTCATTTTAAACTAAATGAATATAAATTATATATATAAAAAATGGTTAATTATAAAAAAAATTAACATAACCAAAGAAAAAAAAAAACAAGTTTACCGTACCAAGTATGTCATAAAACCATAACCCGATGAAGAAACTTTTGGTTTTAAATGTAGGTATTGATATATTTTTTTTAAATGGTGATATTAACAAAATTGGTTATTTTCATCATACATTTCTTTTTTCAGCATACAGGTATTTATTTATTACAGGCATAATTGGGGCCTTAAAGAGTCGGCAATGTGTGAATGTGGTGCGGTGCAGAACACCGAACATGTGGTCAACGAATTCCCGCTCCATTCATTCCCCGGCGAGATTGATGAGGTTCACAAGGCGACGCCTGATGCCCTAGAATGACTCGCAGACCTAGATGTCCCCATCTGACTTCCCCACCATACGAAAGAACAAGTATCATAAGTAGATATTTTGAACCTACAACTCCCAAACTAGGCATATTCCCATGTTTTGCCGGAAGGATAATTTTTAAACTAAAATAACTGTGCTAGTAAATAATATAATAATCATATATCAAATAGTAAAAATAATAATTTAACTTACACGGGAACATTTGAATCCAAAGAAAGTCTTAGTTCTGAAAGTACCTACCAAGCTTGTTTATGCACGGATATAATATTTTGATTTCACTCATTTCTCAAATACACGTGTTACCAAATATAAAATTAAGACAGCATGTAAATTATTATGTTTTTAAATTGTGTTGCTTCACGTTGGAAATTGTAAAAATTAATTAATTATTTATAAAAGTCATAATGATACATTAAGTATCTGTACACTGTACATACTTACGAAAATTTCAGTTGATAGAGATATACCTGACTATTTAGCTTGTAGCAATTGCTCTGGCGTATTTAATTTTTTAAGTCTGGCAAGAGTTGACTCTGAAACGACACGTTGCCTCACAAAAATCATCCCTACTCAAGCACCCGTATGGAGACGTCCCGTGTCCTACGTAATTCCTTCCCGCGTTCAGCTTTTGGTAATATTATGCCGCGTATATCATGTGTTTTAAAATAAAATTAATCTGTCGAACTATGGTCCTTCTTCTTCATTTAGCTGTACATTCTGCGACCTTTTCAGAACGGCGTTAAGGTAAGGCGCAGATACATCATTGCTAAAAATTCATAGAACACTCGATATCACAATCTGATGTTATAAAGCCACCAACTAACTGCATACTATTAAAATATTTTCTTTGTTTAGATTAAGCTAACCTTTCAAAACTTTTTAAGAAAATCTGTGCCTTTTAATCTCGTTTCCAACGTGGAAAAGCGATTTGTTAGAGTGATGTCCATGTACGGGAAATGTTCACCTTGTATCGGCTGAAAACGCTGTAGGAAAGCTAGACTCGGTTTCGGGAAACTTTACAAAGGAAATGCTTCTCGTTATCTGCCTTTCCTTGACCTATTAGCATAATGATAGCCGAGATAACACAATGGAGAAAACAATACCAACGCTGAAAGGACCGTGGAGGAAGTGTTTTGTGTACATAGGTCACTAGGGAGAATAGAAATTGAAGAAAGTATCAGTTGTAAGGGAGATAAATTATTATTTTAAAACCTAATTAAAATTAGCACATAAAAAAAACTCAACAAAACATTCGGTAACCACATGACATCAAACACAGATTTATTTATTTATTTTGTATATATAAATTACAAACAATATATAAACAAATGAACCTTTGTCTGTCCGACTGGGAAGGATTCCCATTTCAGGACAGCCAAATTGAGTATTTAGTACATAATATTCTTACAATGGAATGGCGATGCTGTCAAAATAAATTTTGGGAACATTGTTGATTGCATTCGAAGTGACAGGGTCAATTTGGATAACATTAGTAATTGCATTCAGAAGAGATGATTGTTTTCTTTCGGAACATTACAAGTCTGAGATTCTTTCCAGGGCATTTTGGAGAACATTTACAATCGTATAGTTAGAATTTCCACATTTATAAATCAGTATAAGACATATGAATCCTATGGTACTTTTTTTTAGAATTTCTTAGGTGATAGAAATTACACATTACTAGACCAGAATATATGCCGTATGACGTGAATTTCCAATTTTAAAATTTCGAATCTTTATTTATTAAATGGCTAGTCATTATTATACAGTAATCGTATTGTACAGATTCGTAAATTTAAATAATAACAACAATGAAGATCAAGTATTAGGAACAAAAATAACCATTTTTAAACTTGAAATAAAAAGTGACTTTAGATCCCTATCTCTCATAAGTATAAAATAGCCTTTTGGAATATAAAAAATAAAATTTAACATAATATTATCAACGCTATTATATTTTTTTATCCAAGTACTTAAATATGTACTAAAAAAAAAAAATGTAATTAACATTTTTTTTTTAATTAAACACTTATTAGTTGTCACGTAACGAATCGGACACGTTCAAAACTCCCGCGAATTCAATTAGTCAGCGGTGAGTTGTTACCATTGTCGCTGTGCGCGCGCCTGCCTTGCGCACGGCCAAGTTGGTAAAACTGCTCTACGCTCGACACGCCGGCCATCCAAGTCACCAACCCACACTCACAATCTAGCCTTGGCCCTGTCAACATGTCTGTTTTGCTATCGACCAGGACGCCATGATTGCGCGCCTAAATTAACGGCCGCTCTGTACAAGTATTTTCGAAGCCTGTACCTAATTGCTGTGCCTACTCACCATGGAGAAATGTACGCGTAATAGCGCGTACAGTACGGAAGATAACCCTCCTTTTGTGGTTCAACATGTATGCGAAACCTACTACAAATTCATGTAAGCGGATTAACTATCTTTACCTTTTATGTGCCTTTTGTGACTTGAATTATGCCTACACACACGCTTGCCAGCCAGAACCTAAATTATCAAGAGAGATTGTTCCTAACGAAACGCTAGGATATTTAGGATGTAAATGACCCATCTCATTTGTGTATCTGTTTGTAATTGTGCTATCATATCCCATTAATGCGTTTCCTTTGACGAATTCGAAGTGGTTTGTTTGGCAATCCGTTCCTCGTGTAAAAGCCGTAGCTGACCTGACGCCTGATGATCATGACCTCAACCTCTACCACCTGAGCTAACGCCGATATGTACTAAGGCACCCTTTTTGCAATGGACCTCTCACAGGGAAATTGCGCCCTTTACATAGTTCATATTAGATATGTGAGTTTGTCATATAAGATATTTGATTGGAAAGTTTTTCACAGAAGAAAAGTATATTTACACATACATGAAACATTTATTTTTCAAAAAAACATCACTTTTATAGATTTCATACAGTCAATTAAAAAATAATATGTCAGAGATAATTTCACTTTTTCAAGTCGGGAATTTCACGTTTCTATATTCTGAAATACGACATTGCCGGATCTTTCGGAAGCCTTTTATAAATATTTTTTATTAGTGATTTTTATTTTAGTAAACTGTTAATATTTTAGCAAGTCCGTTAATTTATTGGTGTTCTTAAAAAAATTATTTAAATCTGCTCTTTAGATATTTTCAAATAATATTTCAAAGACTTTTAGTACCTTAAATTAAACGCAGTTTTTGGAAAATTAGTCAATAATGCACCACGTTAATGGCGTGCTTCATAAATCTGTGATTATTATTTTGTTTCTGAATTATTTATAAACAATATCTAATTAATTATACATGCCTAATCCTATAATGGCATTGTGGAATTTTCGATGGCGAATCAAAACATTGTTCAAGCAGACAACCTAATTATTATCATTTTCCGTTATAAGCTTTAAATCTTCCCATAAGAAGACAATCATATTTTTTTCTCAAAAAATTTCTAAGTCGTAATTTATTATTCATTAAAACGTTACTTCGTTAGGAAATAAAATATTATTCCAAGAAGTAGAAAATAATAAAAAACAATTTTTCTGTCGTTCTCATGTTATTATTATACATTCTTATTAAAAAAAATACAAATCTTTGTTTTTTAATTTGAAATCAGTTGCTTAATATTTTATTATATATTGTTAAGTACTTAAAAAGTAAATGTAATTTAATGACACACCTGGGAAATGTTGAGACATTTCTTTGTTCACAGCTGGACGCTATGAAGCTTTTGAATAAGTATATAATATACGTTCTTGTATGCATTTTTAAGGTTTTGTTCACTTTGTTGATTAAAAGCATTTAATATTTACGCTATCAAGTACCCGCCTCTTTGGTAGTACGTATTTTTTGTAATTATAATTTGAAGAACCCTTTTTTATACGTTCTTTCATTTGCTATGATTTTTTGTTGTTTTTATGGTTTTTTTAAACATCCTGTTTGCATCGTATATCGTTGCGATGTGAAAACCTGTTTTTAACTTCTCAGGCTAATTTGTTCGGTTTTGGGAATAAATAGATATTACCATAGAGACAATTTGTTCGCTTTTAGTAACTGCTCATATGGTCTTTTAGAAATCGTTTTATAGTATCCCTTACTGTCATAGTTAGAAATATGAACTGAACGGTGGTACAGAGAGAAAACACCAAGATTTAAATTCAAATATAGTAATTAACCACAGATAAATTTAAATGTTCACCTGTATGATACCAAAAGGTCCAACCGCAATTTTGGAAAAAAAATATGAAATTAAAATTTGTAATTTTTTTATATAAATTGTTTTTATATGAAACGACAAAAAATGAGCTGGCAATAATAATTACAACGCATTTGTATAATAAAAATGTGTATTTGATCGTTTTCAGTCATTTTAGTTCATTGTTTAAACTAAAAAACGTGAGGTGAGCCTTTTTTAACTTTTATATCTTTGATTTGAAAATTTTAATTTATTTTTGTTTTTAATAATAATATTTGAAAGCGTACTTTATCATATTTTTAAAACCGTTTGATTTTTTTATATGTTTAGAAATATTCCATTTATTTGGCAAATATCCATAAATTACTGCAGTTTTAAAAAATATAACGGTCAATATGCCAGAGGCCCAAAGGGTTAAAGACTGTTTTTGATAAAGTCAGCGCAGCAATTGTTTTCTGGAAGTATTGATTTATTATCGTTTAAAAAACATTTTAGTATGTAATATCTTAATCCCATACACACAAGCAATTGCTTATTATGGGAGAACATAAAAAATTAAAAATAATAAAAAAATTAGTAAATTGACCAACTACCCAGTTGGACTCGAGAACTGTGACACTTCAATATCTGATCACAACCTACTGATTCTTGACATACTGCACACCTACACTAAAAAGAATTCACAAAAACCCTCCTATAAATATACGAAAATTGATTATGATAAACTAGAGGAGGATATTCGACAAAACCCCTTTTCTATAAATAATAACGAGGACTCGGAACTGAACTACAATAACTTTGTAAACTATCTAATAAACAAAATTACTTTTTACAGTTCAACAATAATAAAAACAAATAAAACCTGTCTTCCTGGTTGGATAACAAAAGACTTATTAAAAATGATTAATAAAAGAAATAAACTACACTTAAAAATAAAAAAAGAACCCTGTAACCCATTACTGAAAACAGAATTTACTAAAATACGTAACCAAATAACTATACAAAAACAAAACTCTAAAAAACAACACTATAGCAGACTATTTAAAAAATGACAAAATAATACCAAAAAAACTTGGAACCTAATTAATAACATCATCAAGAATCAAACAAACACGAAAAGCAAACCATGTAAAAAACTAAAGAGAGATAATGAAATTATCACAGAAGAGATCAAGATATGCGAATGCTTTAATAACCACTTTTGTAATGTTGGCGCCTCTTTAGCTGGTAATATAATTAACAAATACACCCATGAACTGGATGAAAAAATTACATTAAAGTATGAAAGTACGGAGTCAATATACCTACAACCCGCAACTGAACCCGAAATATTAGCTATTATACAGTCCCTAAAATCAAATGCGAGTGCTGGTCATGACCGATTAAAATGTGTAACAGTACAAAAACTTGCCCCGCTATTAACACCTATACTAACTAAACTGATTAACCTGAGCCTAAAAGAAGGTCAATTTCCGAACAGTTGTAAAATCGCAAGGGTTATCCCAATATATAAAGGGAGCTCGAAAACTCAAACATCAAACTATAGGCCTATTTCTGTCCTACCAATTCTATCAAAAATATACGAAAGAGTAATATACGATAATATACGATAGTAATATACGATAGGCTAAACAACTTTCTGAAAAAAAAATCATTTCTATATGCCAAACAATACGGTTTCAGAAAAAAGTCTAACACTCTTTCTGCAACTAATGATCTTATAAATAAACTTAGAACTAGCATAGATAATAGAAACTATGTCATAGCAATTCTTGTAGACCTTCAAAAAGCCTTCGACACCGTAAGTCATGAAATACTGATTAAAAAAATAGAAAAAAACAGGAGTAACCGGTCCAGCTATCAAATTAATTAAATCATATCTATCAAACAGAAAACAATATGTTAGCATAGAAGATAATAACAGTCAGTTAGAGAGTATAAACTATGGAGTTCCGCAAGGATCTATACTGGGGCCCCTCCTATTCCAAATATACATAAATGACATCTCCCAGTTGAAACTACATGGTGAAATATTTCTATACGCAGATGACACTGCAATATTTTACTTCGGAAAAAACTTAGAAACTCTATTAGAACAATCTCAAGAGGATCTTAATATTCTAAGCAGTTGGCTAATAAAAAATATATTAACAATAAATATTAATAAATCCGGCTACATGATCCTAAGCTCACCTAAAATAATAATACCGTCGCATAAACCTCTACAAATAGATGAAAGGGACTTGCTTATTCTAGACAGCGAAAAATACCTTGGCTTACATATTGATAAACATCTGACATTTAAACAACACGTAGAAAAATTAAAAGCAAAAATCATCCCACTAATTGGTGTATTTGGTAGAATTGCCCATCTCCTACCAACGGAGGTAAAGAGGGGCTTATACTTCAGTTTAATCCAGTCCCATCTGAATTATTTAATAGAAATATGGGGAAACACATACATTACATACCTAAATGATTTACAAACAATACAGAACAAAGTTATTAAAAAACTCTTCAATTATAACCCGGACACTCCCACAAAAAAACTGTATCAGGAAATGAAACTCTTGAAAATAAGGAAATTGTACGAATACAACATATGCCTCCTAATCTACAAAATCCAAAATGGACTTATACACACAAACACAACATTTAAACAAACGTCACAAGTACACGAACATTATACTAGGAAACATAACAAATTGTACACACATACTGTAAGAACTGAAAGTGGCAAAAGAGGCATTGGCCACGAGGGTGTACAAATATACAATCTCCTTCCAGATAAACTTAAAACTGAGAGTATAAATGTGTTTAAAAAAAAACTTTTTAATCTTAAGTTATTAGAATAATAATTAGAAAACTATTAATTTATTGTTACATATTTAAGTTAAGAAAGCGAAATGTAAATTTCTTTTAACTTAATAAATAATAAAAATAAAATATTAATTCTCCACTAACCGGGGATTGTAATTAGTTAATTAAGATTGTTATGCATTATATTGTATCTTCTATTATTAAAATAAAAAATAAAAAAAACTGTTTTCCAGTATGTGGTAATAATATTTTTTACGCTTCTTGAATCACATTAATAGCATTACCAGTAAGGGATTACAAATGCTTGGATTAATTCTCAGAATCGCTAAAGACTTTAATAACATAAAAACTATAAAATTACTATACACGTCTCTGGTTAGAAGTCAGGTTGAATACAATTCAACCATTTGGTGTCCTCATTTCAACTCTCATTGTTTACAAATTGAAAAAATTCAAAATAAATTTTTACGTTTTATTAATTTCAAAATTGGTATTCATATTATTGAAATCAATTATGTCAATTTACGCAGTAAACTTAACTTATCGAAATTATCTGAAAGGCGAAAAATATTTAATCTCCTTTTATTATATAAAATTGTTCATTCAAGGTTAGACTGCCCTGACACTATAAATTTTCTATCTTTACATATACCTCCAAAATATACTAGACGGAATATTTTATTCTACAACAATAACTTCGCTACAAATTCTGTGTTAGAAAGAATCCATAGGTTGGGCAATGAACTAAGTGATGTTGCTGACATATTTAATTTAAACTTAAATACAATTAAAGCCAAATTAGTTCACCATTTTTTAAATGTAAATAATGTAAGAGAAATCATTATATTTTATTTCGATATTCTATTGTTTGCTTTATACTGTTGTTAAAAATGAAATTTGTAATTACTATGTACTTAAAAGCCCAGTAGGGCGTCAATAAATAAATAAATAAATAATTATATGAAAAAAGATGTCAATTATCAAGACGAGCTTGTGTGTAAGGGTTTAAATGTTATATTGTTCAGTTTATATGTTCGTTAGGTTTTATGACATGCAATTTAAAAATTTAGAAATTTTTCTAAATTTTCTATCTGAAAATGAATTTTTAAAAGTTTTCCAAAATATTTACAATTGAATTGCTCTATTATACTTGTAAAAAATAACAGTTTAAGTTAATTAATAACATATCTAACGAAGACGAGTAACTCAGAAAACTTGAATCCGACACGAAAATTTAATTGAGCAGTGTAAAAACTAATAAAATGTCATTATAAACTCGCTGACTCCCGCTGGCCAATAAAATCACGATAAGTTGACAAGCCAACACCTTCCGAGACGTATAAGCGATATAAACGTTCATTAGAGCGGAGCTACTGACATGACGACTCTACTCCCCATAAAACTGCAAGCCTTTAACGAGTTCGTAGAAGTGCTGCAACGAACCAGTAAACTTTGCACCTTGCCTTTTCCCGTTAAGTTTTCGTTTCGAAAACATTTTTTTATTCAAAGACCGTTCCTACGTACCTTTATGACTTTTTAATGGGCACTAGAAATGGAAACACGCTTCCGGATCAAACGTTAGCCTTTTATACGAGTGTGTACGAGCCGTTCTAATTATTAATGTCGAAGTCATTTAACAGAACCTGCACAAAAGGCTAGCAAGCTTTTGCATTTTTATTAAAGTTTAGTAAATTAACTGAGCAGTCACAAAAATATAAAAGTTTGGATTATTGCCTGCTTGTGGCACAATATTATAAATGTGTGCATTTTTTTTAAACTCAAATTTAACAATGAAATCAAATATAGATGAAAAAATAATCCAACGAAATATTGATGGAAGGCCGAACAAAAGAAAGACGCTGAATGCCGTCCAAACCTACGTTGCCTTGATGTTAGCTAACACCAGATAGAAAGGGAATAAGAATGAGAATCGAAATGAAAGCGCAATATTATTTTAAATAGTGCGTTCATGATTTTTATGATAGTTTTATTGAGAAGGCGAAATTTGAACGTCTCAAAAGTGAACCAAATCTGCTAAAGACAGCATGAAAACATTCGATTACAATTTTACTAATAAACGCGAAAGGTATCAATGCCATTTATTTGGAATCCTAGAACGTAAAGTTCAGTAAACGTGGTATTAAAATTCAATCTTGTCTTAGTATTACAGACATCTCCAATTTACTAAGCCTTCCACCAACACTCGATCAAAAAACTATTTTTAATTTCAACAGCTCTGAGGACTGAGTCATTTAGATACTCGCTTGTACCTAGATTGCATACAGTTGACAAGACGTTCTCAGAAATAGTAGATGTGTTCAACTGCACGATATATAGTTACAAGAAGGCTATAATAGCGTCCCCCTAAATATTAATGATAGCTTTTGTTATTCTGTTATATTTTATAATTTCTTCAATAAATCTTATTTCATTAATAATGTTCTACTAAATTATTATATACATGACATGTTTGTAAAAACCAATTTCTGGCGGTATTTTGAAGAGCCTTTGCACGCTGTACTAGCAATCGAGATTAATTAATAAAGCATATGTTAATGCAAACGCGATCTGAATTACCTTCCTGTTCCGATTATGAGTGCCGTAAACGGAGTTTCAGTAACTTCCGGCTCTAGCAATTAAGCTTCCGACTCGGAAACTACGATAGCAGAAATCTCAGAGTAAATAACCATAAAAAATAACATTTCATAATAAGCAATTCTCAAATCTTACTTTTACGTACCTTTAATTAAACATGAGAAGTTTTATACAGAAACCCACAAGGAAAAATGTACACAAAGGAGTCTTCTCACATTATTCATAAAATTATTAAAAACGGTATTGCAGGTTATTAACGAATGAATTGATGAGTATCTTGGTAAACTTCTAGTATAATTCCAATATTTGGTCAAGATGTCGAAACACGTGTTCATAAAAATCCCAACAATTTTGAATCACGTCATTATAATTTTTTGTCAACATCTGCAATACATTTCAATCATAACACCCATATATTCTACACTCTAACCACCTAATCTCACTCCATACATCTATCAAATTCCTTTTCCAATTTCCATAAAAAATATTTCTAACTAAATCTGAATTGTATAATTAAATCATATTAGCGGTTGAAATAGCACTAAAAAATATATGCACTGTAATTTTTTTCTAAAAATGAATTTCAATAAAAAATAACTATTTAGCTTACGCTTAGCCGGGATTTTACATTTATAAGATATTATTAAGACAAACGCAGTTCCATGAATACGTATTCCGAGATTATTACGAATTTACTAAAAGATTATCGGGAAGCGGCCTGCAGTCCCGTTTTTAACCGGATAACCAACAATTTGATTAATACGTGAACATCCGAAGGTTGAATTAAGAGAAAGCTACAAGCTAAAAATGTGTATATTCTTGGTATACCTTATATCGTAGGTAAAAGGCATTAAAATCGCCTGACAAACGGAGTCTACAAACGTTCAATTTCAAGCAAAAAACTGGTTTTTATTTATTTTGTAAATAATTTTATAAGAAAGCAAAAAAGTTAATCAAGTGAAACTGTCACAGATAATCATAGCTATTATACTTTATTTTTTAAAAGTTGTTTGCTTTATGCGTTCATATATTTCTATTGAAAGAATATTTTTTTTAATAGTTTGCATTTGTATTTTTTATTGAGTAATTTATATTTTTATTTGTATTCTACTCAAACGAAGCGATAGGAAAACCTTAAATTTATCCCAAGTATATTTTTAGTATTCATTACGTACACCAATTCATTATAAAGATTAATCAAATTAGTGATTTGGCATTAAGCTTCGCCTTAAGACTTTTGCGTTTTGGTTAGTTTGTTTCAGAAGATTATAGTAAAAAAATAAGTCGATGATGGCCAAGGAATTCATAAAAAGATGAAGCAGACCAAGTACTTGAGTTAAATCATCAGAGAAGTGTGCGAACCTAAGAATAAAATAAGAAGTAGATGTGACTGAACTGGACCAATAGAATCATACGTCATTATTACAATGTTGGGGGTTAAGGGTTGAACAATGTTGTCTACCACAAATATTTATATGAAAATATGTTTAATCCGCTATTAATTCGTTTCCGTCTACGGTTGTGTGATATCAAATCGAAAAGGTCGAAATATTCTCTATCGATTGAAACGTCAGATGTAATACACAAAATCACATTGCATGTTCTACTCACTCACCCTAGTGAGGCTTTTCACAAGACGTGTGTTACGAGTATCTTCCTATACTAGTATCATGTAGGTATTGCTTGGATAAGGGTTATACATCATTATCCGTTTACCACTATCCCCGCCGCACAATTACTCTATCTACAGTGATTGTTTGCAAGATGCTATGTATTTTACTGGGATATAAAAAACGGTTCGGAAGGCAGGAAGGTAAGACGAGGCGATGCAGTATATTATTATGCGAATTATTAATTGTGTTTGCTTTTTCCATTTATCATTTTTTGACATTACTTCTAATTGAAAAATGTGAATATCCATTATGATTATTACGCAGTGCCTCTTGTTGTTTGTATCTATATATCGCTGCCCTAGTTCTTGTATGTTCAATAGACCTTTTTTTGCAAAACTGAGTTATGAATGCCAATATGTTCATTAGCCTATTGCGCATTAATGAAGCTAAAAAAAACATATTTTTTGGTTTATAAGTGACATTTTAAGCATTTTTCTAGTGCCAATATCCACTCACGGAATAATGTTTCAGTTCTTATTTGTTCAATCTCCTGGATATTGAACATTCAAACACTCAAAGTTATGAATATAATATTTTTTTAAAAGTTCATAGATATTTGTTCAAAATCCCGCAGAAGGTTGAGGTCTTGAATGTTCAATCTCCACTGTCAACCAATCAGGAGCCGGCTAGTTAAAATGTGCGGCCATGTTGATTTTTAGTTGTTTTCTAACAACGAAATTGTTCCACTAAAAATAAGTTAAATTGCGAATATATACTGTTATTATATATGAACTAAAAAATGACTTCACCGACTTCAGAATCAATAAACCTTAGAACAGTAGCTCAAATAGAAAGGTAAGTCTTAAAATTATGTCATTTATGGGTTTTTTCACCAAATTTTACATGTACTTCTTGAATTTGCTAGGCAAATATACAGGATGCTTCATTTATTATTTATTTACAAACTTAAGACTTTTACCTAAAATGAGTATTAATAAATTATATTAGTGCATTAAAACTTATTTTTATTCAAGAAATACAACAAAAGAGCCAGGAAATGGAAATGTTCAAAAAGTCGACTGTCCTCATAGTCTGATTGAAAGACATCTACGACACATATTTTGTCCGTTATCACTGCTGAGATCGCTGATGAAAACGAAGTCCAAATATTTCAATTTTGAATTCATTCAATTAAAAGTTTCTGATTTTTTGTTTTTTTTAGTCGCATAAAAAACAATAAACATATTCTTATGTAGGAACTACAATAAAACCAACTAGGCAAACGACTAACAACAATAAATGTAATGTTAAATAGCGCACATCCATAACCCAAATCGCGGGATATTATAATTTTAGGATTTTAAGAGCTGAAAGTATTTAAAAAAATAATATTTTATTCACGATAATCAACATAAATAATAAGCTCACGGCAAATAAGACCCTCCGATAAAAAAAAATCTTTCTAAAGTAAGTAAACTTTAAAAATTACATTTATCAAATGTAGGTAACGAAACAATAATAAAAAAAAACAAATTTTCAACTGAAAATTGAACTTCAATAATTTTACGCATCACTCGGGATTTTTTTTTATGGAATACCGCACACAGTCTCAACTCCTCCCAACCATCTGGAGCCAGTAAGACTATGGAATCCCCAATTGGGGTATATTAGTATATTGTGAGGCTGAAGGTAGTGTGGAGTGGGAAGGAGTAGTAGTGGGAAGGAGATGGAGAGGAGAAAGAGAGGAAGGAGGATGAAGGAGAAGAGAGATGGTATGTGAGTATCTATTCAGATCTGATCACCAAACACGGCTAAAGCCATTTCAATTCTTATGGTGGTCTTTACACCATATCTTCCTCTCTGGAACATGCCGCAAATAGACTATATGTTATTTTAAATGAATAATTTGTGAAATAACATAAACGAATCAAATAAAATTTACTTTCGCACGCCAGGATTTGAATCCGCGACCTCCGGATTTCTAGTCAAGAGTACCCCTAGACCACGGAGGCCGTAATACGTACGATGTAAGAATATTTCACATCACGCATGCACCGACAACCGATAGTAGTATATTAGCGTTAGGTACCTTTGTACTTGTGCATTGTTTTCAAACTTCCAAAATATTGGATGATTTATATAGAGCAGTTTTTGTGAAAAATCAACTCAAGGACTCTGTATATTTTAAAGTAATACTTTAAGTCAACTACTAACTAAGATAATAGTAAAGTATTTGAAATCTGAAAATCACACTGTATATACAATTTACCACTAATTGGCTAATTGACCAAAAAATACCTCAAACTTATGGGAGCCGAATTGTTCAATCTCCAGACAATATGTTCAATATCCAAAATAATCATTCATCATTTTCAAGCCATGTTCAACGTCCACCTTTAAAGTCATAATATGGGCATATTATAGCTTCAATCTTCAAAAAATGATCTTTAATAATTTCCTGTTACACATTTATGTATTAAACGAAATGACCAAAATCGAGAGTTTTTTAGAATTTGCCTGTAAAAACAAAAAAAAACGTCTCCTGTAAAATTTGCTAAATGGTCTATTGAACATACAAGAACTAAGGCAGCGATAATATATTTTTCAAATATATATCATACTGTTCTTTGTTCTTCTGGTTTCATACTTTTTGTGTATTTATTGGAAAAGCCAAATCTTCAAACAATGTTGTGTGGTACCAAATTAAATCTTCTTATAAATACGTCTGTTTTAATATGTTTTTTGTAAAACATTAGTATTCTATTTTTATTAGTACAACGTTTTTTTAATAACTTTGGAAGATGTAATGAAAATGAAAATAAGCTGGGTGTACCGCAAGGATCTGTATTGGGTCCGATATTGTTTATACTCTACATAAATGATATGGTAAAAATATTAAAACATTGCAAAATAAGACTGTTTGCAGACGACGCACTAATTTATATTGCAGAAAATAATTATGAGAAAGCAATCAAAAAGATAAATAGTGACTTAGAAACATTGTCAAAATGGCTCAAACTAAATAAATTAAAACTAAATGTAAATAAGACAAAATACATGCATATAGGCAGAACAAATACGCATGAGGAACCAAAGGTTTCTATAAATGGAGAAATCATAAAAAAAGTGGAAGAAATTAAATATCTAGGTGTTATTATAGACTCAAAATTGAACTTCTCAAAAAATGCAGACTATACAATTAAAAAAATTGCAAAAAAAATTTCATTTCTTGGTAGAATCAGAAACAAAGTAAATAAAGAAACATGCCAGATAATATACAATACAATTATATCACCACACTTTAATTACTGTTCAAGTATTCTTTTTCTCTGCAATAAAGAGAAAATGAAAAAAATGCAAATACTTCAAAATAAAGCAATGCGAATAATACTTAAGCGCAACATATACACACGGATAAGAGACATGTTAAAGGAGCTGAATATTTTGACGGTGAAGCAAACTGTGTATTTGAATGTACTTATTTTTATACATAAAATTAACTTAGGGATGATGTCTAAGGAACTGAAAAGAAAAATAAATTACAATAACGAGATACACGGACACGGGACGAGAAATTCTAAGCAAATTAGATTGCCAACAAGAAAAAAAACAAGCACCCAAAAATCTCTGATGTACCAGGCCGTTCAACTCTATAACAAAATCCCGAAGGAAATTGCTGTGATAGAAAATATTAATAAGTTCAAAAATGAATTAAGAAAATATGTCTATCTCAATTATTAATGTTTCTTTTTTTTGTGACTTTATTGAAATATTTAAAGAAAGATTATGTTTGCCAAACAATGTACATGTTTATATGTTTATAAAACTATTAGCACACACGAAGATGTGAGCTAACTTAAGATTAATAAATAAATAAATAAAATCATCAATGTTATATATCATCGAAGCTAAAAATAATACTTATATATCTAAACAAAACATAAAACAGAACAAGACACAAAAAAATAAAAAGATAACGGTCTTAACTGGGAATAGAACCCGGGATCTGTGTTTTACCAGAAAAACGTCTTTAACCACTCAACCATTGGGACCTAATAATTATTCGTCAATTTTTTCAATAAAAAAACATTAAGAGAGGTCGTGTTTATGCGAGACACTATCTCGGTTACAAACCAATTCTTTATAACTTTGTCTTCATTCAAAAAGATAGCTGCTAAAAATATTGGAACAATTATTTGCAAGATAATATTGTTAGTTTTGAATTTGAAATAGAAAACCAAATACCCGTCGCTCGATTGGTTCGGATAAAATTTTTACACGTTCAGGAAAAGTTCATATTAATTACATTGTTAGGTACCTATCCCATATAAAAAAAAAAATAAAAATCGTATAAGTTTATCCTAGGCACCATCTAGGTTACAAACCAATTTCATAAGAAACTTTTCCTTTAAAGATAGACGCCAAAAATATGGGAAAAATTAGTTGCAAGATGCTATTGATTGAAAATTTAGGAAAATAATTAGGTCCCAATAGTCGAGTGGTTAAAGACGTTGTCCGGGTGAGATAGAGATCCTGGGTTCGATTCCTAATCGAGACCGTTTTATTTTTTTATTTTTCTGTGTCTTGTTCTGTTTCATGTGTCGTTTAGATTTTTTATTATTATCTTCTTATTCAAAATAAAACAAATGTTTTCTTTCTATCATCAAAAAAAATGTTTTTCGTTGTGACATTTCCTTAGTTATTTTATATTTTAAAAGTCCTGTAAAATAATTAAAACAAAGATTTTCATCGCTGGTCAGAATCTTTTCTAAAGATAACGAACATGATTTTTAGACGGGTACAGCCGCCCGGGAACATTTATTGGATAACCAATACCTTTGCCATAGTTACGTTACGATTGGTGGCTTAGCAGGGGTGCCCTGGTTCATAGGGTGAGGTTTGTCCGGGTCTTAGTCCGGGATCCGAGGCAGTGCCCACCAACTGCCTGGCTTGCCGGATCGGAAGAGACTGGCTAAAGGAGATCCTTTGACCTATCCAAAATGACTTTATTTATGTCTTTTTTGGAACATCGCCTTGCACCGCAGTGGGAATAATGAATTCATACGTCTGTCAATCCTGTATATACTGACCCCACACTACCCACCCCTCATACCTTTTTTCCTTCCCTGAACGTTCACTTATTCATTTCCTTCATCCCACACAGCATCTACAAAGATGACATAAGCTCTGAGGAAAATTAATTCCATCGGGGAACCCCGTGAGGAGCTAATGTCAAATATTTGAAATTATGAGATAGCATTAATTTTCCAAATATACTTTACTTAAGTTCTAAATAATAAACCTGTGTTTCATGTTATTATAATTATTATTTTCTGTGTGTTTTGTACAAAAGGATCACGAAAATAATTTCGGAATAATACGAACAATGTTTCCTGGTAAATCTTCCGCTTGAACCTTTGTCTCGTAGACTTTTCCATTGCTCTAAATCTCATTTCAGCATTAAACAAAAGTTTATTATGACACCCAGACCAGTCTATTGTTTCACGCGTTTTGTTAAGCTTACTCATTGTTGTATTGCTGCAGAAATTAACAAGATGTATGCCCGACATTGTTTAGTGTTATTAATGATCAATTAAAATAATAATGGTTGATTAGTGAACATGGAAATCGGTCGCTTCGTGTAACCATTATTGTATCGAATTTGGTACATAGAGTTATGAAAGTAATATTAAGAAGCGGAATGGATACGAAGAAAAGTTTAATACTTGTGTAACAATAATTCTACGTTGTAACAAACTATACGTAGGCATAATAATTCACATTTTTGATAGACTAGTTGGCTAATTGCGGATAGATTTTAAAAACTTTGTTAAAAAAAATAATTTTAAAAACCTACTGTTGTTTCCGAAACTGATTAAAAATTACATCTTCAGGTGGACATGAAAGGGGACTTTAAATAATTAAAACGAGACGTAATGAAATGGTGTTTTTTGGAAGTGTTTGTTGAACAGTGTAATGATCTGCCCTTTTCAAACTTTTCTTTCTACGATAAATTTTCTTTAAGTCCCATAGGTAACTCTTCCATAAGGCTTTGATTATGTAGGTACATATCCGGGGTAGGAATATCCTCCCTGCCGTCTTTACAAGCCTTTTCTCCTCTCTTTATTACACACCCCTTCAACTGTGTGCATCATAATTTGTCTACGTGGTTTACGGCCTTGAACGTAATCATTTCACGTGACGGTTCAGTATAAAAAGGTTTCACCGAACGTTGTGTTGGCTTTTTTGTTTCTCGGTATAGAAACCTAGTTATCTTTGTATGTGTGTGGTACCCCTCGGTTCTTTTGAGATAGAGTGAGTTGAATCCATTACCGCTGTGTTTTAAAGCCATTTCATAAACCTTATTTTTCTGAGTCGCCTGCTCTTCAACTAGCTACGTGATTCTACCTGTCAAAGGGTTATGTGAGTATAATAAAGTGTTAGATTTTATATATGTGATAAACATACGATAAATTTATGGTGTTAGTTGTCGGCGCCATCCATGTATATATTTTGGGAGGGAAGGGAGAGGAACGGGAATGAATTTGTTCAAACTAAAGTTGGCTCCTCCTCTTTACCAAACAAAACCGATGGATGATAATTTGAACAAGGCGATCGATATCTGCGTGTCTGGATATCCGAACCGGCCGGGTCTCCCCTTGTTCTAAATTGGCAACCGTCACGCCAGAATAAAGAATACCAGGTCTCCTCACCAATTTAAGAATTGCCCCAACCTCAATGCACCTCCAGGAAAATCTACTTTACTGAGTGTAGAAGGGGAAAACCATGATATCCCTTGTCACGAATCTAGTCGCGAAAGTGTGACACGTAAGGTCCTAAGTTACATGCCACCTCTAGAAAACGCTGTAAATTCCTCGTCGTCGGGAATTTACATCCCTTTCTAGGTCAATAACATAGATAACACACGACGATCTTGTCGACATTTAGCCCGCTTCTATCGATAGGTTGTGTGCCTACCCATTCAGCCAATTATCATGATATATGTAAGGTTTACTCGAAATGCCAAATTTAGGATGAGGACTGTCTGTATTTTAATATTTGGTTCCAGTAATTATTTCATGAGGATAGTAGCATCCTCGTGATTAGGTATGGGTAACTTCTATTGAATACCTATCCTCTCAGGTAGGTATAAACGGACAATTGGTTTGATTTTTGGCATTTAATTTAAAGAGGCTGCCTACCTCTCGAAAGGAACCTGTTGAGAAAAGTTTTTCAGATGGTAGTTTTATTTCGGAGATTACCATCTCCCCCTTTTGACTCTAGATTTGTTCCTGTGTATTGCAATTTGTAAATTAGAAAGTCAAACAATTGATAAAAAGTATTAAATTAGAAAGTCAAATAACAGATGAAAAGTATTCATTTTTGTTCTGTCTGGTTGCATCCGATCGCTTTCTATTTGGGCGGTCATACGCTAGCAAAACTCCCCCTTCGACTGACTGTACACCACGCCTTGTCCCGGCTGGTGGTGATCGCCGTTTTATATGGTACGCCAGTGTTTTGGTAGGTACTTTGTAGATAGGTGTTTTTTTTATACTGTGAATTTATATTGGTTGGGTAAATTCTCAATATGACCCTCGGTCCGAAGCGCCCTTGAGGTGATTTTGCACAAAAACGGCGCCATACAAGTCATCCAATCATTATTATTATTATTTCCCTAAAACAAATATTATCGGCCTACATATGAAAAGTTCGTTGGCCCGTCCCCACGCTCACAGCTGATAGATAATATTGTCGGGCACATTCCTCTTTGAAACATTAATTTGGGCGGCAGGAGTCATAAACTTGGTTTCTGTAGGGTCCTCTGGAATTTAATAAATAATATAAAAACTCACCCAGTTAGCCATCTCCCACTCTCAGCGTGAAGTCTACCTGGTTACACACTAAATAGCTAAATCAGTTTAGTTTTACGGTCTCTTCCCTACCGGCATTCCTTCCTCCTTTTAGCGAAATCCTTGCAATTTGTTCAATTTTGGTCCCCTTCCTACGCCTATAAAAGGGTAATTAAATAACTCTGTAAATAAAATTGTATCAGCCTAATCTCTGTCAGGATTCGAACCCGAGTTTTATGATTTGTTTGGATTCTCTGGTTTACGGTCTCCGTAGGTAGAACGCCATCTCGCCAATCGTTAATTCCTCCCTAATCCGATCCAACTCTTCCTGCCTTTAAATACATTCACTCTGTTTTAAACGCAATCATTATCATTATTATTTCCATGTTTTTAAGGCAAGAAATCTAGTTCGAACTGTATACGAAATCACGCTTAAATCAACACAACTTTATAACACAATCGCGATCGCACAACACCTTGCGCCCCTGTGGTGATTTTTTCACAAAACGGCGCTCTACAAATTATTCAATTTTCTATCCTCACAGAGTACAACCACTTTCACTTCACACAAACACCGGTTCAATAATATTTCACTTTAATTCAATATTCAAGAAAGCTTTCTAACACCATCTGAATTCACTAATTAACTGTAATTTCACACAACACTTCTGATTTGTATCGATTTCTCGGAGCTATCAACGTATCCGAGTTCAAAAACCCACTGTCCCAGCGATCTCTTCTTTCCACCTTCCCGTGGGAACGTGTTTACTTATAAAACCTGCCTGTCAATAAATCTTCTCCCAGTCTAAACAAAAAAATTTTTTGGAGTACATTCATTTCGTTCATTTTATGTGAGTATTCAAATCATCACAACAGTATGTGTAGGAATGAACATGGTACGGAATGAACGCAATTAGCCACTGGAACGATTTCGGTCGAAAAATCGACCATTTTTATTTTTCTGCGATTGATATCGGTCCAAAAATGGACCGATTTTTCTACCATTTGTAAAATATTTATTGTAATTATTTAAAACGTTTCCATGGCCAGCTACTTGTTTTATCGAATAGCTGATAATATATTCTCTATGTCTATGAACTTATCCGTTGTCTTTGAAGTGTTATTTAACGAGTTTTCGCGGTTTTTAACGCGTCCTGTCAGAAACAAAATAATAACTTCTCGAACATTTTACGAAATTTTGGTCTCTTCCTAAAATGCCGTAAGTAATTAATTTATTGGGTTTTTAACGCATAATTATATATTTGTGTAATCATAATTGACTTATCTATCTTTGAAATGCGTTTTTAATTAGTTTGTTTCTAATATATTGTTTTGGTTGAAGTTTTTGTGTAAGAATACGTCAACTGAAGACGTCATCTGTTTTTGATTTACAATAATGTCTTATATACTGCACTCGCGCATTTGAAATATAGATATTCCATCACAGTGATTCAAAACAAAGAGATATATATAAGTTTTATTTGAATTGGTTCATTATTAATACGGATATTTGCTAACCAATTATTTTAAGTCATATGTCAAAAAGTTGACTCTTTTTTACATGTAAAATGGTGTAAAGCCTTCGTCACACAATAAAAATTTAGTAATTTAGTTGTATAATTAAATAATTTGTTTACTTTTACCAAATTTGTGCAGAAACAGTTGTCGTCCAGGGAAAGGGAGCACTCCACGACCCGATAATTATTTTCAAATTTTATATTAGTGCAATATTTAACAAAATTTAAACATTTAAGTACTTACATTAAGTGTTTTCAATTTAAAATATATAGAGTGGTGCTGACTGCAAGAGGAGGCAGAGGAAGAGGGAGAGGTGGGGTACGAGCTGGTGCCGGACTACCTGCACGTGGACGTCAACGCAGAGCTGCAATTGCAGCTTCGTCTGGAGTGTTAGTATTTTTTAATGTTTTTTTATGAAAGTACTTTGCTGTGGCCGTTGAACTCATCATATATTTGTATTTATTTAAACAGCGACCCTGCTTTGCTACTGGTGCGAGAGGATCGCGTCAAGGCCCTAAAGGCTGTTAGGGCCCTGTCTGCTTCCTTCCGGCTAGAGCTGGAAAGCCGAAAATTCAAGTAGCAGGCGGCGCGCATTTTGCTCCCTACCGCACCTCCAAGAAAAACTAAACAAAAGTAAGCAATCGTATTTAGATGCTTGATACAATATTATTGTTTTTTCCTGACAGCGTTCCACTCTTACAGTGAGAGTTGGTAAGATCAGCGCTCTGTGCATTTGGCACATTCAGTGCATATTTTACAGAGTTCTAATTTTATTGTTTATTTACATACTGGACTTACTGTTTCACACGTGAATGAGAACAATTTATATGATTTATGTAAATGTTTTCAGAATTCCATCTCCGGAGAGAACAACGTGTCCCTTTTCACAAGGGACGCCTTCACCGTTGCCACGACCCGTACCACCACCGTGGATGTCCACTCCCGCACAGACCCAATCAACGGCTCCCAATGCACCAATTATGCCTATCCGTGCAGCATCTCCCGAGCCGTTACCTGGGACATCGCGGAGTGGGGAACTCTTCTCTCCGGAGGCCGGGTACCACAGCGGGCTGTGGGTGGACGTGCCATTCTACGAAGAATTGTCGGCGTTTGGGAACGGTGAGTTTATTTTTTGAAATGTCATACCAGTGGCTCAATATAAAATCAATTATCTATATTTTATATTGATATCCCTAGCACAGTTTCACTGTTGGTATATTGGCAGGAAATAGGCGTAGTACTTAAAAATTCCACATAACAAACATACAAAATGTATTGTTGTTATGACGTGGATGCATCATTACACATCTTTTTTTTTCTGTAACGGGTATTGCAGAGTGAGAAATAAGACATGCCGAACTTCTTTGCGAGGATTACATTTGATTCACCGGCTTCTAAACGGTGTAATACAGCATTTTTTTTCTTAAATTGAAAAAACACTTTCGCTTCACGGGACTCATTGTGTCGAGCTTCCTAGTCAAAAGCGAGGCTGTATTGGTAGGTGGGTTTTGTAACCGGACAAATTATCATTAAAATAGGTCGCTTTACGTAGTTGGTCACTTTAAACGGATACGTTTTCCTACTAAAAGCTATGAAACCTTACTAGAGTTTACATTATCGTCACTTAAAACAGTAGACCGTTAAATGCAAAGTCATTATATCCAAATTCTACTGTAAATTTGTGTTTTCTTTTATTTCAGAGTCAGACATGGGCAGAAACAGTAACGTGGACGAGGCAGCTGTACTAGAAGAGTCTGTACTTGGAAACCGTGAGTTATAAAACTAACTAACTTACCTTCACGCCATTTCGGTAGGCAGAGAGGATGAACCACCATGCAACTCGATCTTGGCACACACACTCTTTTCTTCATTCCATAGCTACCTGACTGTGCTATTCTGACTCCTGACATTGCCCGCCTCAAGTATTTGATAATACCTCACAAGAGCCTCAGCTGGAGCCAGTGAGACTATGGCATCCCCAATCGGGGTATGTTGTGAGGCTGAAGGTAGCGGGGAGGGGAAGGAGTGTGGAAGAGGGAGGTGGAAAAGTACCTGGCTATTCAGAACTGGTCACCAAACACGGCTAAAGCCATTTCAAGCAACGTTTCAATTCTGAATGGGGTCTTACACCAGGGCGATACTATGGATATCTTCCACTCTGGAACGTGCCGCAAATATAATATATATGAAAATAACACTAATTATTCAAATATAATTTATTTGATTTGATCCCGCGACCATCGTATTGCGAGTCATAAGCCGTACCAGAGACAGTGGGTTATCGTAATATAGACACATTAAATTAATTTGGGTTTTCTGTTGTTTCAGAAATGGATATGGACAGATCGAGCGACGAGGATGACGAAGCGAGCGACGTCGACCACGAAGAGAGCGATGAGGATACCTTCTGCATGCCACCAATACTTTATCATAATATTATCAACGTTTCACCTAACTCCGCTATGGCCATAGACTTTAGTAGACAAGACCAGGTAGATAGTGAGGCAATGCGTTCGATTCTGCCGCCTGAAGGTTACTCTTTCGATTGGTCTAAAGATATCTTACGTTTTACTGGGATAAGGGAGACTTTCACAGGCACGCCAGGATCAACTTTCAATACCGACAAAATGGGCAAACCTGTGGATGCCTTTCTTAAAATCTTTGATGCAGATTTCGTTGAACTGATCGCGAGAGAGACCAACAGGTATGCAGATCAATGGATTGCGAAAAAACAATTTAAGCGTCATGCGCGTACCAATAAATGGGCTCCCACGAATAAAGAGGAAATGTATGTATTCTTGGCAATTTTAATGTATCATGGTATTAGTCCCCTTCCTGTTGAAAAAGACTACTTCTATTCAAAAAAACTCACCGCCATGCCTTATTTCAGCCGAGCCATGGATTATAATCGTTTTCTTCTAATTAAAAAGTTCCTTCACTTCACCAACAATGAAAGTCTTTCTTCTGATGCACCATTATCTGTGCGAAGGTTACAAAAGATTCAGCCCGTCTTGGACCACCTCTCAAATAAGTTTGAGACTTTATACCTGCCCGAGCAAGACATCTCTCTGGATGAATCCAAAGGCCGTTTGGGATTCGTCCAGATGATCAAAACCAAAGCGGCCAGTGCGGGTATAAAGTCTTACGAGCTTTGTGAGTCCAAGTCTGGCTATCTTTGGAAATTCCAAATTTATACGGGGAAGACCATTTCCAGACAGGCTGAATCGACAAATCCAGACCAGGAAAATATGACGGAAGACATAACGGAAGATATGACGGACGACATGACACAGGCCAACTTTTTGGGTGCTCACAATATCTGCCCAGTTGGGGCCACTGCAAAGATAGTATACGACCTGGCCAGCCCTCTGTTTAACAAGGGGTATACATTAATAATGGACAATTTTTATAATAGTCCATTATTGGCACGATGCCTCAAAAGAAATGGGATGGACTGCATGGGCACATTGCGGTTAAACCGAGAATTTGTGCCCTCTGCATTTAAGTCCCATCTCCGGACCAAACTGAGGGAAGGTGAGCTTGTATGCTCGAACTGCGGGGACCTCAATGTAATGGTTTGGTTGGACAAAAACCTGGTAAGTATGTTGTCCACCTAACATAAGGCAGAAATCGGGGCAGTTGAAAAGTTTGGTACCTGGACTTACAAACCTCAACTCGTACTAGACTATAACAAGGTAATGGGGGGGTTGACCGAAAAGATCAGCTTTTGTCAGGCTTCCCCATTGAACGACAGCGAAACCTGGTCTGGTACAAGAAGCTTTTCAGGAGACTACTAAGCGTTTCGGTGCAGAATGCGTATATATTGTACGGCTCAAAGCTCCGCAAGGAAAATAAACGCATTTTGAACCGAAACTTCAGGAGTAAGGTTGCGGATGATCTCCTTCTGCTGTTCTGTCGTAGTCAAATTGACACGACTGTGCGGACCATTGGCCTAATAGCTGAAGGAAAGACTCTGCGACCTATCCTGAAAGGCAACCACTTCGTGGTCCGTAGCGGGAAAAAGGTGAAATGTGTGTGGTGCAACATAAATAAAATTTTCAAAAGGACCCTTACAAAGTGTGATGTGTGTGATGTGGCATTATGCTATGATTGCATGAAGCCATATCACACTACAATATAGAATTGCTGAGGGTTTTTTATTTCATTTTTGGTTTTTTAGTTATGAAATTCTAATTTATAAATTTAATTAAATTTGTTTGAACATCAATTATGATGGCCTGGATGGCTGGACTTAATCATTTCTTTCCGCATACTCACGTCTCATGTTATGTTGTCCTCAAAGGTTCTATATGATAAGGTTCGGTGGACATTTAATATGTATATTTCAATTCTGATCATTGAAATATGCATGTTAACAAATGCACAGGTATTCTCATTTTTCCCTGTTTATTGTACACATTAAATAACTCGTTTTATTTTTATGTCTTAATTATATTTTGTCAATTTTTCTGTAAAGAGGCTTTTCCAGATCTAGTCACTAAACATAACAAAGCCAATTCAAGCAATCTTCAATTCTGAATGGTGGTCCCTCACCAGAGCGATACTCAGAATCTCACTCTATAGCGAGGCACAATGATATTATTATGTATTGATTTTCTTAAATTATGAATAAACCAATAAATTGAACACATTTTTATTATGACAAGGTGTGTAAACAATGTTTAAATCAATATACTGCTCTTTCATTGTAACCATACAACTGTAATATTGATTTAAAAGGATATTAGGGCTTAATAAATAAATCAATTATTGGTTCCATCAATTATTTTCCCCTCCATCATTTTTTTTTGATACCATTGCGTTTAGATATAAAATTATCACTATGATTTTATTTGCCATTCTACGGTCATAAAAAGGTTTGATATATATATACAAATTTATCATCATTTTACATATTCCGATTTACCCTATGTAGCTTGACCTTAAGGTAGCTGTCAGAAGTGATTTTTCGTCAAATATTGGTGAATTTCATCAACTTTCAAAGTATCCCCCTGAAATATTGGCAATGTTTATATCTATGATATATATCTCATTTTAAGCCTTATTTCCTCGTTTTGCACGTTATATAAAAACATGGTTACAAATCTCCAGTTCTAATTTACAATTATTTAAAAAGTAGCACCATGATTTTGACATCGTGAAATAGGCTCTCTGTATAATTCATCAAATGAATAAAATAAAGCCAACACGGCGACTATGCTTATTAATAATTGTAGACAGTTAATGTATCTTCCTAACGCTATACCAGTTTTTGTGGTAAATTTATTATATAGTATAATACAGTGATTTCAATTTTGACGCGTCACGCACTCAAATTTTCCAAAATTATTTTCTGACCAAACTTTTGAAGAGATCTTATCATGCAAAAAATTATTTTTTTATTATATTCTTGCATCTATGGTTATCAAACAGGCCATAGAGAACATAAAAACGTAGAAAATATTCTATAAAGATTTTTAAAACTGCCACTGGCGGCAATTTCAAATCACAAAAACGCAAATTTCACGGATTTATAAAGTTTAAGATTTTTTAATAATTTATCTATCATTTCTAAAAATATAGAATAATTATTAAAATATAGGTGTATTCATTGGCTATATAGCACTACAATCATTTTTATGTTTTCGTATTAAAATTCGGAGGTTTGATTTTTTTAATGTTGGCGGAAAATGTTCAAAATCGTCGCCAAAAAACCGCGAGCAATCGGAGAAAAAAGTTTTTTGACGCGCGATCGTTCGAGTGGTTAGAAAGAATAATCACTTACTTCTGGTTCTCTACCAAGAAGCACACCATCAAAATATAGTGAGATCTACCGCGATACCTCGATTTAATTTTCATCACAACAAAATGAATGAGTTTTTAAACGATATTAAGCACTCCCGAGACAGTCATATCCTTCTTTTCACTTTACAACCAGTTTATGTGCACGAAAAAACACCAACACCTTCTTCTGTTTCTCAAAATTAATGGACTCGAATTTGCACTCTTTGTTGCCATTGATTATCAAAATTAATTTTCCAAATTTCAAATACTTCTCGAGCTGGGTGATGCTTAGGTAAAGGAAGGAATTGGATAACTGACGTTCCTGTAAGATCCATGCGTATCCTCATTTACAAACCAAAAAACTACTGACAGGAGATAAGTTAATCTTGCACCAAGCACAGATATAAATATTTGTTAGATTTGAGATTAGGTTGATTAATTTTTATGGTTTTATGTTCCATAGGTTTGTTTACTCTGCATTGTTTTTCCAATAAGGAAGTTCACCAGAATTGTGGAATTATTACAAAATTAAGAAACATATTACACACTAGCTATTTTTTTTTAATGAAAGGGTGGTAAATAAGAAATAACTTTAGGTTTCGATTGTTTGGATTTAGAAAAATAATTTTTTTTTATAGATAATAAAACGAGGAAGAGTACAAAATCTCATTAGCCTTTTGAAGCGATTAGAAAACAAATTAATCACATGTATTTGTAAAAGGCATTTGTTCGTGACTTTCTTTTACGAAATTACAATATAAACATTTTTTTAAAACTATTAGGTATATTTTAATAAATCTCTACCGGTTTCAGAAGTGCCCTTTCTTCATCAGGAGAATATTAAAACTAACATAAGATACAAAATACTAGCACATACACTTGAATATTCAGTTGTTAAAGGTTCTCATGACAAAATGTGTTAATGATTATGCCATTTCCAGCAATCTTACTTTTAATAAGGAAACGGGGATTTAAAAAAAATACCGTAATAAGAGTATTTTATATGTATGTACGGTGTGCAGCAGCTCGCCCCACGTACGGGTCAGAAGAAAGAATTAGATCCTCTTTCTGCCTAATGAAAACCTACGATTTTATCCCTGCAGGATCTTCCTGCCCCGAACCTAAATACAGAGTATTACGCACTATTGTACTCATTAGCTTTTGTTATCTTGATGCTATGGATGTAAGTCGGACCCGCACTCTGGTGATGTTGCAATAAATTGGTTCACAAGAATCTAATCCGAGTTAAAACATTAATCACTTCACAAACGCACGGTGATCAACACTTGCAATGATTATGTTTTACGGCTGATTACATCAGCATTTCCTGATTAAAACTTTCAATACGTAGTATTAAACATTTAAACAGCGATCTCCACTCACGAAGTTTCACGTCGTGTTAAGGCCCTTTGAAGACTTATTGCCACAGGCGACTCTACGTACAACAATGCGGAGACCCAAGTTAAAGGTTTGCTTCCTGGCTCTGTCATTGGCGGAGAACAGAACGTGTTTATCATGAACCCATGGCGTTACAAAACAATATTGGTAAAAAAGTCAAAGGATGTGGTAGGGGTGTATAGAGAAATGTGTTTTACAGTAATGTCACCAAGAGATAATTATGGATTTCTGATTGACTTTATCAGTATATATGTCAAATTGACTCCTCAGGTCTCGGGCATATTGACCATTATATTTATTAAAGACACTATCAGAAGGTCGGATAATTCGTGTGTATATCCACTTTGCAATAAAATACAAAATAAATTACTATTTCTAAATTCATCAGAAAACTAAAAAATGTATTTAAAAGCTGATAAAATAAGCTTTCAAATTTAATTGTTGGAATTTAACACATATTTTTTTAATTAATTTTGCTATTGCAAGCACAAAACTAGATTTAAACATGGCTCGCCTTACATTTTTTTAATCTAAACTCTGAACTAAAATTATGGATAGCTAAAAAATACACATTGTATTAGAGTAATGTATCACAAACATTTTAGCTACTTGATGTTGAAAATAATTAAATTAATTAGTTTTTTTTTAAATCATAAATTTACCTGATATTACTGTAGGATCCTTTCGTTTCATTAACATGTACATTTTCTCTTTCTAAGACCGTTTAGAAATTAAGGGAGACAACTATTTCCATAATATTTTTATAATTTAATTTCCATGATCTGTTCCAAAAAGCGAACAAATTGTTCGCAAAACCGAACAAATTAGCCTGAGGGTTAATGTTGGCATTTCAAACCTGAATAAAATATTGGAAATAAGACGTCTTTGTCTTTGGGTTCCTTGATGCTTGGATTATGCTGATATAAACATATCATCACTGGAAATAATCCACCTAAAGGTCATTTTGTCCTTGAGGGACGAGGGTCTGTCAGGATTTTGCGAGAACGTAATCTACTTTGACAGTAATCGTAGGCGTGATAGGAAACCTAATAAGTGTCTATCTTTGTTATTACACAAGTGAGAACTGATAATATTTTGATATCAGATACGAACTGATTCCGTGTTGTTTCTTCAAATTATGAGGTATAAGTAATTTTATTAAATATATTTGTTAATCCCTTCACACAAACTCTTGAGACGATGTATGAATGTAAATAAAGCAAAAAGTGTGTGCCAATGTGGCAGTCTATCCTCCCTGCATACCCCTACTGAGAAACGGTGCGATGGCTAAATAGTATCTGGTGACCAGATCTGAATGAAAAATAAGGTATTTCTCCACCTTTCTCTCACTCACCTCCAATCCACTCCTCTTATCTTCAACTTCACAACCTAATTGAAGATATCATAGTCTCACTGGCTCCAGATAGTTGGGAGCAGTTGGGACTATTGTATAGTAATCATGTAAGAATAAAATTTAAATCTACATGCCAATCCAATATGTATTGTGTTATTTCTTTACCTGTATGAAGTTAACTTATGCACCTATAATATTTCTCCATTACCGGAGCGCAAAAGTGTTTTTTTTTTATTATTTCGGATAGTAAGTCATGTGAACAACATGCCTATAAAATCATTCTCATCCAAAATTAATCTCCGCTTCAATTTTTTCCTACAAAATATTTTTATTTGTTTACTTCCATTCCAAAACTCTTCAACGGAAATTTGAAGAAACCAATAAAGTATTGTTTTTCGAGTCCATTCTGATTACTTCCCTGTTTATTGTTTACCCCAACGTATCGCGAAATTCTTGTACACTACAAACAGATAGGAAGACAAATAATAAGAATTGCAATGGACAAATCTGGAAGATCCGCTTGAGAGTTTATAGAGTTGCTGTTTTGCATTATACATACATTATATTATATACCTGCAAAGAATTCTGGTTTGTGTTTGCACAATATTATTGCGAACATGTTTGCACTATTTTAATAACACTCCCGTTTCAGAGGGGGGTTTTATACTTACCCCCAAACGAGAGTTTGCGAAATATTATATTATTTGTTTATTTTTTTACGATCTTTAGTACGATCGTAAAAGGTGCACTTTACTGAAAACTGCTACAATAATATATTTGATTCACGCTCGATTTCGTACTATCGCTTTAACCGTTTTGAATTAAAATTATTGACTGCTTGTAGACTATAGACGAAGTCGGATTAAAACGGTAGTAACTAATATTTGGGTGTTAGTTGAAAGATTTCTGGGGGAGCTTAGAGACCCCTTTTGAATCGTACTCTAAATTCTTACCTTTAGGTACGTAAAGGTTTATATTTTATCTTTCTATAACATATAATTTATATTGAAGAACACAAATATACTATTAATAGAACGGATTTATATATATATATTGCAATCTATATGGTACTAATTACCATTACTACCGTCACCATTAATATCATGCATGTAATTATAAGTTTAATCAAATTAGAGAACGATCGACTGAAGGATTAATTCAGTTCCCATTAATTTTAATATTAGAATACAGCGTTAACCTACTTATTATTAAACTGGATTCACAATAATTTCATAGTCATAATAGGGAGCTCAAATTTCTATGAAATATAAGCTGCCTCAATGAGTACTTAATTAGAAATTTAGGTATTTATTCCGAAAAATTATCAAACTATCCAATTAATCAAATAAATTTCACCAGCATTACTATTTTAACAGGTAAAATAATCATTTTCGTAGCGACAGAATAACTTTGTATCAAAAATATAAGCAGGAAATGAGAATACTTGAACATGTTATATGTTTGTGAAATATTCTTTTCGAAACATTAACTAGTACCTACTCTAGGAGGCGAATTTCCAGAACCTGCAACTGATGTATGGCTCTGCCAACGGAGAGAGGGCGATCAAAGGAAAACAATATCAAATAAAACAAAGTAAAACAAACGGATGGCCCACAAGTAAGGAGAATTAAAATAACTACAAAAAAATAATTTTGATTTCAGAAAGAAAATTTGTGATCTCAAACTACTTTTCTTGAAGGTATTTTAATCGAATCGATTTCCAGAGTGTACTTTCAGTATTGCCCTGGATAAAGACCACCATTCCGAATCGAAATGTTGTTAGGAATCAATTTTTATTATTTTATTTTTTATTGTTCAACAGAATATTTATTCCAATTACAGTACAATTTTACATATTTATATAAGCATTTAGCTAGGTGACTCATCAATAATTGTTTTAAGTCATTTAGAGAAGAGTCACTTACATCTGTAGTGGTACGCCACTACTTGTCTCGAACGTTATTCTAGAAGTTTTCAAACAAGCTTCTTGGATTTTCTTTTATTTATTTTAATATTTATTTCTGTAGCAACTGGAATGTTCGTGAATGTTTTATTTTCCATCTAGATAAGCGACAACGTGAACGAAATGGTCAGTACAGTACCAGCAGCCGCGACATCGAGATCGAATTATTTTGCCTACGTGACGCGCTTCGGAACATTCTCGAACCTTCCTTTCGTAAATCATTTTGTTGTATTTTCTACGTTTATTTATTGTTTTCGGATGTATTATTAAAAACCGCTTCAGCTAAATTTCGTAGTTATTTATTAATAAAAAGTATACCGAACATAACAACACATTCAAATTCTTTGCAAGTTCGTTTACCATTATTCATTGACCACTCCCCTCACCATGCTATGCTTTGCCAGGACGTCGGTTTTGCCTTTTGGTACTCTAAATAGGTCATGGTATCGACTTTGGCTGTAGTGGTCTGGTATAATAAATCATAGCATCCCAAGAAGAATGGGCTATCGGTAAAATTGTTTCAAATTTATTATCAACTAGAGGACCCCGCAATGCTTCGATACAGCTAATGACTTTCTAGAGCGTCTCCGACTTTGTCCATCATTCACTACTGTATACCACAATGTTAATATTAAAAAACAAAATTACATCTACTTTCATTCGACTCCGTATCTCATTCCGGTGCAGAGATATTGTGATAAGTATTCCTTGGGCGTCCCCGTCTTTTTCTACCATTCAAACTACTCTATTATCATTCCAGTTACTAATAAGAATAAGCTTTCAAATTTCAGTATTATCGGTGAAGAGTTTTCGGAGATTTGATATTTTGAACAAACGAACATTTTTTATTTGTTATACATTTAAAAAGGTTTTCCTGTCCTACCTAGGTATCGTAGTAGAAGTTATTGTCACGTTATCCGTAACCCGGGAATATTTGTCATTTTATTGAAAAAAATTGATTTATCCATGTTTAGTGACCATATTTAATAGCCAAATATTTCCCTAACTTCTTCTCCTACCACTCACCGCTACCTTCAGCATCAAACACTATCAATAAACAGTAAGGTATTAATTAAAGAGACGTCCGAGGCATCTCTAAGACATCTTCAGGGCATCCCAGGCACGTCTCAGTGAAATCCCAATGACATCGCAGGCACCTTAATCCAAATCGCAATAATAACACGTTTGTAGCGTTGATTATGGATAAACATTTTAACCAACTGAAGTAAGAGATTATGTCCATCCCTTTTTCACGTTACATTTTAGGTAGGTGCCTATATATTCTAATAATCCAATTTCCCCTATCCTTGGCTTGATCTTAACGTCTTCTATCAGTATAATATGTCTCCAAGTGGGTTTAAAATGTCCCCGTTTGTCAGGCACTAATTCAATATAGTTCACAGAAGCTTTTAGCCTTCTAGAATCTCACGACTCCTTGAAAACACTTTGCCATGCCGGAAGATTAACCAAACGTCGATATTTCTGATAAAAGGGCAAGAAACATAATAATGTACTCTTACACATTGAATAAAGGTTCCGGGTATTTATTTTCATCAATAATTGAGCAGGTTTTAGGAACAGTAGAAGGAAATGTTATAAAATATGTATGAAATAAAAGTCATATTGAATATTATGAAGTGACCTTATTTATATAAGAAAAAAGATATTAGCTTGATAGGAAAAGTGCTTACCAATAAAGTAGGTATTTAAAAAAAAAAAGATGTACCTAGTTTATTTTATGTATTTAAGCAATAATATACAGAATTTACATATACTAGTTGCTAACTTATGGATAAACCGGGACTCGAACCTGGTTATAAATTGGCTAAGCTCAGTAGAAAGGTAAAGCAGATGACTCGTGTACAATTAGGGGTGGGCAGTTCTTTGATCAGCAGCTCGTCCATCGGTCAGGAGGTTGGAAAAGGACATCACAATAATAACACATAAGTAAAAGGCACAAGGTATATTAATCATCTTCTAAAGAAACACAGGTATAAATTGGATCTCTACTCTCTACACTCTCTGTGACGACCGGATGAAACGAGTATCTTTACAAGAAGTTACAGGAATTGAACACAAGAAAGGGGATAGGTTGAAAGCTTACGATTCGTCCTGAGGTGTGGTATGGAAGATCATGTTGACCAGGACTACCCGCGCTCAGAGGCGACGGGGCAGTTGAGATGATGAAATGCACTCGGAATTATACACGGAGGCGGGACTCCATTGAGTTTAGTTCGAACCGAGATAATAAACATGATTGGAAGTTTGATGGCGAAATGCATCTAGTAGGAAACTGGCACGAGATCGCGTCTGTTTCTATTATTACGTAATTCCGCGCGCTCGAACATTGTGAGCGTTTGTGGTTCGCTCTGCGAGAAACACACTGTTGCAATCCCCGAGGTCCGCTCTCGACTGGCGCAGCGCGGGAAGCGACCGACCGGGGCCCGAGTGGGATTGAGACTGCCGCGTGGCGGAGCGTTGCGAGCTCTGCTAGCGATGACTGACTGGGTGGTCTGTGCCGATCACGCGGCGGCTCGCTGCGTTTTGTCACGTACGCCACGACCTTCTGGCATGGGGAAAGCGAGGCTAAAGTGTGCATCTTTTTTATAGGGTGACTTGTATTACGTAACACATTCCCCCTCCGCCAGTAAAAGGCGACGTGGTAATGAAGCTTTAGGCGCTAAAAAATCCTCTTCACCTTGTCGTGAGGGAAGTAGAGAGAGAAGAAAAAACAGTGTTGATTTACAAAAAAACAAAGAAAAAATACATGGTTATGCAATGATGAAAAGACAACATACAAGGTTATGCAGTGATGACAAGAACAACATACAAGGTTATGCAGTGATGAAAAGAACAAACATACAAGGTTATGCAGTGATGAAAAGAACAACATACAAGGTTATGCAGTGATAAAAAGACAACATACAAGGTTATGCAGTGATAAAAAGACAACATACAAGGTTATGCAGTGATGACAAGAACAACATACAAGTTTATGCAGTGATGAAAAGAACAACATACAAGGTTATGCAGTGATAAAAAGACAACATACAAGGTTATGCAGTGATAAAAAGACAACATACAAGGTTATGCAGTGATGACAAGAACAACATACAAGTTTATGCAGTGATGAAAAGAACAACATACAAGGTTATGCAGTGATGAAAAGGACTCTAAAATTTCATTGGTCTGTAAGCTAAGTTTGAAGAGCGTAGTGTTTTCGTAGAGTACCAAGTAGACGTAATTTCACTGAAGTTATAAAGTTACATTTTCACTGTAACTTGACCCATTTGAGATTGCACTCAAGTATCACTAGGGCCATAGAAATTGAACTGTGCTTCTTGGTTGTGGTTGAGAGATGGTGATGCGGAGGGCCAGAAGTATCCGGGTTTTGTTGTTGTACCAGCGTGAATTCCATTATGCTGATGCGGTGGAGCAGTGGTTGTCAAGGCGAAATGAAGTTGGTAATAACATGGAGTAATACCAATAAGTTGATTGATGGTTGATGCGTGTTATGGTTATTATGTTGAGTTTGCGCATCGGCAAGTGGTTGGTTTGTACAAATGGCAAGTGGTTGATTTGTACGACAGCCAGTAGTTGATTTGCACAAACGGCAAGTGGTTGATTGCACAACGGCAAGTGGTTGATTGCACAACGGCAAGTGGTTGATTTGCACGAACGGCAAGTGGTTGATTTGCACAAACGGCAGGAGGTTGATTTGCACAACGGCAAGTGGTTGATTGCAGGAACATAATTAACCTTGAGCTGGCATGCTCTGAGGTTGGTTCTTTAGAATGTGGTTTGAATGATGAGACAACTTGATTTGCAACTGCACGCACGACTCACACCTAATTTGGGTGTGGTCGGGTGTTTTTGGTACGCAGAGATTGGAGAGATGTGAGTGATGGAAGTGAAGGCGGCAAAGAAGAGAAGCTCAGCTTGCAGGTGATGAGAAGGGCTGCTGGTCTTCTTTTTAATCCAGGGACAGGTTATTATTAGAGCCAAAATTCTTGAAGTTTACCTGCCTAGTAGACCAATGATGCAAAAAGTTTGGAGAGAAACAAATTGTGTTCAAGAAAAAAGACAAAAAACAAAAAAAACGTCGTTGGTTAGAGAGGAGTGAGAGAGAGTAGAGAGAGATCCAATATGCTGACTATACCATGAGTATCCCGAGATTGGGGAGACAAAAAACTATCACGACTGGCGTGAGGTTACCTATTTGATATACAAGGTATAGGTAGGTGGTTGTACAGTAGTAACACCAAGTTTCTGAAAGAAGTTAGCCTTCCATGGCCGGTGTTAGCGCTTGAGCGATAACAACTTACGACTTTCAAAATTACAAGAATATGTGTTGATTACCTAGGTATGGGGTGAAAAGGAGAGATTTGAAGCAAATTTCATGGATAAGGATTGTCTTATAGACAGACGATACGCTATGTGCGTAGGGTACACCTTCCAGATTCATGAAATTAACCTCAAGGATAATGAGGGGAAAAAAAAAAAAAAATAAATGGCGTTGAGCGAGAAGGTCTGCTGGTGATGGAGCTGATTCTCCGTTCGATCTCTTTCAGAGAACGAAATGTGGTCAACCAGCAAATTTCCTAACTTTTACAAATGTACAAGAGTTTGATGGAGGGGAGAAGGATGGAGGATTGAGTAGCGAAAATTGATAGTGACTGAGCTAATTCCCAATTCGATCTCTATGTGAGGACGAAATATATCAACCAGCAAATTTCCTAACTCTTTACACAAATATGCATGAATTTGATGAAAAGGTGAAGGAGAATACACAGTAATAACAATCTAATCTTTCACGTGTATTTGGTGAAAGATTAGGGGTCGTATTTAATCTTCTACAGTTTGTGAGAACATGACGGACCCTTGCTCAAGTTTCACAAACCTGGGAGTTTTTCTTATTCGTCTCCCAGACAACGAGTTAGGTGGTTTTGTGTCACTGTCTCAATTAACTCCCACGACACGATACCTCATAACCAACAGTGAAGCTGATGGCTAGTCCATGGTCAATGGATAGTGGATGGTTCTTGGGTCCGCTGACAAGAAGTCCACAGGTATCAGTTAGCGTAAAAAATTGCTGAATGCACAGCTTCATGTTTGTTTGAATAGAACACAAAAATTCTCACTACAGTGAAGGACATTTCCCTCAGTGTCATGAGTTATACAAAAAGGGTCCCAATTAAGGGTGACAAGTCAGGGTAAAATGATCTACGTCCGGTAGAACAAGTACAAAGTGTCAACTTATTTAAAGAAAACAACAACAAGATATTGTATCGTTCGCACGAATCATGGTAAGTATTATAACGTCTCCACGTCTCATGTAGAAATTGAACGAATTACGAAAGAACCCTAGTATTGAAAGGAAAGGTACAACATAGATATTTATAACCATTTAATGGGACAAATTATCTCTTTGGCCACAGTGTATGTAAGCCAGTAAAAAAAGTAATTATAACGAACTTCTCGTATCATGGTAGATATTATAACATTCTCATGTATAGTGTTAGATTTTATAACGATCCCTCGTCTCATGGTGGATATTGTAACATTCTCATGTATCATGAAAATAACATATCAACGTTCAATAATAAAAAAGTACCATTTCAATACCGGAAAAAAGATACATACACAATGTCAACAACAATCAAGTAGTGGCTATTGGTATTATCAAAAAATGACGACGGCATAACCTTTGGTTGGGTTTATGCGTTAAGTTGGCAATAATACAAGACATATGCCAACAAGGATGTCTTAAACAAGACACAAATATAGCAAAAGAGACCTATTTGGTTTTACTAACTCTTTGCTTACAAAATGTTGTGATGGCATAACCTTTGGTTGGGTTTATGCTTTAAGTTGGCAATAATACAAGACATATGCCTACAAGGATGTCTTAAACAAGACACACATATAGCAAAAGAGACCTAATCGGTTTTACTTACTCTTTGCTTACAAAAAAAAAGGTTTGTAGTGGTTTATTTAAGACCTTTTAGGGTTTTACTTACTTAAAATGACCAAACAAAACAAGGAAGCACACTTGGTGTTGCCAAAATTGCCACAAACACGAATGTTGTGAACTTTATGATACAAATTTGAAACAGAAGGCACCTAAAGACACAGGATGACTTAATATGAGTGACCTGGCTCGGTGTATTTGACAAGGCAAATTAATGCTTATTTAAGTCAAAATATAGTACATAATATAACAAATTGGGGTCAGGAAGTTAAGATCTTAAGATTTTACAAACTCAATGTGACCGAAAGGTGTTATGTATTATACAATGTTATTGATGAGGAGGACAAATCGGTGTTTGTTCTCCTTTACAACAACCTTTTTCAGAATTGACGTGTCAATATCAAATTCTGAAAAACAACCAATTAGAGCAAATGGGAATGTTGAGCGCCATTCAATTTTTTTAGAAAAAACTGAAAAAACTTTAAAACAAAGTAATTGTAACTTTTATTTGTTACACCTATGTAAACTTGAATCAAATGACGATACCAAACTGGAATTTACACACGCATTATGATTACAAGTTACAGGGGTAGAATATTCACCTCAATTGGGTGTATGTTGCAAAGGGGCCATTGTTTTATGTACGATGGAACCCATTGGAACAAATGTGAAGAACAAATGTGAAAGAACAATGTAAAGAACAATGTGAAGAACAAAGAACAGAAAAAATATTTACAAAACAATGTTGTACGTGACTTTTTGTGGTATTTATGACAAAAAATAGTTATGTATTTAGTGTCGTAAGTGTCAGAATGGTAACGACTAACAAATGATGTCCAGGGTCATGACTCCGGGAGCATAAATTGTTTTGGGAGGCGGAAAAAGTCTCTTGACTAGAATGATCAGTTCCAGAGAAGATACGTACAAAATATGAGTACAATTTATATACATTACACGGTGAGGTGTGACAAAGAAACAAAAATAACAAAGGGTTTATACAAAAGAGCATAGTAGTACAAGAATGGGTGAGAAATGATTTAAAACCACAGTTGACACTTCTGTGTTTAGAAAAAAAAGGTTACCTTGCAGAGGTCGAAATGCGAGTTTTTATATGAAACTAACGCGATAAGACATGCTGTTTGTCTGCACGAGGGCCAAATCTCGTGGGACAAAGGTAGAGCCAAAATTTTGTTAGCTATGTGTGTGTGACCTAGTGAAGGTGGTGTCCATTGTGTCCACGCTTCCTAGTTTGACAATATCTTTCACGTGGTAGTTACCAATGTGTTTACCAGAGGCGTCCGATAGGGTGTATACTACATCTGAGATTTTTCTCAGCACTTTTGCTTTAACAAAGCGAGGAGCTAGTTTTGCAGAGAAGTACAGAGCACCTTGTGAGAGTGTGTTGTTGCGTCTCCAAACTATGTCGTTTTCCTTAAAGGTAACATGTTTCCTGCGTAAATTGTATCTGTTTGCACTCTTTTTGTGAGCAAGTATCAACGCATCTGTGACTTCGCTGTAGATAGCGGAAAGTTCTTCAAGACGGTGAGCATAATTCTCTGATGGGTTATCAGTAGAAGGAGGAAAAGATGATGGGAGGCTAGCGTCCCAATGCAAGGAGCCATGGACAATTTGTTCCATACCATGTTTGAGGAAGAAAGGGGTGTACCCAGTAGTGAGGTTCACTGTATTGTTTAGTGCAGCTTGAATTTTTTCTAGATTTTTGCACCATGTTCGTTGATCTTTGTCAACCAGGATTGCCAGAGCTGTGTTGATGGTCTGGTTGTAACGCTCTACCGTATTATTTTGAGGCGTGTAAAGGGTATTATAGAAAATATCTTTTATGCCATATTTGGCCAGAAATTCCTTGAATTCCAGAGCTATGAATTGTTTTCCATTGTCGCAAATGATGGTGCGAGGAGTGCCGTAGGGGATAAAAATGTTTTTTTCTAACAAGTTTATGATTGCAGAGGCTGTGGCTTTTTTTAATGGGAAGATCCAACAGAACTTGGTGAATACATCCACTATGCTAAGTATATGCATGTTTCCGGCGTAGCTTCTGGGAAAAGGGCCGATGAGATCCATAGAGAATGATTGTAACGGCCTATCTGCTCGTTTGGGGTTATTCATGAGACCAGATGGGGGTGCAGTACTATGTTTGTATGCTTTGCAAATGTCGCACTTAGAGATGTAGTTGCGAACTTGTTTAAACAGGCCTGGCCAGTAATACCTTAAAGCTATCTTCTTATAGGTTTTGAAAGTTCCTGGGTGTATGGATCCGGGGGCGCTGTGATTGTCAATGATAATTTTTTGTGTGTCCTCTGAGGGAATGACTAACTTCCAAGCATAGTCCTCGAGTATAGACAGTGGTGGTTTGCAGTTACGATATAACCGACCTTCTTTTATAATAAAGTTGGGAAATTTTTGCGGGTTGTTCCTGCATTCCTCGTAGGTTTTTAAATACCAAGTGTCTTTGGTGGTAGGAGTTGGTGTTGCTTCTTCGGAGGTCAGAGTGGCGAGTTCTATTCTTGAGAGGGCGTCTGGGACAATATTGTCTGCGCCTTTACGATGTATGACATCAAAGGTGTATTGTGATAGGCGAGACGACCAGCGGGCCAATCTACCAGATGGGTTGCTTAATGATACCAACCATTTTAGGCTACTGTGATCGGTGATGACTGAGAACTTACTGCCTTCGATATAGCCGCGGAAATGGTGGATAGAATCCATGACTGCGAGTAGTTCCTTTTCAGTTATCCCATAGTTTTTTTCGTGTTTGTTTAGACTACGAGAGAAGTATGCCACTGGGTGTTCGCCGTCGGGGAATTCTTGTGTTAGGACTCCGCCGATTCCAACATTGGAGGCGTCTGTATGCAGGGTGAAAGGCAGATTGAAATCTGGACAGTTTAGTACCGGTGCAGATTGCAGTGCTGTTTTTAGAGAGGTGAAAGCCTTTTCAGTTTCGGCAGACCAAGCGAAGTTACTGACACCTTTACGGGTACCGGTAATTTTATTAAGGGGGGCCGCTATTGTGGAGAAATCTCTTATGAATCTTCTGTAGTATCCGGCGAGACCAAGGAAACCTTTAACTTCTTTAGCATTCTTTGGCCTGGGAAAGTTTGTCATAGCTTCGACTTTGGCAGGGTCGGTCCTTAGACCTTTTTCGTCTATTACAAAGCCGAGGTAGCGTAGGCGTGATTTGCAAAATTCGGATTTTTTTAGGTTGATTGTTAATCCGGCAAACTTGAGTTGTTGGAATACTCTTTCTAGGGTGGCGATGTGTTTTTCAAACGTGTCGCTGATGATTATTAGGTCGTCCAGGTAGCAGAACAAATTATTGTCGGATTCGGGGCCGAACAGTCTGTCCATCAGTCTTTGTAGCTCAGCAGGGCTGTTTTTTAAACCGAAAGGGAGTCTCTTAAAGTGGAACATTCCTCTGCCGGGCACTACAAATGCTGTTTTTTCACATGAAACTTCATCCAGAGGTATCTGCCAGAATGCTTTGGACAGATCTATTGAAGAGATGAATTTTGCGTTGCGTAGTTTATCCAGGATTGCGTGTACAAGCGGAAGTGGGTACGCGTCAGCCTCAGTGCAGGCATTAAGTCTTCTACTGTCGAGGCAGAATCGGGCGGAACCGTCTTTTTTGGATACCAAGAGTGTGGGGTTGGTCCAGGGGCTTCTGCTGGGAACCACGATGCCCATATTTAACATATCATCGAGTTCCTTCTCCAACAGTTTTAGTTTCTGGGGAGCCAAATTGTAGTATCTTTGTTTGATAGGTGGTCCATTTGTCTTGATGTGATGTTTGACTAAATTTGTCAAACCAAGTCCACACTTTTCGAACGAGATTGATTCAAATTTCTTGATCATGCCTTCCAGTTGTTCGGCCTGTGGTGGGTGAAGGTTCTCGTACGGAATTATTGTACGGATTTCGTTGATTGAGGTGGTGGGTGTGGTGTTGTTGCATGGGTTGAAAACCTGGGGTGCAATGTTGAATGCTTTCCAAAAATCAACTCCAAGAATAAATTTCTGGGTGATGGTTGGTACAATTAGAAAATTTATTGGAATTGATTTACTTCCACACTTGACAGGTAGGACAATTGCTCCTGTGACTTTTTGAGTGTTGTTGTCTGCAGTGGTGACGAAAGCGGGGTGTTTGTTGATTGTGAATCCATTGTTGACAAAGGGGATGTGAGCGTTACCGCCGAGGCAGCTAACTGAAGCTCCACTATCCAGTAGTCCAGAGAAGACGACGTCATTAACAGAAAATTGCGCGTATGGGCGACCATCTTTAGCTTGAGTGCAGCTCACTGTAGAAAGTTGTAAGGCCTCTTTGAAATATGCAATGTGTTTCAACCACTCGGTCCATTCAGTAGGCCTAGATATTGAATGAACTTCCGAGGGGTTGAATCTTAGTTTTTTGGAGTTCTCTTGGACCAATTTGGCGGAGGTTTAGAGAAATCTGTAGGTGGTCTTGCAATTAAGTTGTTAGAAGGATGTATTCTTTCAAGATTATTTCTTGATCTCTTGAAGATTTCTCTCAAGTTGTCATGTTGAGGAGAATGGTCACGGGGGCGCTTTTGGTGGCCCCTGTTATCTTGGGTATACGAAAGTTTAGCTTTTTTGTAGCAAGATGATTGTGAGTGTCCGGTTCTTTTGCAAAAGGTGCAAAACTTCTTCTCGTTAAACTCTGGTTTAATTTGATTGGATGACCGAGAGGCGAGGCTTGGTAGAAGGGGCTCGTTAGAAGTCTTGGTGTTTCTTCTTTTATCTTGATAGTTTTCCAATAGAAGACAGACATCTTTGAGTTGTTCTACTGAGGATATTTTTTGAGAGGTTATTATGTTCTCATATCTTGCTAGGAGGCCATCAGTCAAGATAGGGACTAGCTCTGTTTCAGGGACTGGAGTTGTCAGTTTGATGTTTAAAAGATCTGCTCTCTGGGCGTATTGTGCTACAGTTTCGTTGGAGAATTGTTTGATGGAAAACAGAGTAGACTTAATCCTATGCTGTGTTTCTTTTGGTGCGAAACTTTTCAGGAGAGCAGCTTTGAGTTCGGGCCAGGAGCTTACTTTTTTCTTGTGAATTCTATGCCAGGAGAGTAGCTCGTGCGAGATGAGATCTATGAAGTTACGGTGTAGTATCTCAGTAGGAATGTTGCGTATCGCGGCTGTTTCTTCAATTCGGTCGATGAAATCTTCTACGTTAGTATTGCCGTTGTACTTAATTTTCCATCCAGTTAGATCGAAGGGTTTTGTGGTTTCCTTGATGGGTGTAATTGGTGGCTTAATTTCTGTGCAAGTAGGTATGCTCGTGTCAGAGATTGTTATACTGCCGGGTTGAAATTCCAGTCTCCTAATATATTTCCTGTTATAATATGTTGCGTACTTGATCAGGACGTTTTTGGTTTTGTTGAAAGGAGAAATATTCCTGTCTTTCAATTCCTTTTCTAAACTTTGAGTACTTCGAGAGCAGATGTTGGCTATTATGCCTAAGGTGTTGTTTCGAGGATTCATTTTGTGGCTAGTTGAGTTAGACATTGTGAAAAGAAAAAAGAATTGTCAGAGTGTTGTGGCTGAGTTTTTTCAAAAAAAGATGAGCTTGTGATGATGGGTGAAGAATTTTGTGAAATTTTTTTGAAGTCCCAATATGGAAAAAAAATGGCCAGCGGTTTCCTTGTGTTTTTGATGGAAAAGTTTCTGAGATGTGCGTTTTTGAAAAAAAATTTCCAAAAAAAACCAAACTTCCGAAAAATTAAATTTCTCGAAAAAATTTCAAAGTCCTTGATTTTTGAAAAAAATGGCCAGGGATTACCCTGGGATTTTGATGGAAAAGTCCCTGAGATGTGCGTTTTTGAAAAAAAATTCCGAAAAAACCAAATTTCCGAAAAATTAAATTTCTCGAAAAAATTTCAAAGTCCTTGATTTTTGAAAAAAATGGCCAGGGATTACCCTGGGATTTTGATGGAAAAGTCCCTGAGATGTGCGTTTTTGAAAAAAATTTCCGAAAAAACCAAATTTCCGAAAAAATTTCAAAGTCCTTGATTTGTGAAAAAAACGGCCAGGGGTTGTCCTGGGATTTTGATGGAAAAGTCCCTGAGATTGTGCGTTTTTGAAAAAATTTCCGAAAAAGACAAATTTCCGAAAAATTAAAATTTCCGAAAAAATTTCAAAGTCCTTGATTTTTGAAAAAAAACGGCCAGGGGTTGTCCTGGGATTTTGATGGAAAAGTCCCTGAGATTGTGCGTTTTTGAAAAATTTCCGAAAAAAAACCAAATTTCCGAAAAAATTAAAATTTCCGAAAAAATTTCAAAGTCCTTGATTTTTGAAAAAAACGGCCAGGGGTTGTCCTGGGATTTTGATGGAAAAGTCCCTGAGATTGTGCGTTTTTGAAAAATTTCCGAAGAAAAAAAAAAAAACCAAATTTCCGAAAAAATTAAAATTTCCGAAAAAATTTCAAAGTCCTTGATTTTTGAAAAAAAACGGCCAGGGGTTGTCCTGGGATTTTGATGGAAAAGTCCCTGAGATTGTGCGTTTTTGAAAAATTTCCGAAAAAAAACCAAATTTCCGAAAAAATTAAAATTTCCGAAAAAATTTCAAAGTCCTTGATTTTTGAAAAAAATGGCCAGGGATTACCCTGGGATTTTGATGGAAAAGTCCCTGAGATGTGCGTTTTTGAAAAAAAATTCCGAAAAAACCAAATTTCCGAAAAATTAAATTTCTCGAAAAAATTTCAAAGTCATTGATTTTTGAAAAAAATGGCCAGGGATTACCCTTGGATTTTGATGGAAAAGTCCCTGAGATGTGCGTTTTTGAAAAAAATTTCCGAAAAAACCAAATTTCCGAAAAAATTTCAAAGTCCTTGATTTGTGAAAAAAACGGCCAGGGGTTGTCCTGGGATTTTGATGGAAAAGTCCCTGAGATTGTGCGTTTTTGAAAAAATTTCCGAAAAAGACAAATTTCCGAAAAATTAAAATTTCCGAAAAAATTTCAAAGTCCTTGATTTTTGAAAAAAAACGGCCAGGGGTTGTTCTGGGATTTTGATGGAAAAGTCCCTGAGATTGTGCGTTTTTGAAAAATTTCCGAAAAAAAACCAAATTTCCGAAAAAATTAAAATTTCCGAAAAAATTTCAAAGTCCTTGATTTTTGAAAAAAAACGGCCAGGGGTTGTCCTGGGATTTTGATGGAAAAGTCCCTGAGATTGTGCGTTTTTGAAAAATTTCCGAAGAAAAAAAAAAAAACCAAATTTCCGAAAAAATTTAAATTTCCGAAAAAATTTCAAAATTCCGAAAAAATTTCCGAATACAGATTTCGAGGAAGTATTGTTTTTTCTTTCAACAATTAATGGAGGGTTGTTTGTGATTCGTGACCAATTGTCTGAATTTAGGCAGAACCAGCTTTTGGTTATTTACATGCAAGCATCCCTTTCCCTGGACAACGACAGGCTCGAGGCGGAGAAGGGCCGAGAGTCGGGGATTTACGTCAATCGCGAATCTCAATTATATGTAAGGAGTAGGTCGGCTTTCAAGACTTTTTTTTACAAAAAGGATACACTACCCACTTTTATTACATATAAAGCGAAATTATCAGATGACAGAAGGGCTTTAGTTTCCTTGGTTGTGAATTTTGCAGAGCGATGCTGTCTTATGGTTCCACTAACAAGAAATTCATTTTGTATCATGTACAAGATTTGAAATTGTTGAATTGTAGTTTAATGTAGCTCGTTTCCTCTAATAGTTGTACTCGGAAAGTAAACCTTCATGGTTAAAGATCACTATGTGATGTTTGAGGTGTCCGAAAAGAAGTGAATGTTGGTTGCGCACCTTGTGATAGAATACCGGTAATTAAATTTTGTCGAGTGACGATTCGTAGAACTTGTAATTTAACACAGAATAGTTTTAATGTGACACGGTTGTTTTAGATTTGACGCGATGGTTTGTAGAACAGCTATGATTTATTGGAAGAAAACATAGTTATTCAATTGTTAATACAAAGCAAGACATGAAAAACAGTGAAAGGGTACAAGTTTATTTCCAATTTGACCTCCCGATGGACTACTAATAACCAAAGAAAAAATCCACGTTGAAGGGGCCAGTGCTAACTTATGGATAAACCGGGACTCGAACCTGGTTATAAATTGGCTAAGCTCAGTAGAAAGGTAAAGCAGATGACTCGTGTACAATCAGGGGTGGGCAGTTCTTTGATCAGCAGCTCGTCCATCGGTCAGGAGGTTGGAAAAGGACATCACAATAATAACACATAAGTAAAAGGCACAAGGTATATTAATCATCTTCTAAAGAAACACAGGTATAAATTGGATCTCTACTCTCTACACTCTCTGTGACGACCGGATGAAACGAGTATCTTTACAAGAAGTTACAGGAATTGAACACAAGAAAGGGGATAGGTTGAAAGCTTACGATTCGTCCTGAGGTGTGGTATGGAAGATCATGTTGACCAGGACTACCCGCGCTCAGAGGCGACGGGGCAGTTGAGATGATGAAATGCACTCGGAATTATACACGGAGGCGGGACTCCATTGAGTTTAGTTCGAACCGAGATAATAAACATGATTGGAAGTTTGATGGCGAAATGCATCTAGTAGGAAACTGGCACGAGATCGCGTCTGTTTCTATTATTACGTAATTCCGCGCGCTCGAACATTGTGAGCGTTTGTGGTTCGCTCTGCGAGAAACACACTGTTGCAATCCCCGAGGTCCGCTCTCGACTGGCGCAGCGCGGGAAGCGACCGACCGGGGCCCGAGTGGGATTGAGACTGCCGCGTGGCGGAGCGTTGCGAGCTCTGCTAGCGATGACTGACTGGGTGGTCTGTGCCGATCACGCGGCGGCTCGCTGCGTTTTGTCACGTACGCCACGACCTTCTGGCATGGGGAAAGCGAGGCTAAAGTGTGCATCTTTTTTATAGGGTGACTTGTATTACGTAACATAGTACATAGTCGTGATTACTTCAAGATTGATACACTTAAAACTAGAAGGCAATTGACTGATCTCATATGTTTACATAAAATTATTCACGGTCAACTTGATACTACATTATGTCTTAGCAATATTAAAATAAATGTCCCCAATTCGCATTGTTTAAGACGTCATAATTTTTTCCACCTGAATACATTTATAAATAATATCGCCTATTTTAGCCCTGACCCAGATGTGTCGACTATATAACAAGATAGAGTGTGCTGAAATAGATATTTTCGTCGATAATTTGTACGGATTCAGAAAAAAAGTTCTGGCGCTATTAAAAAATATTAGTTAATTCATTGTGTCAATTTTCTCTCTATGCATACCTCTCGTATTTCTTATGCCTCTTACCACTTGTAATAATGTTTAATGTAATGTGTTACTTGAGCGAGCTTATATATGATTGTGTATTTTATTTTTATTTTTTGATGTTTTTGTTTTCTAATTGTATGTATCTGTATTTAATTGTATGTATCTGTATTTAATTTTTTGTATCTTTATTTAATTGTAGATTTTTGTAATTGTACAATAACTGAGTTTTTATAAGTGGATTGTTCTCACGTAAGTGTGATCATCTGTAAAACCCAGTATAAAAATAAAAAAATTAAAAAAAATTAAAATTAAAAAATAGTATTTATATTACCTAACTACTCCTTGCCAATTGGAGTTAGTGAGACTACGGTTGTTGAAAGTACTTATCATATCAGACAAGCGATAAAGACCACTCCAACTGGTCTCTCTTGATTCTCACAATTCGTTCGTTAAAGGCCTGCAGTCCCGATTTTAACCGGAAAACAAATAATTTTACCAGATTTATTATATGAACAATATAAATCCCTGATTCGAGTATGTATGTATGTAAGTATGAGTATGTGAGGTTGAATATAATTAGGAGGGGCGAGAGATGGGAAAGACGAAGGTTGGAAAGTACCCGGCCATTCAGATCTGGTCACCAAATACGAATCAAGCAGCGTTTCAATTCTGAATGGTGGTCATTCACCATGGCGCTATCTATTACTCTAGAACGTGCCGCAAATACCGAAATATAATTAATATACAAATTCTTTAAATAACGAAATGTGTAATAACACAATTTTATTAACACGCTGGGATTTGAACCACGGAGGCCGTCATATTTTGTACCTTTTTTTTAATCGTATTTCAGTCCTTGTTTTGCATGGACTGCTGATATACTAGTCCCAGTGAGAGCTCGTACGTACGTTGATCTCTCGCTATGACTAGTATAGTACTGATATCTCTTTCAACGGGAACTACGATGGCATTCTTCGAATAGTTTCGCCACCTGCTTCTCGCTACTTTGATACAGTCAGAAAATAATGATAATGTATTATCATACTAAGGAGTATTGTAATTATGTTTTTGACTTAATACAAAAACGTTGTTTTATGAAATCTTTTAATTTTATTTATTTTTAACATTTATTGTGTATTATTATTTATATGCATTGGAACCATATTGGAACAGTTATAAAATATAAAATAAGAAAACAAAAATACAAGGAAATTTTTTTTTTAAATATGTGAAAAAAAACCTATAAGACAAAGCCTGTGCAGCGTCCGTGCATTTCTTTTGTAGGAAATTTACTAAAAATGGCTTTTATTGAATCACTTTTATTAGTTACCTACACAATATCTTTTTTTAGAAATCTGAAGGTTTTGGAAGCTGAAATTTAATAGAATGCATAAAAAATATGTAACAAAACACATAATATAATGTATAATGTGTGCGTGAAAGAGTATGTGTGCTAGCAAGAAGGAATGCTTGTTAATATAAACGAATGAATGCATGTCTCAACCTCTCTCCTTCATTTCCTCATTTACAATATCTTACATAATGTAATATACGAGTAATATAGCTAATAAATAATGTAAGCGAGGAAATTTTGCAAAATAATTAAGATTTATAATATTCGACCATTTATTTTGAAGTGTTAAACAGTGTTAGTTTTAAAAATAATTTCTTAAATCTTCACGTAATATCTGGATAGTGGCAACGCTAAAAATTAGGTAGTTGAGGTTCAGAATGTACATCTGAGTATTGACCTTTTTGTCAACATTGTCAACTCAAATATTTTGATCTGATAAGCTAATGAATGATCGGTTGACAAATACATGATTATGTATCATAATTATTACGTAAATTTATGGTTTGTCAGTGGCTTTACACAGTTGAAATTGCCTTCGGAAGTCGAAAGAGTTGCAAAAATGGACGAAAGAGCACAGCAGAAGAGCAAATTAAGATGTTTATTATAAAAATAGTGAACTAGTGTTGTTATATACGGCTCAATTAAAATCAAAAAACATACATTGAATTTTAGAACATCAAATATGCAAACAATTTACAGACTCCCAGGTACCATGAGGTAAATATTGATATGAATGTATTAATCCAAAGGACCCTTAGTTATTGAAGAGCCTTAACAAGACCGCCTTTATAGCAAAACTTTATAACAAAGACAAACCCAAAGACAAGGAACTGTGCAGAACTTTCTGAATGGAAACAAATAAAAGACACAACATAACACTGTTTATGAATTACACATAAACAAAGTTTCCTTTGTTTCGTTTTCTGCATTGAATTGCGTATTTTATAAGTCCAACTTTAAAGGAAATTTTAAAACAATGTAGATTATTGAAACTATCCTTTTCGTTGTAATTAAAACAACACGGATAGTTCAATAAGTTGAGCAATATCCGTTTAAAAATAATAAAATAGACCATCATCTACCATTATGGTTTTAGCTTACTACGTAATATATTATGTAGTTATGCAATTAATTAATCTCCTTATAAATGACATAATATTGAATAGTTGAAATTGTATTCATTTGCCCATCTTCGTCAATTATTAAAACCATTAATACTTTCCTGGCCGTACTTAAAATGAGATCATTTAAAAAAAGATTTGTAGATTTATCTAGCTTAGAAATAAATTGACCAAATTCTTTCAAAAGTTGAAAATCTTTCATGAATAGATAATCAATTTTCAATGGTTCCGTCTAAATGATTCTCGCACAACTCGTTTGGCTGTTCCGAACTAGCAAACGGGCAAAACAAACAGTACGGGCCTTCTTTTAAATGTTCAAGCATTTATTAACTCCATTTTAACTCCACAGGCTAGTTTGTTTGGTTTTGGGAGTAGCTCATACATAATATGGTCAAATAGAAATCGTTGTGTTTCCACTACCATCATAGTTAAAAATATTAACTAAACAGTGTTACAAAGATAAAATACCAAGCTTTGTGTTCAAATATAGAAGTTTACCACAGAATAATAAAAGTGTATACCTCTATGAATCCAAAGGTTCCGACCGCAATTTGTGAAAAATTTATGAAACTTTGTGAATATTAAAATAACCAAAAAGAGAGTGATGGCAGTGATGTTCATAACATATTTTCTAATAAATGTTGCATTTATTTTGTTAAAAGTAAGTTTATTTCAGTTTTTAGATGAAAAAAATCTAAGTTGAGCCATTGTTAAAACATTTTAAGTTTGATTTCCAAATTTTATGTTTCAAAAATATTTGTTTTGATAATAAAATTTAAGAGCATATATTATCCAAAATGGATCATTGTAAAGGCCAAAGTGAAGAAAATACCGCACTTGATAAAGGTCATTTTGATTTTTGTGTTTAACAAACCAAAAAAAAATAATGTTGATATGAGTTGCCAATATCCTCCGTTAATTAAGCATCCCTACGACTATTTATCATAGACGATAAACCACCACATCATAGTATCATCATCATCATCGCAATATAGTGTAAAACATGTCTTGGTCACGTGCAATCAGAAAGATCACTTTATGTGGTGATCGACGATAAAAAAGGGATAAGCGTTAAGGCAAAAATCATGCCCATAAAAGGAATGATTAGCTACGGACGGGGGGGAAATAAGAGGGAGACATACAAAAAAGGTGTGGACGCGGGAACAGACAGAGCGGGAGGCGGGGACTTGAGTTGCGGGAACCCGACAATTTAGTTCCGAGAGACCAAGACTTTCGCTGTATAGCTGATCACGCACACAAAGCGGCAAGGCCGAATATAGACTTACAATAAGCTCTGGAGGGTTGAACCATGCTATGAACACCTGAAAAGCAAGCCAAATGTCCTACATCGGTTCACAGCCGTAAGCGCTTTAAATATATGGTAACTTTTAAAAATGTAATGAAACAGAGCCAGTTACTTCCAGCATACAATTGTTCCATGCAATAGGTTTTAGGCAATATCGTAATAATATGCAAAACTTTGCTGCCAAATAAATGGTATATCAGTATAACTGTATAAAGTATTTTCATTTTGATGATTTCTTAAGAGATGGCCTGAACTCGTAATTCCAGAGATTATAATAAATGAGGTTAGAGTGATATAAAATATAGCAATGTATAAGGTTGACACTGCAATTGCAGTGCTTTGTGACGTACGTGGGCACAATTGGCACAGTCACTGAAATTCAGCCCCTAAGGGTTTGGTCAAAGCGTTGGAGGTCAATTAGAGGTAAAAAAGTGTAACCTTTTTTTTCTCTTCATATCTTATCTAAATATATACATCACTGCTTGATGTACGTGTTTATACGGAAAACAAAATCGTGTTTACGCGTTTTAAAACAAAAATAAAGCGTGTACCCCTTATTTACGTCAATTAAAAACTAGTCCGTAATAAAAATGTAATCGGTGTTTCTCCGAAATTTATATCTAGAAAATAAAACCGGCTTTCATGTGGCGTAATTTGATTTGAATGTGTTTCAAAAGTACCTAACAACAATTCCTGAAAACTTATGCCCACCGATACTTCGTCTTGCTTTTTTTATTGAATCATAAAACCCTGCAGACATTCGCTCCGCAGAACGACTGGGGAGTTGGATATAAAATTTTAACTTCCAAGAACAAAAATGCGATTGCCGGGAAAGAATCAAATTCCTTGTATATCTGCGTACAAGAAAAATAAAATTTTAATCGCTTCCATCTTGTTAATCCCAACAAAACTAACATACGTACCTAAAAAAGCTTAAAAATAAAACATATCGCACCGGTCTTAAATAATATTATTTTTATTGAGTATTAGATTTTTGGCTTCATTTATTACAAAACTTGAGCAGACCCGTAAAGAATCACGGGATGGTCTGAATTATTGATTCTAAACAGATCAGTTCAAATTTTTGAAATAATAACATATTGTATTGTACGTAGGTACTTTTTCGCTTATCTGAAATCATCACACAACTCATACTTACTAATTTTGAAAATGACAAAAAATTTGAGTTCATTGAACCTGATATCACATGGGAATATTTCACGCACAAAAATTGAACGCATATTACAGAAAGGTAATGTCAATTTTTATGTTGATGATACTGATCAACCAAAGTTTCATATAATTTTCAAACAGGAGGCCCCTAGTGAAATTGCTTCCCTCAGTGAGGTCTAGCACGAACGATCGATAAAGCCGCATGTCAATACGATATTGATTAAATACGTCATCTGTGATCAGTTAGCGGTATTTGCAAGCACGGTCAGAATATTATTCCGACAGTCAGTTGACAAGCCGCTACTTTTACCCCGGCCTCCAAGGTCTCAGATAAGCTGTCAATATTCACGACATTTTGGATAATGTCGTTCGTTATGCAAAATAACCGGCTTATTGATGAATAGGAGTGAACTAACTAAGCTCTTAAAACTGAAGGAAACCGTATACACGATCCATAAACTTAATGTATTAACCTTTAGACCCGATCCACATAATTCCGTACCAACTTCTAAAAATATATCTTTTCTTAGTTATGGCTCATGAAATAGTAAACCACCTTTTTAGTATCAAAAAGTGCATGCGGACTGCAAATGAATATTAAAGTTAGTATTAAAAATTGATATTCTCAATTTATTAGTATTTTTCAACATTTACGTAGCGTTCTGACAGTATTACCAGTGTATATCGATTTTGAGTTATTAACATCGGGCTGAATATCAATCATTTAGACAATGCTCGGAAAAACTGTATAAAATCATCGGTAGCTAAGCTAAGGTCTATAAGAAACTTATTTTGTAGAAGAGAGGAAATACAGAAACCGTAAAATCATTCCACAGTCTAGTCATTCCACTGTGAATACTAAATGAGTAGAAGCGACCCGTTATCACGTCACAAATATCAACTGTGTACTTTGGTAGCGCGTTTGATGCATTTGGTGCGAACCGGTACTGAAAGAATTGATGACACTAGTCTCTTGGCGCATCTGCCACTGAAACACCGGTAAAACAAGTACAGGATTTCCATCTGACATAGGTGTTCCAAAAACTGCATTAAATTTATTAAGCTAACGCGAGTTCGACAGTCATTTTTGTTAGATTTTTTTAAATGTGAAAAACAGTGTAATCAATTTAATAACACACAAAATTAGGATCAACAACATTAAATCAATTAAGAAGCTGCATTATATTAAAAAAAGTATTTACTGCAATCCGTAAGATTGTATTACTGACGTGTGGTTTATGAGTGTAATCATTCTCCCCAAAGGCACGTCCATTGGTAGGTTTGTCATGTCTCTTGGAAGAATAAAAATTCTTTTCTACTTATATCTGGTGGAGATATAGGAGACGTGAAGCATTTATATTTATTTACACTTATCAATCATTCAATATTATAACAATACTGAAACCTGAGAGACATTTTTTTATGGGACATCTCACAAGATAGGCTAGTCCTATAATACAAGATAGTAGTTTCTTGTAAACCATATTTACTTGGGCATATATATAACCCCGATACTTGAGCCGGTCTAATATACTAACTCTATTTATTTCAATAGAGTTAATTGGGAAGGGGGCTTCCATTAAATTGCCCCAGACAGACATCGATCTTTACCGACATCAGGCACCCACGGATTTTTGAGACGTTGAAACTGACCCCAGGCACGACATTCTCGAGGTGGTGATCAACTTTTTGTCTCAAAACATTCTGAGCTGTACGGACATCATAAGTGGAAGGGGGTTTGTTAAAAAGATAACCCTAATGAACGGTGTTGTCGTCAGCGTAGCAAGGAATTAGTGCACATTCAACGAAATCATCGTCGATGATAAAATGGATCCTTGTTTTGGTCGCATTGCTTTTGTGTGGAGAGGAAGAAGAGCTGACAACTACGCTTTATTGATTTTTCTTCCTTTGAGAAAGTCCGCAATCCAACTATTCAGGATTGGATGGATCCCGATAGATTATGATGCAGCTATAAATTGAATATTTAATGTGCTTTCTTCCACAGTTCTGAAGTCAGATTTTGGAATGATTAATTAGGCAGATCACATTGTAGGCTAAATTATAGGGAATTTACATCTCCCGAAAATAATAACAACGTTTAATTTTCCCTATATTTATGTGAGACTGGTACTATTATAAACTCTCGTGCGATGCATTCATTCATAAATATCTCATTCTCATGGTCTCAGCTGCCGGTTTAGCCCTAAATCCCCTCTAAAGTACGCGATCTACTTTTGTTCATAAAATTATTTTAACGTGAGTTTGTTAAAATAAAACTAAAATTTAAAATATTCGAATTCTGATTTTACACACCCAGAGTAACCACGCAACCTTGGGTTCTGCGGATTGAAGAACCACAGAATCATCCAGCCAACAATCCATTTAAATTTGCGATAATTCACAATCCTCCAAAAAATTTAAAACAAAAATCTCGGTGCAGTGTTATTTGGATAATGCATGAATAACTCTAATACCACGCAAATCTATTTTCGTGTACTATGACAAGAATTATTGTTCTGGGCAAGCGTTACTTTACACAAGGAGTTTTATGTAAAATCGTTCTAAAGATGCAGTTCCTCCTACCGGTAAGTAATGTGGGAAAAGTTCTAGAATTACCTCTCCTGTATATCTGCAAACAAGCTTAGAATCCTTTGCTTTTCTTCTTTGAGATGTTTTCAGTAAAAAAAATGAAAGATCTTTTCTATCTTTCTATATAATGTTAGAAACATGTAATAGGTTTCGTTCTTCAAAATTATTATCATGTTAAACTGCAATTAAACTGTCTGTCAACAGAATTTTTACTATAGGCCAGTTGTTTCTCAGATTAGAAATAAAACAGAACTTTCACAGAACTTGAAAATTAACCTTGAAAATTGATGAATTATTCAAATTCTGTGAAACAAATAGTACATATATTATCATACTGTACATGCTACAGAAAACAAACACTACAGGTTGATATAATCGCCTAGTTGTTTAGTATGAATTATCTTAATTTAAGAGCCACGTTTTCAATATATATATAAATATATTATTGACTCTAGTTGGTAATTCACAATATTGAATATTACTTGGTTTTACGCATGTTGTACTCCGGGGTCTGCTGTGAGTATTTATTGTGTTATTTAGGTACAAACATACCTTTATTCTCAGTGAACCTAGTATTGTTTTATATTTTATTTATTTTAATCCCTCGAAGGGCTTTTACATACATACATTGCAGCGCGTATTTTAAGAAAAAATATAATGAAAATAAAGAGTTGAAAAAATACAAGTTAATATCATAAAAAATAAAAATAGATATTTTGCCAATGTCCAACAAATCTTCGATAATATTCGTTAAATGGTCAAAAATGTTGTTGACAACAATTTATAAACGGCGTTTGAAGTTTGCCAAGTTTTTAAATTAATAATCTACCATGTACCATATATACCGACACTATATAAACGCTGTATTGGGGAGTACAATTTTAATAAAATGTATATATTCATAAAATGTTAATGTTTGTGATTTTGCACAAAAACGACGCCATACAAATCATCCAAATATTATTATTATATGTAGATTTATTAAATGCAAGAGTTCACAACATCGAATTTACAGTTTAACTACTTTAATAAAAGGGAAAGTCGTTTGATTTTCTCCCCTTTTCTAAAATTGTAATATTTTAAATATGCATTAACGATATGTTATTTACGTGCTCTAAAGGAATGCTAAGTTTAAAAACTCCGAAGCGTAGATTTTCTTTAAATTCTTTCTACAATTATGAATATTGATTTATATTATAATTACAATTATAAATATGAACTTTGTAGAAGGGTGACTTTCACAAACTATGAATACGGTTTAAAAATTGTGGAACACTAAGAACGGGTTGTTTCGGAGAATTTGAACAATTCATCAAATTTCAACGTTCATTTTCAAGTTCTGTGAAAGATTTTTCCAAGTTCTGTTTTTATTTCAGTTTTGTCAAGCAACTAGCCTACAACGATATAATAACAGAACTTGAATAGGACTTTCACAGAACCCGAAAATGAACGTTGAAATTTGATGAATTGTTCAAATTCTCAGAAACAACCCGTCCTTAAAGTTCATATTTTGATCATTGCAAAAAAATGTGCACTTTTACATATTTGCTGATTAAAAACGATTTAAAATCGCACATTCCGAAACGGTGCCAACTAACTACAACGCCATTATTATCATAGAATACACCAATGTTTGATGAGACGGCTGTCACCAACGTCGCTTAGTGTGACGTCAACGATGCCAAATTCACGAATGAAAACGAGCATTTCGTTTTGGCGGCCAATCGAAAATGGTACATTTTTAACCGAAATTAAATAAAAATGTTTTTTTTTATTTTATATAACTAACCGCCAAACAACTCGGTCTTGGCATCCACTCACCTCATTCACATATCGTATCATAAGAACTATTTCATTATTCTGAATCTTCACATGGTCCGACTCAAGTATCTGTTTTTCTTGTGCCACGTCTTCCTCGAGCGTCCCCGACTTCTGCTACCATTCACATTTACGTCATATATTCCTTTTCCACTCAAAAAATACAAGGCTGATGTAAGCGTAATGAGTAAGAATAAGAAAGAGACGCTTATATGGTTTGGGCATGTAGAGCAAATGAAGGAAGAATTAGTGTAATTTTTTAAATACCATATTGTGCTTGTGTCCCACTTTCCTCTTATATTCAGATCACATTTTCCAAATATTTTGCATTTATACATTCGGTTAAGAAATTATATTCCCAAAATTGTTCCAAAATCAAAATATATTCTTGTTACATTGATCTAGAGATGAATCCAAAGATACCAAATTATTTTCATTTCAGAGATAAAAGGGACACCCATGTTTTCGACAAAAAACAGATCGAAGCGATATTTTTCTTGATCCTAAAAGTTTTATCTTAAGTTATCACCAGTTTTTTAGAGAAAATTTTTTCCAGCGGATGAACCAATGTTAAACCTTTACATCTAAATCCCCAAGCGAAATCCATGTTGTTCGTTTCAATACCAGAAGAATCTTTGTATTTAGAACAAATATCATTTATTTTCTTTTCGTTCCATAGTTCGCTTCCTTCCCGTTCTCTTTTCGTGTTTTCTTGCCGAATGGCGGACCCATACTACGATTTGTTGTTCAGACTGAAGTGCTTTAAGCTCTGGTCAATATGTATTTATTTATCTACCTATAGTTAGAACATACATTCAGTAAAGTTGATCGTAGCATTCAGCCAATTGTTGAAGTTTTGTACGTTCGATGTTTGTACTGGGAGAGAACTATAATGGTGGAGGGATTTAACGGTGAAGTGTTCAGAAGTAGGATTTCCATCAACTGAATAGGCTTCACCTATATTACGTATTTAATAATATGAATGAATCCTTATTTTTTTCCGGAGAGTTTTATGTCTTCCATGAACCTATATGTAAGTATCCGTTCGGTGTCGACATAGAAATAAAATAAATATTGAAGCATTATAACATCGTTTTTTATCTAAAAAACTTTTTTTGATATATTTTTAAAAGTCTTTTTATTACTGTTAATAATATGAAATTAATTAGGATTCTAAATAAAACAGCGTGCATGGCTAGGCCGACAAAACGGAAGAGAGTTTATTACATACCATAGACAAGTTAAGTACCTGAAGACATGTTTTTTTGAGTATATTATAACAATTACTCCAATTAGATAATATCTTATTTGTTTTGTACTGTTTTTTTAAATTATGATGGGTAAGATTTTGTATTGACATCTAGTTTAATCGATCGAAAAGTTTTATCGATAAATATAGATAACTTTTTATAGTTCCCGAGCAGGACTGTAGATCACCAACACACCACCAAACAGTTCACTACGACCAAGTGTTCTTAATTTATTCGACGTGAATAACGATCGGAAGTCTTTCTCGTGAACCATGAAAAAATAATTGTTAAGATTGAAGTTATGTTATTAGAGTAGGTAAGGTAGGTGAAGGTTATATTAGGTTAGGTTACATATGTAACCTACAGATGACTCTATTTGGTTAAGCGGATGTGTCAATCTGGTATAGTTGAAGTTAAAGTTGAACTGTGTAGAGGTGACATGTTGTACACGATAACGGGGCTTGGCTATCAAGTTAAATTATTGTACTGGCAGAGAATCCAACCACCATCCAACTATCCAATCGTCCAACCAAGTTGAATTTTCTATAGCGTGGTTAAACCGTTAAACCAACTTTACTTAGTCTGCCGAGGGAGCCGTCGTGCGTAGTTGTTTGTTGGGGTATATTTAAGGAATAAAAATAAATGAAATACAAGGCACAGGCATGACTAATGAACGTGAATGGATGGATTTTATGACTTTATATAAGGTTCGTGATATGTTATAAGCAAGATGTAATCTGATAGAGATGTGAGGAATGAAGCTCTCGCGATCCTTTAGGAGCATTTCAAATGTTTTGAAAGAATGTAACGATTAAAATCGTAAAAGCGAATTACTAATTTACTAAAAATAAATAACTTCATGCACACCAATCGGTAAATAATCGTAAAATGAAAGTTAACATACAAATTTATTAAATAATTCACCAATACGAACCAAATTTATTTTTAGAAAATGAATTTTATAAAATATATTACAATAAAACTATACTAACAGACCAAATGATTAGTCATAATAAACCCGATATAGTTTTATATGGAAAATTTTAAAAAATAACTTATATCATTGATGTCGCTATTCCAAATTCCTGTAATATTCAAAAATATGTTTCTGAAAAAATAAGAAAGTACACAGATTTAGGAAATGAGATTAAAAGAGTTTGGCATTCTCAGACTATAAAAATATTACCATTTTTTATTTCGGCTACTGGAATTATACCAAGCTCCTCTCATTCAAAATTTAGGCGTATTAGATCTGTCAAAGAATTTATATATAAAAATGCAAAAGTTAGTCATTATAAAAACATGTAGGATAACGAAAGATTTTTTAAATATTTATACTGAGGGATCAGTACGATTTATAGGTCCAGTTAGAAGAGAACTTCTAACTGGACCCAGCCGAACCCTCTGAGATGAAAATATCTGGAGTCGGTGAATTATTCTCCCATTTGATCTCTGGTTAGTTGACGCGTAGTTCTTGTTTTTTTTGTATTTATTGTGCTTAAATAATGCACCTGCATAATGTGAATCTACTTGATGATCATTTGTGGAAAAGTGTGTGGAAGGGTTTTGTTTTTCCTGTGGGGAAGATTTATCCCGGACATAAAGTCGGAAAATTAAAAAAAAAAGAATAGACATTTTATTAATTTTCATTGTATGTATATCTGTAAAAGCAACCATTGGTTACAAATATATTTATTTCATCTTCGCCACAAAGTGAATTTGCGATTGTTGAAGGAGATAATATTACGAGTAATTCTTTAAGAAGCATCGTGTCACTGATTTTTTTCCATGATTAATTTTTTTATCGTTTTGGTCTTTTCTTTGTGTTAATAGTTAAATATGCTTCCAGAGCGATTGCAAACTTTTGTTCCTTTAATAAAGTAAGAGGCATGCTGCGTGTGTTCCACAGAGAAGAAATTGACGGTTGAACCAACCAAATTGAGTTTTCTGTAGGGGGTTTAAGGCAGCAAACGAGAGACAGGGATATCGATTGTGTTGTTTAGTTTAAAGTCATACATTCAGACGATTTGTCGTGACGTATAATTCTTTCCAATGAAATTTCCATAACGCAAATCGGTAGGTACTTCATATCACCAAAATCAACCATTCTTGCTTTAGTTGAATTTTTTTGTTAATTCATAGATATTTTGTATCAGCAAAATCTGTTTTAGCGACGTACGCCACCGGCTGTGAAGATAACCATGTCAAGCAGTAAACACATTTATATTGGGGCATGTTGGACATGTTGAGGTATGCTAGAGAAGATGGGTTGTGGGATGGAAGGACCATGATTCTACGTTGGGGAATAAATAAGTGATGATACAAGGTTAGGCGAAGAAGATAACTGTATATTAATTATTTACATATTGAACGAATTTCACGAATTTAGCCATCGATAGACACCTGCTAGCGAGGGGCGTTTTTTTTCTTTTTTTAAATACCTTGTATTATATTTTTTACGTATTTCTCATGGTCAACTGATTTTGCGCTGCGCAATTGTGTGCATTAATATATCCTTTCATTACGTAAGCTGGAGCTTGTGGTTTAGAAAAGGAGTGCTCGTAAATATGAAAAATATTTGGAAATCAACAATTTTTCGAGTCGCACGGAAAACAAAACCTCACTGATGTGTTTTATTTACCAAGATAGAAAGTTGTGAAATCCCGGCGTGCGCAAGTAAATTTCATTTTGGTTCATTTGTGTTATTTGACAATTTATTCATTCAAAATATTATATAAGCGGTAGTGGTAGATACTTTGAGTAGCGCCTTAGTGAAAAAACACCATTATGAATCGTAAAGTTGTTTAAAATGGCTTCAGCCATGTTTGGCGACTAAATTTTAAAAAGTTCTTACTGGCTGCAGACGTTTTGGAGCAGTTAAAACTATTGTGCAGAACCAATATAATATACAAATTAAAATAAATGCAATAAAGGTCATACCATAATGAACACTAAACTATATCAGCATATAGTTGTTTTTGCAATTCGTGGTGTTTTGGATTCCAAGACAATGAGAATGGCGGAATAAAGTTATTTCATATTTTTGGTTTTATTCCGGCCAGCAGTTTGAGCTGATGATGTCCAACCTCCGATAGAATAAGACAGCCGAATAATAAAATGTTTTGAAAAGATGTGTTTCATTTTGAAATGTACATAATTACAATTACTTCCACCATCCATCAGTAATTTAAACAATATTCGAATCTACCTAACAATCTCGTGATTAAAATTGGTTTGGTGAGTACACTGACATTCCTTTGTATAGTTTTGTATATATTTATCGCGATTTAAAATGTAAAACTAACAATGCTAGGAATTAACCCAACATTATTATTTGATATTTCCGTAGGAAAGTTTAAACTTTATTCTCATCGTTCGGGAGAACAACATTGTTCACGTTATTTGACTTTTACACGCCATCATATTAGAATATTAATATTAAACTTAGCTGAGGATAAATACTTTTCTTCACTAGAGGAATTAAATACTTTTATTTTGTTAACGCCCAGTTTTAAAAACTCGAAATATAATAAGATTGATAAACTAAGTATGAATCAATATTAGTAAAACATGTAACAATAAAATAGCAAGTAGAACAATACTATATATATAAGACAAATCACAAAAACTACATTACCAACGCTACTATAATGTAGGATTTAACAAAATGCTGGTATAAATTTCGCTTAATACTATAAATGTATCAGTAAATATATAAATATTACCCTCAAACTTGTTGCCTAGAGCATGCATTGTTAATCTGAACAAAAGATGAATAATAATTAATTTATGATTTTTTCCATTAACCTTTTTTACATTATCCCCACGCAAAAGGCAATTATGAAAATAATTTCCTTCAGGACCTACTTTATCTTTGGGAATGCAATGTGGGCGGTCTTTTTAAATAAAGGAAGGAGAAGAAGTTCTGTGGGCAAGCGCATCCTGAACATACGTCACTCAACGAATACGGGCACCCCTGCTAAAACACCAAACGTAACGAATCAATTAGGGTCACCTATAGCAGGGGTGTTCAAATACAAATTCAATAAAATATTTACTGCACAAAAATATGCTGTTGCCAAAAAAAATATAAAATATATAATGTTGGTTATCCATTAAATGTTTCCCGCGGCGGCGGTGCCCAAACCCTCCTCCGGCCTGTATTTAAAAGCATATGACAATACGGGCCTGCCTAGTACGAGGTATTACTCATTATTAGTAGAGGTACTCGTATGATGGAAAACTGAGCTAGAATTATAATGTAACATGTAAAGGGTACAAAAAATATATAAATAGTAACAATTATTTTACAAGCGATAATTATTCGCCTGAAACACTCATCCACATTGAAAAATCTCCTGATAAAAGATACATGACGCCAACGGGACTCGAACCCGTGTACCTTCGATTTCCGGTCGACAGCTCTGACCACTGAGCTATGGCGGCTTATCTCTTATCCGCGAAATAATTCAATATATATTAGTGTTTCATTCAACAATTACTGCTTGTTATGGCGTCATAGATCTTTTATCAGGAGATTTTTCAATGTGGATGAGTGTTTCAGGCGAATAATTATTGCTTGTAAAATAATTGTTACCCTTTGTGCTATGCATAAAAAATCTTGTCTTAAACATTAGTTTACCAAAAAAATAATAATTTATATAAATAGTCCTTAAATAAAACATAAAAATAACGTCATTGTTTCATTCGCATTTTATATTTATTTGTGAAAATCCAACAATTCACAATATTACCTCATAATTCATATTTAAATCACATTACTTTTGTTTATCTCGGACTTAATATATCGATTTAATGGTTGTTACGGTATCATTTTTTAAATATATCAATGTGACGAGGAAAATTCGGGTCCTTCCCAGAGGAGGCACTAATTCACAGCAAAATGAAGCTTCGCACCCCTAATACCCCCAACCCCCACCCACTGTCCACCCCCTCCCACAGGGTAGCATTAATCATACCGGAAACAAAGGCGCCCGCGGGAAAATAAAGCTAACACAATTTGGTGGGAAAAACAAAACGGTACCCGTAAGGCACTGTTTAAAGATTGTATAAAACCACAAAGTTCACGGAAATATTACAACGTTTTATCACAAAACAGTGAATTATTTAAAATATCTGGCCGTAATGGTTAGACATTGGTAGGTTTATTTTACAATTTAAATTAATTATTTTGATCCTTGCATTTTTAAATCGCAGATTTTTGTAATAGTATCTTGTCGTCTAACTGGCATCTTCACTAGAGGAATACTGTGAAGTTAGGAAGAGAGTTATTTAAGATTTATGTGAATATTAGGAAGTGTTCAACTATTTACGCCTTCAAAACAAAGTCAAGTCCAAAAAAGTAATATCTTTTATGTTGCTATAATAATGTGCAATAACACGAAAACATATAATTATCCCAGTAACAGCAATTATGGTGATCATTTCATAATTTAAAAGATCAAATCAAATTGTTTGGTCAATTAAAGAGCTGATTAGTCATACATCCTTTATTTTTTCCATCTTACAACATTCTAACCATTTTGCAATAATCCCTCTGGCTTCAAACAGTCAATAAAGGCGGAGGGAAAAATAACAAATCACATATACGAGTAGAATATGGGATTATTGGATGGGAATCTGACTCAAACGCCCACATGAAGCAGCTTGTTAAAACACAAAAATCAATAATAATATAATCCTGAAAGTAGGTAATGAAAACCCTGTAAAAGTTTTTAAACACTTTAATGTTTTCAGTATTATAAAAAGCTACTCAAAGAATGCTCTACTCTTATTTAAAGAAAAAAATGAGTACCCTACTGACCAACACACTACAAAGACAAAAACATCTAATCTACTGAACATTCCAAAATTGGAAAAAAAACCATCCCTTGGCCAGAAAAACCATAATTTCCAAAACTAAACTAAATAATGCCCTTCCAAATGAAATTAACAATAATATGGAGATAAATAAAGTTTAAAAGCGATATGAAAATATGGCTAACTAAATATGACGATGAGGAAATCATTAAAATGATGAAGTAAAAAGTGAGGAAATCATGATGTAACACCAATACAACAACCTACAGTCTGTCTCGGAACAGGAATACCTATTAATTCTTTACTTTGTTATTTTTTAATAATAATCCAATATTTACGAGACATGGTTTTTATGTATAGCACAAAATGATAAAATATCGAGAAAAAATACATGCTGCCGACAGGAATTTAACCCGCAGCCTTCTGATTGCCGGTCAGGTGCTCTACCAATTAGGTACGCTTTGTCGGCTTATTCAAATCCCGACAAATTATTCAATATATACTGGTATTTTTCATTGAGCGATTAGATTTTTTTCACTAGAAAACAACAAATTTAATTTGTGCAGGAAAGACATTGATAATACTATATCTCCTACTAGATGTCGTAGAGATGCGTTATATCTTAATTTATTTATTCGTGAAATAATTTGAATTATCAAATATTAATATTTTTATATTGAAAAAATCTTCGGAGAAAAGGTTGCGGGTTTAATTTCCGTCAGCGACATATTTTTCCTTGAAAGATTTTTTCAATTTATTAAGGTGTTTTAGGCCAATATTTATTGTTTAAAACTAAAATGTTATACTTTTTTATGTATTTTTTAAAATAGATACAAATAAAAAAATTTAAAAAAAAGTTTTTTTTTCACAATTTCCTAGTGAAATTCGTAATTTCCATAAAGACTGTCTGGTCCATATAATATATTTTTCATTAATGTTAAAGAAACTCATTTCAATAAAAACAAATTAAAAACCATTTGTCTTTGTATTTGACAACTTAAATTTTCGCACTTGAAAAAAGTTGAGTTTTGCTACTGGTTCGTTTATTATTGCCTATTTGATATTTAACGCCCTTTTCGAATATTTTATCATAAAAATATTTGGCAAATTTCCAAAATTTCGGGAAAATATATATTATTTCGTTGGGTAACGTTTGATTCATTATCTTATTAATTTCATCAAAAATTCTCACTATAGAAGCTATTGTATGTTTAATGTTCTTTCTTTTTAATTTGCGAGTTGGAAAGGTCCACAAAATTAAAAATAAAATTTAAAATAATAATGGTTTGCTGTTTATGTTTATGTTATATTAATGTCATTTTGTATGCTTATAATAATCCCTTTCGTCAAATTAAACAAAGATAAGACACTAAAATTAACCTTAGTGGAAGACTTGATGATTGATATATAGTATTTATTTATCTTTTGCTAGCCGAGGAATTGAACACGACGCGCTTCGGTAGAAATCGAATGCGATGCGGTATCACTAAATTCAATTTCAACAGCTTTAAGTCCAACGGTAACTCAATTCTCAACATTTGATCACAGTTAAGATATTAATATTTGTTTACAAAATAATTCTGATAAACTTATTATGAAAGCATCCCTAATCATTCATACTCTTTCTGATGAACTACGCGACAGAAACTGATTTGTGATTATCTGTCATCGGTAAGTCCATATTGTAAAAAAATATATAACTCTATGTATAAATAATGTTTGGAGAAAGATTTTGCTGTTAATACGCTAGTAGTAATTCGCGCAATATTATGGAGATGATTTTGTAAAAAAATTGGCTCAACCGAGTTGGTGACACAGTTGGTGAGTGTCAATTTGGAATTCAGAGTCATGTTGCGCTTCCTCCTTTTTCATTAACCAACATTTTGGGTAACCTTGATGAGTTCATCAATAGCCAATCCCTTCAGGTTTCTGACATATTGAGCATTGTATTTCTTAAAACGTTGTCAGAAGGTCCGAGAAATCATCTGTATTTCAACTTTTAAATTTTATGAATGCATCCGAAAACTACAAACTGTTTTAAAAAGGTGTTGAAATAAGCTTTAATTTTTTTTAGACATAAAAAAAGTTTTTCAAAAGAATTTTTTTTAATAACTACAATTTTTTTTTTAAATTGGTTACCTTACGTTTTTCGTCTAAATACTGAACTAATATTATGGATAATGAAAAAAAGAAACACGTAATTTATCAGACAAATTTATTTATTTTAGACATTTTTATCACCTCATTTCTAGGTCGTTTTTTTCAAATCACGGTTAGCAATTGAACCTTTGCTTTCATAGACACGCAAAATTTAATTATTATGTAGATTAGAATATAAAGTGAAGTGTTTTTTTTTCTTTCTAACACCGTTTATATCATATTTTACTGTTACAGTAAGGGAGGCACAACGATTTCTCTGAGACATATTAGCTGTTCCCAAAAGCGAACAAATTGACGCGACGTACATACTACGGGTATGTAGCTGTTTGTTCGGAAAACAGAACAAATTAGCCAAAGGGGTTAAGGCTGATATGTAATCATGGGTCTTCAAGTAGGAATCTAATTTTATAATATCATTCACAGCGAGAATCTTATAAAACATCTGAAATACGATTCTACTGTAATTATTAAATAAACATAGCTTTAATAAATAAATAAGCAATTAATTTAACTTGGTATAATAACAGTAAAGTGATGCGTCTGTAATTCCTGTCATAAGTAAATAATAACTCTTTGATTAATCACTTCCGTTTTCCAGCCAACTTCGTACCAAATTTACGACTTCCTGAACTTCATTGAAATCTTGTTTCTTCTGTGGCAGAATCAACTCATTGTACATTATTAATTTGATTAATCAGTCTTAATTTTGATTTTAATTAAATCGTTTGACTTTGTAGTTGAATATTCGTGCGTATTTTCTTCCTTTCCCAGTTTTCCCCGCAAAAACAACAAACTTTATTCAGTGTGCCTCCGCAGTTGAGGCACTTTAGGAGATTAAACCATTCCCGTATCAAGAAAGCGAAGGGTTAGGCAGGGGATGCTTGTCACGAGCCTTTATCCTTGTCATTAACCAATCGTAAGGGCTGGAAAATCCAGACCCAGTGGTAACGATGTGGTAACCAATTAATTAGAAGTCCGTATCGTCTTGTAGTAGCGTATCTAAAGATTCAACGCCCCAGAAAAGTTAAAATAGATTAAGGAAAGTATCTTTTCTCCACAGTTACTAGAAACGGAGATATGTCATGGATGCGTGCCGACTGTCGCCGAGCTACGACCAAACTGCACCGACAATCAAAGCGGCGTTACCAATGAAATTCGTGTATTTGGGGTTTGGGTATAAATAATAGTCGCCATAGTGTGTAGTTGCGATTTGCACTAGTATTAGTGAACGATATTAGCGACACTTTGGTGCGCAAAATTTTAAATTATCAATGGTTCATAGCCCATCTCCCTTGTTTCTATTTACTATGCATTCAATGAACTCTAGAACTGAGATTTGCTTTGAATTGAGTGACATCATTTTTAAAATTGTAAAATTATTTTAACAACTATTTTCGAAATTGGAACTGATTTGTCGAGAATTCAGACTGTCTGTGATTTTGCACAGGTCTGCGGTATTAAATAAGAGAAATAATAATGAAAATCCTCCAAACCAATCATTTCTAAACTGCTTTCTCGTGTTCAATAAAGTTTTCTCAAAATCCACGAATTACGAGAGTAATATTTTGCTGTCGGAAAGTTACCTTTTCAGTTAGGTAACTAAAATGCTGGCGTTCGGTACTCGGAAGAAGAAAAAAAACTTTAGAACGGTGCTTTGGTGTAAATTAAAATCTCTTTTCAGCTAGCAAAATCTGTGCCATCATGAGCTATGGACTTTTAAATATCCATTTAATTTCCAAAATCAAGACATTTACTGTAATCTTATAGCATTACCATAATATGATATTGAAATATTAGCACGCAAATGATTGATTTTTAAAATCTATTTTGCATTAAAGCCACCAGTAAAAAAAGTGTTTTAAAATTTAAATAACTGATTAATGTTTGGTAAATGGTTGTTTATCCTTTGTATAAGATTTAAAATACGTTTATTAGTGAGGTAGAATGCTAATAAAATTTGGTTGGCAAAAATAGTTTTGAAATTTGAAAGTCCCGGCGTTGTCCAGGCTTTTAGCTTTTAATTTTTCGAAAGTGTAGAAAATATCATCAATCTCGGAATGAAACAGAAGATCTGAATAAAAATCAAATCCGCCCACCACAGACACTTCTTCACATAAAAACCAATATCAATGAATCTGTCAATGTTGTTTTTTGGAAGTCAGAACCCCTGCCCTCTCGTGACCTGCCCAGATTGCCCAAACGGTTGCTGCTTCCCTGATTATCAGTTACCAGTTAGGCACAGTTCTAGCATACGTGCGCCTACGCCACGATCTGTGGTCACGCTCCACTATTGTATCTACGTTTGTATTCCAGACTATCTGGACCCGTAATAGAAAGAGGGATAAATTGGAGTTTAATGGCGGCTCTGGGGTTATCTGAGCTCCGTGGAATCGTATTGGGAACACACTTAAGTTAAACAATGCTCCCATCTGGGACCGGGAATCTCCGTGGAAACGTTAAGAATACAGTATCTGTGATTACTATTCAAATTTTGCAAGATTATGGCAAATTATTAATTGTTAACTAAGGATATACAAACAAACATATTTGTAAGAGAATTTTATTGGAGTTTAAGCAAATCGTTCAAGATACACGAAATGATTCGGTTACAACAGCGTATCGTAAATAAGAATAAAGAGATTCCTGCTTGCCTTCATGGACAAAAATAATTATTGCTAATAAATTTTAAAAAAATTCAAATTATTCGCAATGCAGTTGCTAATGAATTTAAAAACTTTTAGTAAAATACGTATGAATTATCAAGATGAAGAAACGTGTTTCATAAAAATCCTTTTTCGCATTTTGCCATTATGTGTTATCAAAGCAAATGCGTGTGCATAAACACGTATTCCGATATTTAGGAATTTGCTAAAAGTTTTTCAGGAAGCGACATGCAATTCCGTTTTAACCGAATTACCAATAATTTGCAGAGATTCTTAATAAGCTGCAGGGTAAGAGTGAACTGCGGACGGATTTTTTCCAAACTTTAAACTACTGTCGATGTGCACACATTCATTCAAAGTGCGCTCTTTAAAATGATTTGCCTATTTAATCTGAAATAAATATTCACTTCCTTATAAGCAAATTCAATATGTGGCGTCATTTTAATTCAATGAAAATAAATCACTTTGTATATACCACAATTTGATCTACATGTCTCGAAACTCATCGTTAGGATAAACTTATAATGAAATTTGATGAATATAAAAAAAAATTGAACTGCATGTTTTCTTACTCAGTATTTTTCTCCTTCCTCTGATGCCCTCTCTTATTGGAGATTTGCAATTATAAGGTAAATCTTTTCCATGCATACAACTTGTAAAAGATCAGCAGAATTGCGCTAGTACCAATTCATTGATTTCTGTTGGGAAAATTGGTATTTGGCGTAATTTATAGTGCAACTATAGAAAATATTACATCAGTACTAAAATTTTCATATCAATATTTTCGCACACAACGTAAGAATCATGATTCTCGAATCCAATGGAAATTTGATCGCATTCCAATTAGGAAACAATTTTACGGTATGGAAGAACACAAAGGATGGAAATAATTAGGGAGAAAAAGCTAGCGAAGTTCTGGATGTTCAGATCGTGTTACAAAACATAGTCATAACCATTTCATCTAAATTATCTGGTTGTTGGAAAATTAGTTGTTCCTATGAAATGTCGAGAGTAGATGGTATGCGTTACACTCTAAGAGAGCAAATAAAATACGAAAATAATTTAATTAACTTTTCCCCACGGGAGTAGGCACATTTTTGACATGGCCCGAATAAAGTATTTGGTCCACTTGATAATGCAATGACACATTCACGTCATATTTTATTAAAATTTTTATACAACCCTTTCTTCGTCCATTCGCCCTACAAGCCCAAACCATCTAAGCGTCCCTTTCTTTCCTTTCGTCATTTCTACGGCATTCATTCTACTTTCATCCTTTCTCTATCGATTCCCCAACTCACTGCCATACATCAGGGTATGTACTAGCACTCCATCATGGCTCATTTAAAAAAATGGTCAGCGCCAACCGAGTTCAGTCCTCCATTAATTTAGTTTGCTGCATTTGCACTTCTATCAATACCACTAATTTAATAAATTTACGGTCTATAATATTCACAATCTTAGTCATATAATATATTCCACACAAAAAAACGTTACAAAAAGTGTTTTTGTTTTCTCCATAACACTCAAATTAGAAACCACATTGGCATAAAAAATGTTTCCTCGTATAACTAAAACTACAAATTATAGTACCTTAGATGTGAGTTTCACTAGCAGTTCAATTTATATTTCAATCAATATTTAAATTTTTTGGTTTATCGTTGTATTTACTTTTAAACGGTGTGTATTTATCTAAACGATATGACAAAGGCACGGCTCACTACCAGATTTAACTGGAGTGTGGGTACTGGGTAGCTACCAAGTTAGTTCTACAAAGGAAAGGTCTTGCCAATATTTGTACTTGAAATGCAATGTCCCATGAAATTGGCTACGGAGAGATGAAATCAGACAATGCATTTCGGAATCATGGGCATTCGGGCGTTGCATTAGAAATCGATGATTCATCAAATCAGGACTACTTCGCTTCATTTTTATGATGCTTTTAGCCATAATTCATTTTTCCTAGAAAACATTCGTAAGCTTTCTTTGTGAACAAGGAAAGATTTTTTTTACTGGTTGCCTTTTAATTTATTTTAAAGACAGTTTGTTCCATTGAATGAAGTCATCTAGTTTAAAAATTCCTTTCAAGTTTTATTCTTTTTTTTAATTTCTTTTATTCTTAACTTCATCCAACTGTTTGGAGCCAGTGAGACGATAGCGTCTTCGATTGGGGTATGTTGCGAGGCGAGGTAGTGAGATCTGGTTACCAAACACGGCCAAAGCCATTTCAAGCAACGTTTCAATTCTGAATGATGGTCTTTCCACTCTGGAACGTGCCGCAAATTTATTTTAATTGAGTAATTTGTGAAATAACAAAAATAAATCAAATAAAATTTACTCGCGAACGCCAGGATTCGAATACGCGACCTTCAGCTTGCTTGTTGAGAGACTCACGCCTCGACCACGGAGGACGAATATAGTGTGGAAGTTCTATTCAAGTTCTGCTATTATGTCATCATGCGTCGAATATTTTACAGTACTTGGATAGTTAGAGAACTGGAATAGGACCTATACAGAACTTGAATAATAACTTTGAACTTTGATTAATTTTTCAAATTCTATGAAACATCTTCTCCTTAGTTATTTATTGTGATTTTCGAATTTCGGTTCTAAGGTTAGCTTTAAAATGATGGATTCAAATTTATTATTTATTTACGGATATGATTTTCTAAATTGAAAGATGGATTTTACTGCGAATTCTATGAATTTTACGTAGAAGTTTATCCCAAGCTTTACGGTCTAATATTCCGTGATCCCAAAATTTAGTATCTAAGTCTCTGAAGTCTCCACTCAGGATCCCCTGACTCACTGATAGCTGATGATGTTGCTGGTCTAACAGTACATAGTCATGACTTTATATTTCCAGGAATGCACATTTTGAAAAATTAAGCCTGAGCCAGCACAGAAGTAATCGAATTTTTTTTTTAAATAGTTTAATGCATATTATTTATTATTCATCAACGCCCTATCGTGCTTTTACAGAGGAAATTGACAATTTATGTGTGTAAGTGTAACATAATACACGGATAAAAGCATAACTATATACAACAAAAATAAAGATCAAATGCTAATACTAAGATTAACGGCAAATCCAAATGATAAGACCTAATATTGTAAAAAAATCAAAGTTTCAAATTTATAGTAAGTACATTGTACATTCGTACGTGCATAATTATTCATGTTTGTTGCAAGCCAGTAAGATCTGTAAAAAAAATAATGTAGAATTTAAATTATAGTACATGAAATGGTAAAGTAAATCAAAGTATAATATACATATCAAGTATGACCTTACAAGCATACAGTCATTAATATGCGTACAAAACAAAAAATAACAAATAAACTAAGGAGTATGTAAGTTAAACGTTGGAAGGTATAGAGACAAGATTTTTTTTTTTTTTAAATTGTAATAAATAATTAATAGCTAGCAAATAGGTCTGAAATTAAAAATCTTTTGAAACTCACAAAATTATTAACACCGAATATATCAATAAGTTCACAGTGTTTGTTTGCAAGGTCATGAATTCTTGGAATTGGTAAATAAATAGAAAAGTTAGTATTGAGGTTATTGTTACATTAAAAAGTGTTTTTGCTTCGAGTTTGTCTGGCAGGTACATTCATATAAACTAATTCCAATAATTCAGGGCTGTCAATTAGATATTTGATAATTTTGAATATAAATAAAATATCAGCTAAAACTCTTCTATCTGATAGTTTGAGAAGTCTGGTTTCGGTACGTAAGTTATTATAATTTATAAATTTGATGAAAATATTCATTTTAAAATATATGAGGCAAACGGATGGCGACATTCCACTATAATTCAAGGTCAAACACTGAACAGATAATCCCAAGAATCTATTTGTAAAATTTGATCGTCCGTGACGTTGAGTTACTCAGTAATATTATTTAAATTGCTTAATTTTGAAGTTCCTTTAGGAATATCTAAAATTCAAAACTTTAAAAACAGATAACATCAATGGTGGATATTTTGAAAAAAAACGTATCATCATGCTTTATTCCACAATCTCTAACACTTTCCAAAATTGTTTTTCTATTAGTTTATTCTATTTGTAAATATAATTTAAGCTCTGTAAAGTATTTAAATAACGCCATGTTTATTTTAATAATTTAATCACGGAAGTCATGTCATTACAAAGTTTAAAAATACGATAAGTATGAATTTTTAACGCTTGGAATGCCAAGGGTAAGTTTGCCAATTTCTCGGAGGAAGGGCTGAAACTATTTTCGTAATAAATTACTTGTGTTTTGATATATTTATAAAACAAATTAAATATCTATTCTATATAGTTTCCCCAGGAAAGCTACTCATATTTGCAGAACTTTTTTTTCGCTCCATTGTTATACAAAAATATAATTTGATGAAAACATGTAAAAATACGCTTTAGTTTTATTATATTTTCTAGCTAAATAAGAACTTTACAAAAAAATAATCACAACATAAGTATGTCCTGTAAATAAATACAGTGCCATGACTTTTGAAAAATGAAATTATGATATTTGACTTGGTGTTTTCTGACACGCTTTTTCATAGATAAAAAAAGCATATTTGCAAGTGACGAAACGAAAAGCGCGATCGCAATACATGATCGAGGCAAGCGCGTTAAGCTTTTAGCAAATCCACCGTGGATTTCTTGGCACACCGGGAGTTAAGTCATTTTTAAAGATTTATTTTATTTTTTAGACAAACCTTGGCACCTCAGAAAATGACAAAGGGTAAAATGATTTACTAATTATTTCGAATGTTATTTTTGGCTGAAATGACAAGCATAATGGAGTATCTATAACTATCGTGGAATAACCTTAATTATATCACCGCCTATCTTATTTGTAGTCCCGAGAACTCATAAAACCAACATAATAGAAAACACAAAGCTTCACGACTGAACCAAGCTTTACCCTATAAATATAAAATAATACTAATTTGGTTGCCAACACCTTCCATTCGTCCCTTTAGAAAAACGAATGAACTTCAAAATCTGATCATGAAAATATTTCGATATTTGATAAGAACGGGAAAACTAAGATTATTTGGAACACACAGACACGCCAACATCTAAAATTTGGCAAGTGAGGTTCAGTTGCTAAAAGCTAAACGAGGAAAGCGGTCGAGTGAAGACCTTAATCAGATCTCAGAAAGAACCGAGTAGAGTAAAGACTTGCTGGTCAGACAAAAATATAAAAGTTATTAATTATCATCCTGAACTCAATAGCTGCTGCAAAATACGATGAAGATGATATTATATCGTAGATGAAAATGAAATAAACCTATAGGTCCCTACTAATGCTAAACGACACAGCCATGAAATGAAAAAATACCTTATTTAAATATTCGGACCCAAAAAAGGTTTTCCTGCACGGCTTTCTCTCATTTCCCAGGCATATTTGAATGAGCGTGGTATTTAAGGTTGACGAATTTTTCATCGGCATTTAAATACCTATCTGAATAAAATAAAATATTCTATTATTTTTGGCACTGTTTTTCTTGGGAGGCAGTGAATGTACAGAGTGTCTGGGGTAATGTGCACAAACTTCGGGAGGTGATTCTACATGGTAGTAAAATAAATAAATTTCAACTTTTTAAGGAAGTTTTAAGGTAAAAATTTAATTGTTTGCATGGTGAAAATAATATTTTTGTATGGAAAAAAAAAACAACGGAATTTCGAAAAAGTTATTAACCTTTTTTACTTCTACCATCATGTAGAATCACATCCGAAATTTGGGCACTTTACACCAGGACACCCTGTATTTTGTCACTCTCCTGAAAAGTTTTAAGAACTTTTTGACAGGTCAGTGGTTGAGTTGTTATCGTGTTTGTTTCCCACCCAGGCGTCGTTAGTTCAATTCCTCGGCTGGGTAAGTCCTCCATCACAACACAAGCACCATTTTATGCTTGTTGTGATGGTAGTAGAAGATTTTCAAATATTATCAGGTTATTTTAAAAAGATTTTTCAAATGATGCTACTGTTTATTTCTGTGGACATAACTCGTAAAAAAACATTTTTATTTCCATTAGAGCCGCTTAGGGAAAGATCTGACCCCTGACATCCATACATTAAAAATATTAAATTGTTTATATTTTTTGCTGTATTGATATGTGAATTTTGTCTCAAATATTATTTTATTTGATTCCATGAATAAAATACTACGCCATAAAAGTGAGGTGACAGTTTTCTTACTAATTGTCTTAACAGAAAGAATGTGTTTTATAAATTCTTTCAATATTGTGGTGGTTTTGAGTTAATATTTTATCATAAGTTTTTTGTTAATCATTTCATGTTTGGCACTAAGACTCTTTAATTTAAATATATCCATGTTTATTTCAAATACAACATGTTACATTATTTACAATCTATTCCAATTCCAGTATGATTTTAACTACAATGTCAGAGTTTATTTAGTCCGCCTGATAAATACCGTCATTCTAAAATTCTTATTATATTGTTCAGAAAGCCCACGAACTGCGTGTGCTTATTGTTTTAGCACAATGGCGTCTTCTTTATCCGCAACTTTAGTGCTTCAGCTCCATTGTTCCGCGCCCCGCCCGCTTCCCGGTTCTAGAACTTTTCCTAGAATTCATATCTCTATTCTATACGGAGAAATTATTAAAAAAAAAAAACATGGAGGATGTTGCCCACGCGGCGTTGCCGTAGACACACGAGACCTTTTGTAAGGATCACGAATTAAATCCTTTGCTATGTAAGACTACCATTCACAACTATCACATAGTATATCGTAGATGATATTTTGGTGTTGCTTTAGATGCAGTGGACTTTATGTAGGGGGCACGAATTAAGCCCTTTGCTATTTAAGACTGCTGTTCAACACTCTTCTCGCAGTTTCCTAGTACCGAGTTAAGTAAAGCTTCTAAGAAAAGGATTAATGAAAGAAGCGAACAATATTGTCCAGACCACCAGGTTGTCATGTTTTTTTCTGTACTGAAAAGGAAACATGGATATTAAAACATAATTTGGGAGAGGGGTATGCGTAACGTCGCCCCGGGAAACATTTATTGGATAACTAACACCTATTTCGCTATACTGACTTAGCAGGGATGCCCGGGTTCATGGGGTAATGTTTTTCCAGGTCTTGGCGGCAGATGTGACTGCTCACCAACTGCGTGGCGGAATGGATCAGGAAAGTTCAGTCGCCTTGCATTACTGGGGAAGGGATGGATTCATACGTCCATCTCTCCTGGACACACTGACTCCCAGATTCCTTCCCACCCATTATATATGTTTTATCCCAGATCTTTCTCTCCTTCATTACCTTAAAAAGACCCCTCACACAGCATCCTCAAAGATAGCATATGTCCAGAGGGAAATTATGGTTCTCGGGGTCTCCTGTGTGGAGCTAAAGCAAAAAAAAATCAAGCATTAACACCGAAGATTAAGCTTATGTAATAAATGAGATGCGTAACACAAAATAACTCATACATCATTAGTTAATGTAATAAAATTCAGTACAAGCAAACATGCTAACAACTTTGAATATCTTTATGCCGATACTATTTCAATTTTTCGTAAGACCCACTTATTTCTGAAACAAGCGTTGTAACTAATGCATCCTTTCACGGTTTCGAAAACTAGTTGGATTTAAATAGAAAAAAAAAATTATTTGTGTACTTTAACGTGATTTCATACCTACACTAATTCGAAATGCGCCTATGGCCATTAGATTTATGGGTATCTCAATATCAGAAGTGTTTTGAGGCTAAATGAAGTACAAGAAAAGAAGAAAGATGGAAACTACAGTGTTATTTTTTCCTTGCTTACATACAAAGCTAAAGCCGAAACTGAGAGCACATTTCGTTTTTAGACAATGTTCAATTACCTGCAAAAATTTTCTTTTTAATTTTTTTTCTCGTCGGGTTTTAATCCGTTTTAAAGTGATATAAAGTCATTAATAGCGATGAAAAAAACTAATATATTTACTTAGCCTAAAGTAACCTATTTAATCTAGTTTTTGTTCCATCACTTTTCATTACTTTATATAACATTTCAAATATGTGTTGAATTGAAATAATTAGGTTCCAATGGTCGAGTAGATAAAGACGTTGTCCGGTATGACGGAGATCCTAGGTTCAATTCCCAGTTGAGACCGTTATCTTTTTGTTATTTTCTGTGCCTTGTTCTGTTTCATTTTTAGTTTAGATTTGTTGGTTTTATCTGCATCAATGAAATATTTCAACTACTCGTATATCATAATGGTTATTTAAAAATATTTGTATGATGTGTTAACTTTAATTTTACTTACATTATAAACCATGTGCTTTATTCTATGTTTCTCATTAATTCTGCATCCATTTCAATTCTCTAATCCCTGAGTTTGGAATTGTTGACAAAAGTGATTCTGTTTTATTTCGAGTATTTCTACTACATGCGAGGCAATAAACACTTTGTCTACGGCATTCAGAGTCAGTTATCGCGCTGGTGACTCCATTAGGGACGTTCAGTGCTCACAAGAGTGACATTTCATGATTGTAACTACTACTATAGGGCCGATGGAGAATATTAGATTCAATGTCCCGGTTATGACACACTGCGTAGGTCCTGTATGTACATTTCACAAATTGCAACAGTGCATAAAAACGTTGTGACATAATCTACACAACAAGATATAAATCTGGTGAGCAAGTCAAGTTTGGTGATCATAAGAGTGGTAGTTTTGATCAGTATCGCCCTGGTAAAAGAACGCCGTTCAGAATCATCAATTTGCTTAATGGCTTTAGGTGTGTTTGGCGAACAGGTCTGAATAGCCAGGTGCTTTCCGACCATCATCTTCACCATATCATTCCTTTCCCTCTACCATCAGCTTCACAATAACTCAGTGTCAATGAACTTCGGAATAACATTGATTACGTGCGCATTGGAAAATGTTGATTGAATTAGAGGTTATAATCGTGTTAACATATTACGGAAACTGTTATGCTTGTAAATTGATAAAAAATATAAATTCAATATTGTTCGAATGACAATCTATACGGGAAGGTTGATGGAAGATGTAGTACAGAAAGACGCCAAACCTCATGGCGTTGAACAGGTATTGTATCGGGACGTACCCGTACAAGAAAAAACTGTAAACAATATGCACCGACACACATCAGACCTCGACCAGGGTAATGATTATAGTAAAACACACAGAGGTATTCTATTAATTTATTTATTTATTGCATCTCACTATACATAAAACACTTTTTTTTCACATAAAAATCAACCTCACTAGGACTAAGCCTGTATCGAGGTTAACAATTTACATTTTAGTGAAGCAAACATAAGAGTATCACAAACATGAAGTAATTTTACATAAATACACAAAATATTTCAAAATTAAAGAAAAAATGAGTATTAGATGTGTTACCAGATGGGTAATTTGACAGTATATTTTAACAATATTTGAACCATAACTAATCATTATTCAAAATAAGAAGCAAAGTAGATAATAAAGACAGATAGGGTGACATTCGGTTTTTAGTAAATGGGACTTATATAAAATCTTATTATTTAAGAAAGGACAAGGATGAAAAAATATTAAGACAATCGTCTGTCAATACATAAACCTTAAGAAACTTTTTAAATTTAACTAAGGAATTAGTAGACTTAATATGATTTGGAAGAATATTAAACATAAGTGGTGCCTGATATAAATAATTTCTTTGACCAAAAGAAGTTTTAGTATGTACCACCACAAAGTTCAATGTAGAGCTACTTCTAGTTGTACGCATTTGTTGTGTTCTTTCAGCAAATTTAATATTGATAAAAAATCGACAAAGTATTTGAGTGATATATAGCTGTTTTATGCACATAACATTACATTCCTTATAAAGTAGGTTGGATGGATAACAGAATTTTTTTTTGTACATCACTTTAAGGATCAATTTTTGAGTAATATTTAGTGGTTCAACATTAGACTTTAGACATGATCCCCAGCATACTATGTTATAAGAAAGTCGAGATTGGACTAAGGCAAAATAGACAGTTTTTAATTTCTCTTTGTCCAATATGTGTCGAAGTTCTTTAAAAATAAATGTAAGTCTCCTGATATTCTTTGTTAACATATCGATATGATCATTCCATCTTAAAAATTTATTAATCTTTACACCTAAATACATGATACAATCTACACTTTCCAAGGGGTGGCAATTACAATTTAGCAGACAATTATGTATAATTAGATTACGAGTGTCAGAAGGCTGACTTCTTGATGATATACTAAATGTCACATATTTAGTTTTTATTGTAGATATTCAAAGTTAAGATGTTATTATTCAGCCAACTCTTTACTGCTCTTAATCCTAAGTCACATTTGTTAAAAGCATCTCTCCAAGTTTTACCCTCAAATATTAAAGCAGTATCGTCTGCAAAACTAACAATGTTACCTGGAATATATAAATTACACAAATCATTAATGTAGATTAAAAACAATATTGGTCCAAGCACACTACCTTGCGGAACCCCAAAAGAGATTGGTTTGCTATTGCTTAAATGATTATTTATCTCTACTTTTTGCGTTCTATCACTTAGATAGGATGTGAACCAGCCTAGTGCTGTACTATGAATGCCAAGAGAAGATAATTTTTTGAGGAGTAATCCATGGGACACCGTATCAAATGCCTTTGATAGATCTAAGAACACAGCCAAAGCTTTGTTTCCATAGTCTAACGCACTAGTGACTTTGGACAATACCCTCAACACTGCATCACTTGTTCCTATATTCTCTCTGAAACCAAACTGATTGCTAGAGAGTATATTATATGTTTCTAAGAATGATACCAATCTCGACTTAGCCAATCTCTCTATTACTTTTGAAAGAGTATTGAGTAAGGATATAGGTCTGTAATTATTGACATCTAGACGATCTCCACCTTTAAAAAGGGGAATTACTTTAGCTTTCTTACAATGAGAAGGGAACATCCCGCTCTCGAAGCTAATATTTACAAGGTGAGATATGGGACCAACTAATTCGGATACATGCATTTTATATACCATAACACTTAAAGAATCAATACCGCACGAGAAAGACATTTTTAAATCATTTATCACATTTGTGACTTCAGAAATGCTAGTTGGTTTAAAATAAAAATTGTCCCCTGTAACGTGAAGTTCAGATTTAAAATCATTCACAAGACACATCTCACTAGTTTTATTAGCACTACACAAATTATTAGCGAAGCTTGGACCAATGTCACTGAAGAAATTATTTACATGATTAGTAACTATATTTGGACTCTCTTCCATTGAAGTAATAATGTTATTAATTTTCAATTTTTTTATGGTAGTTTGTTCCTTTTGTAGGTTGATAGCCTCCTTTATAATCTTCTACTGTTGTTTAATGTTACCATTGACTTCATCCAATTTTCTTCTGTAGTATGCTTGTTTTGTTGTTCGTATTATCTTTGTACACCAATTCCGATATCTTTTATAGTATTCCAACAGTTCTTTGTTATAGATTTCTCTTCTACATTTATTGTGCAATTTATCACGTGTTCTGAGGCATTTGATTATTCCAACATTTATCCATGGTTTTAGATATTTTCTGTAATGTTTCTCAATTTGTACTGACGTACAACTTTGCACATGAGTTTTCAAACATTTAATGAAATTATCTGTTGCCAGATTGACGTCGTTCGTTGATAGTACTGTATCCCAGGATTCCTCCTTTAATTTGGTCTTCAAAAGGTTGTTGTCAACAATAAGTTTTGGTTTTCCATTACTATTTGAAATATTTTTAAGAGTTAAGCTCATAAACTTCATCAAAATTGCAAAATGGTCCGTAATGCCAGTAGTAAAAGCTACTACCTGTGGTTTTAATTTTGATTTCGCCATAATATGATCAATGCAGCTTGATTTGTTAGGAGTTACTCTTGTTGGTGAATTTATTATGGGCTTGATACCATGAAATGCTAGAAGTGATAGATATTTTTGTGTTTTTATGTTCTTCAAATCTAGAGTATCAATATTTAAGTCCCCACATAATATAATCTCCTTATATTGCAAGGATACAGAGTCAAGCAATTCATCCAATGAATCGAGAAAGTTATCTATATTAATCTGAGATGGAGATCGATATATAGCTATTAAACATATTGTATTGGAAAATTGTATTTTTAAGCAGTTGGCATTGGGGAGAGAAATTTCCTCAACAGTTACCTGAATGTTTTGCTTTATATAGATAGCTACTCCATCATTTTGCAAATAGTTCATCTTTGTTTTGTAGACTACATACTCGGGAATGATAGGCATATTAATCAAACTGCCCAGCCAAGCTTCTGTGAAAACTAGTACTTCTAGACGATGATTAATGCAATCTAGCATAGAAACAGTTTCATCAAAATTTTTGCTTAAACTTCTAATATTCATGCACAATAAAGAAAATTTTGAATCCCTCAAAAAATTTTTGCAAGAATGTGAATCTTCTAATGTTATGTTAGATTCATTATTGTCAGCCAAATCAATTATGTTGTAAATATCATCCATTTTTTTTTTTTTAAATAATAGTGACAGTCTCTGAGTGATGATTAAGACAATTGATTCAAGTCATCCGCGTGTTTAATGATTAGAACTCTTGAGGATTGTTCCGGGTTCTTTTTCACACAAATTCTATCCAAATCATCATTAAATTAAAGACGATTCAAATCATAATTTAAATTTTAATTACCTCTATTGTACTGGTATACAGAATGTGCAAAGGGGCATAGCTTGTAGGTAGTTCCTATTTCTTATAACCAACCTAATTAACAAGAAGTAGAGTATGTATTTCAATATCACTGTGTTTTAATATACAAGTAGAAACTGAGTCAAACGGTTTGTTGACAGTATCTGTACAAAGCCTACTGACCCCTGTCCAAAAGAAATGCTTTCAGTGATGATTTCAAATTGGAGCACATAGTGCATTTGTTGATTGGATCAGCGCGCTATACGCCACAGCAGATGCCAGCCTTAGGTGGCCCACAGTTGGTAGTCCCAGGACGTCAGCGTCGAAATGTTCATTTGATTATAATGACCGGCACGGCGTCGCCCTACTATTGTAATGTCTTGATATAGATGCGTCCGGCTCAGCTGTTGAAGTGTTGGCAGTCGGATCTCATCGCACGTATTCAAGAATGTGAATGTATGTGAAGAAAATGCAGCTTTCAGTTGATAATCACAACGGTAAGTCAAGTTTCAGAAAATGGTCGCAGTTGCCTCGACCACTTGTAAATATTGAATACTAATAAATATTTTGTAAGTGGTTTATTTATAGTGCCTGCTGGGCAGGTGTTCGTGACATCAGCTTGCAAAACATGTTTTTGTTTTTTTGGTTAGAATCTCATTTTAGTTGTAAACAACAATTTATCGTCACGGCTTGTATCGCCTGGTAACAGTTTGTTTTGATGCATCTGTAGTGTTCTCAACTTTGTCAATATTATGATTTCGTTTTGGAAAAATCGGTCATCGAACTCGCAGGTTTTCCCGTAGGCCCAAAACCAGTGCATGTAGCAAGTTTTTATCTAGACTAGCATTTTATATTATGAATTTTATAGAATGAATAACATCAGGCTTCCACGTTCGATTTGATATATTTGCTGAAGATAAATATTACCCTGATGATGGGCAACCTCCTACAGGAGAGGTCGCATTGCGATGATTGTGTCTAATCAAAATTTGACTCTAAAAATAATGTGAACCTCTGCGCAGAGAGTAAAAAGAATGACAAAATAGTTACCTACATTATTTTGATCCATAGCTTAACAATTTTTCTCCAAAATTCTTTTGGTATGAAAATTGCTCTACTCATTGGATTTATTCTAGTGAATTCTCTGAAATCTTTTCTTCTTAGATTGATCACACATACTAAGTGTAACATGTGTGCTAAATTAAATAATCACTAATCTGCCTTTTTTCCGTCAACAACATTATATTTATGAGAATTTTGCTTAAGATACATCTCATGTCTCTCCATTTAAAGACATTAAATAAGGTCAGGCTAAAGGAACCTACTAAGATTGTTGTATTCTCGAAGTAACGATATCATCCGTATCTCACGTAATAAAAACCCATATGTCGTACTTTCGTATTTAAATATAAAAATATGTTATTTTTATGTCTTGTTGCTACCTCTATTTATTGGTTGGTTTACGTTAAAAATATTTGCATATTTTCCCCGATATCTTTCGCCTGGGAACATACTATTTGAAATTGCCGAGTAAATGGGCTCACTCAGTTTTCGTATATTTCATTTTGTATATTTACACCTCCTTTTCCGAGGCATCTTCTTTTATGGGCCGGGACAAAGGCACCTAGATGATAAAAAAAGTGCTAAAACAAAAGTACATATTATCAAAAAAATTGCTGAAAAATTTCAGCGGAGAAAAGTGAACATTTTTGTGAATAATATATTCTATAAAAACAGCCTTAATCCCCACTGGGACATTTAATAAAACATTAACTCACTTTGCGAACTATTTTACTTTTCTAGTCACTCATTGTCAGGTGGATATTCTTTTTTTACACCAGCTGTAATTTATACTACTACTTTAATACCTACTACTTAAAAGCATGGCTCTGCGGGACTAAGTTATAAAAGGAATTTATCGGTAAATCTCAATCATACCTAGGACCATTTTGAAAATAAATGCGTTCAAAACAGTTGTTTCAATCCCTCAAAACGAATCTTTTCCATTTTACAGTACCTAGGTACCCTGGATATTCCGAAGCCTTTTTTAAAGATCTAGGAGCGTTTTCGAGGATCATTTGTTTTAAATTAAACGAATTTTGACACACGTTGAAATATAACAGTCGGTAAACTCCAAAGATATTAGAAGAACGAGATGTGCTATGAGCAGTTCATACTGTGTGGAATTGTTTTGCCCAGTGTCGCCGGTTTTGTTCACCAATACTACTGTACACCTTCGCTTACGCTAAGGTATCCGCACTAATATATATAACAGATTTCTGTGCGTACACGTCCCGACAGTATTCAAAGTACCCTAATTAGGTAGTACTCCGCCTACGGTCCAGCGGCCAACATAGCATATCTCGTTCTCCTAATATCTTTGGTAAACTCTATCATTTCCATTTTTTTATATAACTAAATTCAAATATGACCATAAGCATGTATCCCGTCTTAAAATAAACCCAGTTATCCAAAAAAAATGTGTGGATAGTAAAACGGAGCACAGTTATGGTAATATTCTGCTATGAGTGCAAAAAAAAAATTATTCCAATTGCAAACGTCCTGGTTCCTCTGTGTCAGTGATGTTATGCCCAAAACGTTTCTTTCCCTAGATTTCAGAATGGGTTTATATGAGGTATTCTTGTTTTCTCATTACTGGATTCACAACATTATTTTTGTTAATCCATGGGGGGGTATAGTTTTCTCCCCTAGATCTAGGGAAATTTCCCCAGACATCACATCACTGCTATGTATCTCGCAAGTGTCAGGGTCATCGTCTGATGAAGCATCATAAGCATGCTTATTATAATTAGTGATTTATTCGCCTCGGTACTACCAACCTGTAATAGAGTTGTTCCCGGTCTCCCCTACCTAATTTACAATTAAAATCTCGTCCTTATACAAACTAAAAAAAGTTTTTTAAAACACAACTCTCTCTCTCTCTCTCTCTCGTTAAATTACGTGCTTTCCACTTCACTCTTTTTCATTTTTTACTTTTCTTAGTTTGAATCGTGTATTATAAAATATAATACAATCGTTTATTTTAACACTTTCTGTTAGTGGGAAGAGAATCCTCGTGAGAAAGATGTCTTGGGTTTATCATTTTTAATGGTTTGCAGAAAATTTATTCTTTAACACACATAAAATAATAGTTCTAATTATCGTAATTTTTTTCTTAATTATAAAGGTACAGCGTAACATGTAGGGCCCGAGCAATGATAAGTATTAGTTTATTGTCCCCTTCACTCCTCACATGTGAGTAACACAGCGACACAGTACAGACCTACGAGCATAATACTGACACATCTACTAAGCACATACACAATTTGATAGTAAAATAAGTTCTGTTGACCGTGTTTAAATACCTAAACATTTCCATCTAACTAACTAGCAAAGATATCAGGAGCACAAAAGTATAGCAAGATTTTAAATTTTGTTAGTCGAGTTTGGGTACCGCCGCCCCGGGAACCATATATTGGATAAACAACACCTTTGCCATAGGTCATCCCAAGTGGTTCGTGTTGATTTAGCGAGGATTCATCGGTTGAGGAGTGTTCAGGATACGCCTGCCAGATCGGGAGAGGCTGGTTTGGAGAGATCACATGACCTCTCCAACTGGTCTCTCGACCCAAAATCTTGCACCGCAGAGGGATGGATATATTAATATGTCTGTCACTCCTGGACACACTAATCCGTAGATTCCTACCCAACCCTCATACCTTTTACCTTCCCAGAACTTCTTCGCCTTCTTTTCCTTAAATCATACCCTCCACACAGAATTCCAAAATTCTCAAGCTGATGTATTTGATTCGTCTTCTGGGACGGTTTAAAACAACAGCCATCCAGCTCACGCAACGCGTGCTCCCTGCTACCATTAATTACGCTGCGTTGTGCGAAACTTGCAAACATAAATTCTAATTATTCCATTCCTTTTGTTACATCTTCGAGCACATTTCAAACAACATAAAAAAGTTCTTTGACGCTGCGTATTTAAGTTCACCATTTGAGTTAGGTACGGAGGAACAAATAATGGTTTTCAAGTACTAGGTACGCCAAGCAGGAATTGCGTTAATGTATTAGGTGGGGTGTTTTGAATAATGGATATTTTCTGTAATTTTTAGCAATATAATGTAAGTTTTTTTAAATGCGTGACCTACCTGTACGTCTCGAAGAAAGATAAGTGTCTAACCTGCTATTATGAAGACCTCGGTTGCAGAGCAGTTAAAATACATACCCAATTTTTACTGTCGACCTGGTCATAATCACTACTCATAAGGCTTTAGTGACTAGGTCTGAATTGCCATGTACGTTTAAATAATCATTTATGGTATCCCCTGCCCCTTCCCAATTTATTCAGCCTCGCTAAAAGGCAACTAGTAGGTACCTACCCATATACCTACCGTACCTTACCATACCTCCGCATATACATTCTGGATATAAGGTAAGCCAAGATTGTAGTACAGGAAAAAAGAAACTCACCCCTCGCAGTTGGGGCCACAAAGTCTGCCAGATTCTGGATGCACTCACTCGAAATATGAATGAACAAAATGTAAATTTACAATATTTTATCCCGCGGTTGTGGTTATCTTATACATCGATCCTCCATTTCTGAGGTATTCTTTTACACTAAGCTTTGGTGAGCTTTTTGGTAACTTTATCGATATCTTGCAACCATTATACCGGTGATGGTGACATTAGATATGATTTTATATTAAGATTTTCTATCCACCAAGTCTTTGCGTGAACAAATTATCTAAATGCAAATATGTTTTACAACAAACTGTTGATGTGTATTTTTATAAATATCAACAAGTTAATAAGTTTTAACAAGTTAACTTCTTCCATAGGTTCCATGCTAACTCAACACAGTGATATTAAAAACGGCGAAAAAAAATTGTTTAACCTAACCTAACCTACTTAACCCAGTTAATAAAGTTTTTGTTTCATCACTTTCCATGGATTTATAAAACTTTTTAAAGATGTGATGAATTATCATTTTCATGATTTGTCCGGTCACCACTTCCATAGTACCTAAAGTACTTATTTTGTGCTCTTGTTATTATAGGTGCATAATTATTGAACACTTTTGAACAACAGAATTGTATATTACAACTTATCGTGTACCTGTTTATATTTTTCATCCTCAGTTTATAATGTTATTATATACTTATTATTGAACTCCTAAAAACTTACCTATAATAATGTATTCATGTAAAAGTATTCACGGCTTGAATAAAGTAAAAAATAAACATGTATTATTATGGACAGAATGAATACATAATTTAGCTAAAAATGATATTATTTATCTTGCAACATTTTCCAAAGTTCATTGTGTTAATTCAAAAAGTTACGCGAAGATAGGCGCGTATTATTTTCAATTCAACAACGCTCAGAAATAGAATGATCCTTTTCACAGCATCTTATCGCAAAATGCTAAAAATCCTTTACAAAAAAATTCTTTATCCAAACAGGATTTCTTATAAAATGTGTTCCCTCTGACGCCATTTTATGTTGGCATTTCATTATCTTCATCCATTCAGAGGAGCCACACACCGTGTAATTGTCAGAGCAGTATAAGCTATTTTAAATCTACAATGCCTATGTATTTCTCTCCAAGGGAAAATAAATAAAGCGTTTGGCGTTCATAAAGTAATCGGTTTTTAATAGGAACCCGCCCTTCTTTCCAACTATTAATTGATTTCTTAGCGACAATTCGAAGGGAAAGATATTCTAAATGACAATTTACCGATTTTATTTTTTTATTTGTTGAAGCGATTAAAAGATTTTAGTTTTATTAATTCTTTTTCGGTTTCTACTATTCTCAATTCATTTAATAAGTTCTTCCGTAAATTTCTTATTAACTATCTGACATGTACCCAGCGTTGCTCGGGTTATGAATGGTTTGGAGTAAAGTTTTTAGGTTGTGAAAACTGGGTCTATTTTTAAGCTGGAAATATAATTATTCTAAAGAATTGAAAAATTTTGCTTTTTAAAAGTTTTTATTTCACTCGAATGTGTCATGTCTTCCTTGGCCGTCCCTGACTTCCACGGTTCACTATTGTTACATACCATATTTTTTTGTTAAAAAAACTACAATATATCGACTTATATTCGATACTAATTAGAACAAACTTTGAAATTTTCAGCCAAATCGGTCCGGTAGTATTTGAGTCTATATGAGACAAACAAAGATATAAAAATATTTATACAAATAGACAAAATCGACAATAACTATTGTTCACATCTCTACCTATTGTAATAATATATTTAAATTAAATTTATGGTCTAATAGAAGAAGTATTATAAACCCTAACAACCTAAAATATATTTTATCGATAATTTTAATGGTGACGCAATTCTTAGTTAATTCTGGGTTAATTTAATCGTTTTTTTATTAATTAATAAATCTTGTGATTTATATATATACAGTCGGTGTAGTTTGAATTTATATCAAGTTAGAAAATACATTATTTGTAAAACAAAAGATAATTTTGAGACCTTTCTTAAATTATTAGTGGACCTCACGATGCTTTGCTCTTGCAAATGTCTTCGGGCCTCTTTGACTTCTTCCACCATTTACGACTATATACTACAATGTTCGACTCCACTCCGCTTCTCATTCCGCTGCATATATACTGCATTAAGTATTGTTGGGCGTTCCCGACTTCTTCTACCATTCAAAACACTCTCCAAACACTCCTGGCAATAATAAGAACAAATAAACGTTTTTTCAGTGATATCAGTCGACTTCTTTTCGAGTAATGCGAGCGCAAACATACGCACGCGAAGAATGCATAACATTTAGGTATATTGTATTATGATAAACTAAAGCTTTGGAGAGTAGTTTCCTTTAAAAGGTTTGATAGATTTTTCGTTGAAAAACTACACAACATCGTTAAGGCGATGCACTACGTCGTGTAATATTTCAAATCGAGCTTCCATCAATAACACTCCTTATGTAGATGGCGATAAGGCTTAAATTCCCGCTTAACACCATCCAGCTGTTTTGATTTAGGCAAGAAAAAAACATGGCCAAAAATTGCCTTTTATTTTATTTTGTGGATGTTCAGTCATAATATTAAAATGTTTTCCGATCATTTTATAAATAACTTAATTAGCCACATCATACAATAAAACCATAACCGAAAATGGGTTCGTAAGTAGGAATTTTTGAACTTTAAAGCAGTTTTCATAGGCCTTATAAATTATTTTTTTTCTGGGCTTATAAAAAGACTTATGTTTAAAATACTCGATTATTTCAAAGGCCAAGATGTATTATACTCGCGGTATTTATTTAAAACATCTGAAACATTTCTAGGCGACCAAATTTTCAAACCAAAAACACATGATTTTACATTACCACGTATTGCATCGCCTTAACCCTTTTCATTGTCACAGATAATGTAAGGAATCAATTTTATTGTAATTTAATAAGTGATAAACAAAATCCTTGTTAATCAAAATTAATATCGAAAGCCCTTTATTTGTATTGAGAGATAATTGAGAGCTTTAAAATCGAACCTACGTACGCAATAATTCACAGTTCAATACTCTCAAATCATTGCTTAACCTTTTTATATTTTAATAAAATAATACCTGAAAAAGTTTGCGTTCAAAATACCAACAATGAATCCGTCAATAGTTAAATTACTTTTGTAAAAAGTAGATAAATTATTATTTTAGGGCGATGTCCTGAAAACCCCAACCGAAAGCTTTCTAATTATAAAATGTTTTTGTAAAAGTTTTGGCACGTTCCGCTTTTTAGTGAGGTGCCTACATTCACGGGGAAAACTGAACAGGTTTCAATATTTCACGTTAATTAACAGCTGCCATACTCGTCGGTTGGAAAAAAACTGTCAAGTTGCCGAGCACCATCACGAACAGTGACGGTCGATGACTCTTCACATCTTAAACTGCTAAGATATTTAACGATATTAAATTGAATATAAACTAGAAGTAAGATAAAATAGTTTTGCATGAAGATCTATCGAAAATGAAGATGTTTTGCAAACAAAAATTGAAGATAAACTATTCATCATTTTTTTTTTGACTGAACATAATCGCACCAGGCCGCCACTGAAAAAGATAATTGAAAGCCTGGAATTTATTAAATTTGTGAAGTACGTAATACTGTAACGGTGAAAATGGTTGTCAATGTTATGCATACTAATATTTGTAGTACTCCATGTCGGTTTAATTTCTGTGTGGTTTATATCGTATTTGAAGAACCGCATGCATAAAATATAAGTGCCATTTTAAAGCATAGCCACTACAAATACGTTTATTAAATTTAAAAAAATAATAACACTGAATAAAACGCTTCATGAAATCTGAAAATCTACAATTTGAAGCATGAAAAACACCTTTTCGAAAAATTCAATAAACTCTTTGTGTTGAAAATCAATTTGCGGAGTTAAAAATATTCCAAACCGAATGTCGCATATTATGGTCATAACGTATTTTTGAGTTATAAATAATTTTGCTATTAAATAGTGAAACAGAACGTTGGTAATTATTTATTGTTTTTTGGTTATTGTTTCTTTACATTGTATATTTATTTACGTTAGAATGTTTAACCTCACTAGGACAAGCTGTGTTGAGGTTAATAATTTTACAAAATAATAAAAATAACAAAGATAATATATTGAGAGAAAAATTTTGTTAAATTAATTTTCTAATATTTCTAAGAATTGGGTACCTACAAACATGATTTCTATTAACCTAATTCCAGCCAATTCATTACAGTATAATGAAGTAAACATGTAGGGTAACCATGATAAACATTGATATATGATTGCAAAAAAATTATAATAAATTATTATTTTAAAAAGAAGAGAAGAAAACAAATTACATTATAAAAGAAAATAGATGAACAAAACACACATATGCAACATATTATGTCATTAATTTAAAGAGACAAAAATAAAGAAAAAAAATGTTTGCAATCCTCGGCTAGCATAAATAATTAAATATTATTTTTAAAATTTAACAAGGGTTGTAGATTTTTCAGCATAGAAAAAACAATTATTTATAAAGAAATATAATTTATTTGTGCTTTACTATTCTTCTCTGCGTACTTTGTGTAAATCGAATTATTATCCTTCGAGAAAGTGATAAATGTGAAGGTTGATTTGAAGCGTGTTTTTACGCCTTTGAGTAAACACACTTAATTCTATTCAGTATCTTGAAGGGTTGGTAAGAAGGTCGTACTTTGTAAGTCAACTAAAAGTTTCTGTTCTCCTAATCACCGGAGATTCAGCAACAAATCAGACGCCATTATCTAAATGAACAGGGCTGGGTGAGCATTCTCGCAAACTGCTTTATTTATTGTTTTTGAGTTGGTCAATTTTTCTAGAGTAACTGGAATCAACTCGGTTATTGAATAAAAACATGATGTTGTTAGCTCATTGAAAATCTGTTTACTTCGAAACTCTTCTAAGAATTGTTTGCACCTCAGTGAAGAATAAATTAATATCATAGCATAAACAAAGTTTTTTTTCACACAATCTGCGTGAAAAAAAATACAGATTCAAATTTGTAAACAAAGTTGGCAAAACAAGAAGGTACCTATCTAGTGATAGAATAAACGTTCCCGGGCTTAAAATAATCTTACATTCAATAATCAACAATAATCTTACAGGATTTAAAAAAGCCTTTATAATTTATTTTAGGAAACTAACTATTATAATATTTTACGATGTGTAGTTAAAATAATAAATACATAAAATAATATACCTACATTACAAAAATGTTACTTAATTACGAAAACATTGTAAAGAATTATCAATAAAATGCTAGTGATTATGTTAGTCTAGTAGTTCGACGGCCGGCATAGTCCAGTGGTAAGGCATTGGACTGCCATTCCGAAGGTCGCGGGTTCGAACCCGGCGTGCGCAAATAAATTTTATTTGATTAATTTGTGTTATTTCACAATTAATTAATTAAAATAATATATAGTATATTAGCGGCACGTTCCAGAGTGGAAGATACTACCAGTATCGCCCTGGTGTAAGACCACCATTCAGAATTGAAACGTTGCTCCAAATGGCTTTAGCCGTGTTTAGTGACTAGATCTGAATAGCCAGGTACTTCCCCACCTTCCTCTTTCCCTTCCCCACTTACCTTCAGCCTCACAACATCCCCCAATTGGGGATGCCATAGTCTCACTGGCTCCAGACGGGAGCAGTTGGGACTCTTGTGAGGTATTCACTAATAAAAAATAAAAAAATAAAAAAAAAAGTAGAAAATACGTAGACTAAAAGTTTTTCTATATCTCAACAAAAAAACGATCATGCATTTTCCAATATCGTGTACCCGACAATATCGAAGGTGTAGTTAATCCCTTTACTGATTCATTTAAAAGTGTTTACGACACAGATATTCCTGTCGATACTGCTCCCGATATTTCAGTGGAAGAGTCATTAAATCTAAGCCAATGTTTCATTAAAATAGAGCCATAGAAAAAGCCACAAAATAATTAGAATCTGCTGGACCGGAATGTATTCTTCGAATATTGTTCATAACCAATGTTAGTAGTCTGATATATTCTCTATATAAAATCATTAACAAGTCTTTATCTTCTAGTTATTTTCCGGCTCAGTGGAACAAGAGTTATTTAACACCTATTCATAAAAAATGCTATAAAAGCAATATCTCAAACTACAGACGATTTTGTATAAAGTCTGCTTTACCGAAATCTTTTGAAAAATTAGTGCTAGATATCAATGTAAAACCTACCAACAACATATGTGTTCCTAACATATGCCTTCATCACAGAGCGCTCTAACTTAAGTAATTCATAGATTTATGAAAATTACATGAGTGGACAGTATTTACACTGATTTTAGTAAAGCTTTTGACAAGGTTCGACATCACATACTTATATAAAAACTCCAATTGCTGAGTTGGATTCTTAGTAACCTTAGCAATAGGGTGCTTAGCGTAAAGATTAATTCTGTACAATCTTACACATTTGAGGCCACGAGTGGGGTTCCTCAAGGGTCCCACCTCGGCCCAATATTTTTTTCCTAGTATTCATCAATGACATTGTTGACTAATTTTATGATGTAGAAGTCTTGCGATTTGCTGACGACTTAAAAAATATTTAAAAGATTGTGAAATTTTACAGCCTAAATTAGATCATCTTCATCAATGGTGTGAACAATTTTTTTTTTTTGAAGATTCAGAATTGTCAAATAATGCGATTTTCCAAAACTTATTATAATATCTTACATGAATATACATTCAATAATATTGAATTAATACCAGTGTCACAAATTTGTGACTTGGGTGTAATATTCGATGAAAAAAGACATTCATTGCACACATTTATTATATGACTAAAGGCTTTAAAGATGCTTGGCTGTATTGGGAAAACTGATTGTAGGTCCTTAGATTGTGTGAGAATCCTCTATATTTCATAAATCAGAAGTCAAGTGGAATATAATTCACCTATTTGGTCCCTTTTGTATAAAGTTCACTCAATATAGAAAGAGTTCAGCACAAAACACAAAGGTATGTAAATTTTAAGCTGAAAATTCCAATTGAATACAATAATTTATGTCTATTTGATGAATTATTTGCATCTAATAACACTGTCTGACAGGAGAATTATGTCAGACCTTGTTGTGTTACACAGTCATTAACAACTTAATTGACAATCCTGCCATCGTTGCAACTATTAAATTCCATATGCAGACTAGGAACACAAGACAACAAGTGACATTCTTCTGCATTACATACACAACAAATTATCAGAAACACTCATCAACCAATAGGATGCAAGAACTGGGCAACAAGTTTGGCGGTACTATTGATGTATTTATTGACTCCATTTATAAAACTAAGCGTAACCTATATTAGCACTTTGTTGATTCCTATAAATTATAGTAGCCCTGGTTATGTAGTTTAAGTTATTTTTTTTATGTGTGAAATTGTTTTAGTTTCTTAATTATTTAATATTACTGTTATATGTTTACCTAATATTGTTTTGTATTCAGTTTATCAGTTTACTATTGTTTCATGCTTTAAAAATTTTGTGTATAATTTTCGATAGCTCACTAGGTATATTTTGTTCTTAAGATCCATGTAAAAGCCCGGCTGGAGGTAAAACCATATTAAAAAGTATTATCATTAAACCTAGGTACTTCCTTTTCTCTTCCCAATAATAATGCCACCGATGATATTTAAAATCCGACGATCATCTATAAGATTCGTTGTACTAGCTGGCCTAAATCAGTGGCGTAGTCACAGCTTTATATATTTTTTACATTAGCTCAACATAGGAGGCCCTAAGGAAAATAATTTCCCTAAAAGCTTATGTCATCTTTGGTAGTGTTGTGTGAAGGGTATTTTAAAGGAAATAAAGGAGAATAAATCCTAGGAAAGAAAAGGGTATGAGGAGTGGGTACGAATCTGGGTCTGTGTGTCTAGAAGTGACGGACGTAGAATGCATCCCTTGCACTGCGGTGCAAGGTGCAAACTTTTGGAGAAGTCAAAAGTCTCTGATTTATGTCATAAGCGACAACATCTTGCTGTTGAACAGAATCAATTCGGATATCGACATTTTTAGCATCAATGAAGCTTCCTTTAAAAGGCAAGCTCTATTATTACTGGTATAGTTGATATACAAACTGTTAATATTAATTTAAGAATTAGTATTACAAAAATATTATAAAAACGCATTGAAATTAACAATTTTATAATGTTTTTGAAATGAATAAACAGAATTGAATTGAATATAATTGAACATGGGTAATCATACACACTATACTACTACATACACATTGTTGTCTAAATAATATTTTAGTATTATTATTGTTGTATTTGTAGTGCTCTGCAAGTTGTTAGAGAACGAATTTGACTTACTTTAACCAGTGATTTCTGAAAGAAGAATATTGCACTAGAGATAGAGAATACGATACCCGTCTAACATTTTGTTTGGTGCACACACGTAATAACCGTATTAATTATGATATCGTATCGGGAAGGAAACAAAATATACTTTCGTAAATAATTTAAATTTTTAAAATACCTATTAAATTCCTGATTTGTTTTCGGCCAACCCTATATAATATATTTTCAGGGCAGTGAACGCCGTGCCGCCGGGATTCCCGCGATGAATTATACACAAATAATATCCTCTTCTCATCAATCAATTGTGGGACGTCACTACTTTACTTACAAAATGTACAACAAAACGGGCTATCCAGTCAGGGCCATCATTCCACAGCGGTTGCCTTAGTTCACAGGACACTGAAAATTAAAGGCTGGAAAATAATTATTGCGTAGGATAAATAAATAATAATTTGGTTCAAGAGATAAAATATGATGATGAAACCCAAACACTTAGTACTTAACATTAGAAAGACCGTAGCCGTCCTTTTAACGGCGGCCCGATGTAATGTGACAATATTTTGCTTAAAGTTTATATCATTCATTTGACTTTTTTTGCTTTTCACGATTCTTGATTTTCTAACTATGATGAAAAAAACATGTAAGTATCTTAAATATTTTTAAAGTATAATTGTTTATACTAACAAAGACCGCCACCGTCAGTGTGACGGTTAGGACTATTAATTTGAGTTTGTTTACAACCTTTTTCTTTTATTTATTTTTCGGAATAACTTTATTGAGTAAAACCTCAAATTGTAATATTTAAATATTGAAGACAATATTAGTGATTTCTAAACGAAAATCTGAAACAGAATAATCAGAAAAGGAAACGGTCACATCTGGGACTCGAGCCCAGTTGACCGTTTGACCGTTTCCTTTTCTGTTTTTTCTGTTTCAGATTTTCGTTTAGAAATCACTAATATTGTCTTCAATATTTAAATATTACAATTTGAGGTTTTACTCAATAAAGTTATTCCGAAAAATAAATATTCATTCTAGACTTGCAGAAAAAGTCAACAGATGTCGCACATTAAAAAAAAAAAAAATAAATAAATAAGATAGGTTTATCTAAAAAAGACGCTGTCTGGATTGCATTTAGTTCGGGTTGAATCTTGCGATCATACATAAAGATAGTTGCCAATAAAAATGTGCGGTGAAAAAATGAAGACAATGTTAGTGGTTCTTATTCGAAGTATGATACAGTTAAACGTGACCGAGGGGAATAGGGTCCCATTAGCTCAGTCGGTAGAGCACTGTCCCGGAAAGACAAGGGTCCTGGGCTCGAGTCCCAGATGTGACCGTTTCCTTTTCTGATTTTTCTGTTTCAGATTTTCGTTTAGAAATCACTAATATTGTCTTCAATATTTAAATTTTTTCTTTTATGTTTACAACATACCCATTCCACCTCGCAAAATGATGGTACTAATCTGTCCGTCTCTTTCTTTCGGTATCGCATACCATTTGAACTCGCTCTATTTGTTGATTGGTCTCTTTTGGTATCAATTGTTAGTATTATGTCACATATTGATATCTGCGCACGTATTTCAAGTCACCGAATATTCGATTCGTTTGTGTTTTTGTGGATTATATTCTATCAAATATTTTATTTATTTTATACCACATGTGATCAGCCGTCAATATGACGGTTCCGATTTTCATACGTATGGGGCAGTACCCAATCGCATATTTTCTTTTTCGTGTTCAATAGGAGGCAATACACCAGCAATCCCTTTAAGCGCGCAAGGGTTTGGTACGCTAATTCTCTTTTTAAACTCTAGTACTGCCTCCTTTAGAACACGAAAAAGGAAATATGCTACCCAGTCATTCTAGCGTTAAACCAAACACTTAAATGGTCGAAGCGTTTACCGTTGATATTAAATAGAGTAGGTCAGAAGGTAAATAAAAATTTGATCGCGGTGTAAGAGATTTTTATTCAAGTAGGAAACTGGTTCGTAAACACGTGAGTTTTTTTATGAATTTACTTGAATCTAGAAGAGTTTCACTATCTGAACTATGCATGTAACAAAGGAATTATATCGCAACACGGCTAGATCACACGTGGATATTCATATTTTGTCGATGAAGGCGGGTTAAAGAAGTGGCAGGAGTTTTGTTTTGTTTACCTTTAAAAATAAAACAGAGAAGCGAATCTTTTACATTCTGCCGATCAAGGCTAGCGGTAAAACAAAAATGGTCTAAATACATAAATATGTCATTGTGGTAAGTCACTGTTAATGCTTTTCAAAATGACACTATATGATAATGTTTCTATTGGCAAAACATCATATCACACGGTATCATAAAACGCAATATTCATGTATATTATTGTAGGTGATAATTTTTTCCATGGTTTCCCTCAGTTTGCAGCTTACAAGAGATGAAATCAGCGAACCGCGCACGGGGAAAAATGATGTATTTTTAAAAATCAAAATACTGTTATAAATGTGACTGCATGACCATTTCCTAGTAAAATATTAGTCATTCAGGATATATCTGAACACGTGTTCAAGCAGGATGCCTTGTTCTAATAAATGCAATGGACAAGATTTGAAAGTATCCTCATAACATATTGGCGCTTTACTGATAGTTTGTAATGAATTTTGTCAATTCTTTCGTTATAGGCCTACAGATCCTTTACTAGCCGGAGAACAATAATTATACCAAATTTTAGATCAGTAAGTTTTCTTCGTGTGTTCGTCATCATCGCTCTCATTGCATTCCCTTACAACACATGGCCAATTCACTCCGCTGGTACTTCTCCGCGTTTCAACATTAAAAATTATTTACACATAATTAAAAAAAAATTATTCTTCTATATAAACACCCGCTAAAGTGCCAAAGCAGTTTGTCAACATGTCATGTTAACAATATTAATTATAACACAAAAGCACACATATAAAGAGAAGCTACAACCTAGAAACTAGATACTTCATTAAAAATGTGCATTTATTAACCATAAAAAATCGTTTGCAACTAAATTACAACCTAAAGTATTCCTACGTATTTTGATACGCGCAGTACTTTTAACAGAAAATTGAAGGCTCGTTTCCAATAGAAAAAACAACTTCCACAAAAAATTTTTACAAATTATTTTCTTGTTTCTGCGAAAAAAAAATATTTGTAAAATTTTAATTATTTTTTAAATTTACAATTTTTCTCTTAATTTTTGGCCCCTAGAAAACAGGGAATTTACAATTAGGTCTGTGATTAAAAAAACAAAAGTTCTCGACTCAAACATTCGTTTTACAGGATTTGGATTTTTTTTTTCAAGTTCTGTGAAATTTGTATCCAAATTCTGTTATTGGTTCATTGTGGGCCAGTTTTTTCTCAACTGAAATAATAACAGAACCTGAATAGAACTTAAGAATTAACTCCGAAATTGTTCAAACTCTGTGAAACAACTTAAGTAAATGCACAACTCACTGTGGTTATCGTCGGTGAAAAAAAAGTTAATTCTGTAAAAATATCTCCTTTCTTTGAGCTTTTGGTCCAAAAGCCTTGGAGTTGCGTCTTGTTATCCAGCACATCAATTTTCTTAGTCCTTTTAAAGATTAATTAAAACTTACCTCGACAAGGTTACTGGTTAGCTGCGAGATTTATTTTACCTGTAATAAATCAAGACGCTGTTACCAGTGAGCAGTGAGTAGTCGTGTAATTAACAGATCAATTTGTTACTTGAATAACAAATTCCGAACTAATAACGCAGTTGTTAACTTATCTTATTTATCAGTAAAAGATAACTGTTATTTTTGCTACCGAGTAAATATCGATCAATATTTTTTCTCACATTAGCTTCACACATTAGGCCTTGAGAAAATTAAATTCTCACATACTGTGTGGAGGGTCTTTTTAGGGAAAGTAGGATAGTGAGTTCTGGGAAGGAAAACGGAATAAGGGGTGGGGAGGAATCTGGGGAAAAATAAATTTTATGTTGTGAAGAAAATTGACAAAATTTGTGTAAAACGTGTTTTAATTAAAAGCAATTAATAAAAACAACGTAAATACCACCAATCAAAACCTAGTTTTGGTTTTTTCACTTGAATAACGCATCACTTTTTAAATTTTCGCCGGAATTTCCAGTTCTTCTTTTTTCTCCGTTCACTAATTTTCGAAGAAACTACTTTTCTCCCAGATAGAAGTTTTCCATATTGCTTAATTTTTCCATGTAATTAATTAATTAAACTACCTCCAAAGCTTGTTATTTTATTTTAAATTTGTTTAATTTAATCGAAACCCTTGATTTATACAAACAGGTTTTATCTGTTTTTTTATTTAAAAAAAAACACCTGTCTCAATTTCATGGTTGTGGAATTGTTTTAAAACTAGTAGGTGTATACGTAATTGCTATGTTTATTGACGGATTTAAATGTGAAACTTCATTGTAACATTATAAATTAATCGTCTATACTGGATTAATCTATGCTTAATAATATCGCCAATAATAAAACCTTCATAACTAGTAACCACCTTGGTTAGCATTTGAAATACCGCGTCCAGTGGTTCCCGGTAACTACCTAATAATATCTTCGATTAAATACACATTAACATTGTAATGTATGCGCATATATCCATCGCAAATTCCGTATAATACCGACGAGAGAATTAACCATCAATAAGTTGGGCTCTATGAAGTTCGACACTTGTCAAGCGAGACTGAACGGCTTTGTTTTGGTTGTTGATAAAGTATTAGAAATAAAAAGAAGATAAAAATCATTTCTTTAGTCCGGATATTACCAATTTCTTGCGATTTTTTGGTTGATTAAATAAAAGTGAAAATGAAAGATAATGTTTTTTAATTCATTTGTTATGCCGTAAATCACGAAAAATAAATTTTTAGAATTTGTTACGAAACAAACGAAGGTTTTGATTTTTATACAAAACAGATGGTTTTTTTCCTTCACCGTAAGACTTTTAAAAAAATTACCAGGCTGAGAATTTAAGCCAGATCAACTGCTTGCAAGTAAACTATGCTTACCATTACGCCACTATTATAACTATTTTAAAAAGGGCGGCATTGATAAGAATAAATTATTTTTAAATATTAGAAAGTTACGTTCTTACAACCCAACGGAAATTATATTATTTAATTAAATTTTATATAAAAATTTACATAAATCATATAATATTTTTTTAAATTTTCTTCATGATTTTTTCGAAATTGATCACACATTTACTACCTGTACAAAGGCATAAAATGGCAAGTCAACATTAAAAATTTACTTAATTTTCCCTCACTTTATTTAACGGTTTAAATGTTTCACATTTTATGTTCATGTGGACAAGCTATAAGTGGCTTAAATGGATAAACATTAGTTTATGCATTTGTTGATGTTTTAGTGATGAATATTGATTGATTAAAAAAAAATCGATTGACCAACATATAACTACGTTAATGCATAACACGTTTAACTATAAAAGACAGGTAATAGAAAAATCTTAATTAAAGTTATTATTTATCCTCATATTTTTCTTATTCGTCCCATCCTCAAACATTCCTAGAAATGTGGAGATTGTTTAACTATTGATCAAAACATTAATCGATTACTCCGACTCCTTACATTTTCGCAAGCCGTTTAATTAATTGTTTGATTAACTTCATGCATTTGATTCTCCCCAAAAAATTCTGACAAGGGTTAAAAAAACAGATTTTGTTTACTTTCCAAACATGACAGAATAACGTCACAAAACAAAAGTGTCTCAACTTCCCACAACCCAAATCTGTCAAAACAGTCTCGGACCCACACAGTCGCGCCGCCTGCCACTGTGTGTGTATCACATTCCTGGAGATTCCCGCGTGACCGTCACCTCTGCCCTCTCCCCTGCGACATGTTATTATGGTCCACATTCCGTAAAATTCCAGATCCCTTCAGAACATTCCAGAATATTCCATAGTTTCCAGAGAATTCCCCCGTAGACCTGGCCGATACTACCTAATACCGCCGTGTGATCAGGCGCTGTTCGAGGCGAAGTTGACTCCGTGACGGAATTGAGAAAAATAACCCAGTTTTTGTTTTGCTATTTGAGTTTGAGAATTTATAGATACTTCGAGTGTTGTAGTAAATCCTTTGAGTTTGTTATTTTATTTCTTTCGCACTTTAGCTTAGTGGAAATTACAATTAATCTTTTTGCAATTGTGTTAATATCATTTTATTACATGGCTGGTGCACATATCCTATTTCATTGTTTGGCCTAATATTTTACTTTCTTTTAAATTTTCTGTCGTCCAAAAAATTGTCTATTTTTTATAAATCATCAAACATACTAATTTCGTTGAACCCTGGTTGAATGAACTCTGGAACTCTTATTTGGTTTGAATTAAAGTGTTATTTTCATAATTGGAAATGATTTTGTGAAGTATTCAGGCAAGCGATAAAGTACCAACCTGTAATATAACATTTTAACAGATTTTTTTTTTAATTGTCATTTTATAAATTGGAAAACTATCTAATAATTTTTCATGAGTAAGCGATAGTAAGTAATATTGACAGACCCGACGAACAATGTTTGGCTATGTATGCTATTTGACAATTTTGCATAATTTGAGCTGCTTTAGGTATTTTTTTATCCAACAGAGTAAATAGATGACTAGCAAAATATTGATATTATTGGATATTATTATTTTGAGACGTTTTGTTTTTCAAAAACTGATTCAGTATCTAATTAGTTGGATTTTTCAATTATTTTTTCCACAAATCTAGTTATTGCGTATATTTAGACTTCCTTTAACATTTTTACAACCCTCACAGTTAACTTCGTAATATTTTGACAGCCCGTGACATCTGAAAATTATATAATACAAATTTTCATTTTATTTTAAAATGCCTCGTTTATTCTCATGTGACTTGTTAAATATTTTGTGGCAATTTTCCCAGAGTTTTTTTCTATCTATTTTTTTCTTTTTAAAAGCGCCCTTGAGGTTGTGATGAAAGGCTTAAATCACAGTGAAAAACAGATAAACCATAGCTGCTAAAAATATACAAATTATTAATGAAAACCGTCATTCTAGCGACATCTGTTGAGGTTAAAATTGATTCAGTTTGTTTTTCAGTAGGCCCCTGTAATAGTTGGAATTATGTTGAGATTCTATAGTATAAACACAGAGGTCATTAAAATCGTCTAGGAACGACTAGGAACCCCCTTTTGAGGCTTCAAAATAAACATTGAATTTTGTCAACCAATAGATCTGAACAAAGAGCTATAAAATTTTGAGTAACCAATCAGTGAACGAAGAGGCGTACATCAAATGCAGACAAAGGAATGAACTGTGGATCAGGCAATAAAAAAAGATAATTAACGACATTTCGATTCTCACAGAAATTGGAGGTGAACGCACTTTAGGGTCAACATCGACTTTCAAGGTGACAAACTCCTGGGAATGTTTACAATAACTGAGACATTTATGGGGTATCGAACCATTGAAATCGGGTGCTTGGAAGTTTTACAGGTTGTAAAGCGCACACACAAAAATGCAATGAAAAAAATTATAAACGTGATAGTATAAAAAAAGGACGGGAAAAGCAAAGGAAAGTTACTGGCGGAATTTCAACTGTAGTGCAATTATTTATGATAGAAGGAGGGTGTCATGTTCGATAAAAATCGTACTAAAGAGAGGAGTGAGTGTTGGAAACAATGGAAATTAATCGTTATCAATTTAAGATGAAACGGACATATTGGTAAATCAATCTTGAATGAAAATCTCGCAAAAAAAATAGACATTTTAGAAAAGTGCGGCGACCGGATGGAAGGATAATATAGAGATTTTGGACTGCTACGAAGGTCCTAGGGACGTGAAAATCGAGTATCAGAAGAAGACAGAAAAACTAAAACATATAGCGATAGATTAGATTCAGGAAAAGTAGACATTTTACATAATTATTAGGTTAGATATATATTGGAGTTACCCAATATTACGGAGGGATCGAAACAAGATAAAAGGTTGGCGGTCTCATGTATATTTTGAAGGGTAAACAATCGAAATCCGAACATGGTTTTTATTTACGTTAAGGTAATAAATGATTAGAAAAGCGATTAACTTTAACGTTGGGCTTATGAAGTATTTAGATTAGGAAAAGAGATTAAAACTAATGGCTCTAAAATTAAACTAAATTTACGGCCGTAGTACATAAAATCTGAGACGTAAACATATGTCCAGACGTATAATTTATGTGAAATCTTGTAAGTGAGGGATGGAGAATGGGCGGAGATTGGGTCAGACAATAAAAGTGACACATATACCAGAGTCTAATTAGGTATATCTCCCATAGAAGTGTGGAAAATTATATATTAATTAATAATAGATGAAGTATGAAATTTTCCTGGAGACCACACACATCGGGAAAAGTGAGAGAAAGATAAAAAGAAGGGTAAAGAACGGAGATAAAGAATAATCCAAGTAGAGAAAAGTGATATAATTCAAATTTATCCGTGAAATAAATAAATACGACTTGGAAAATGAGTAATTATAAGAGTTATGAGAAATGACATAAGAATCAAGAAGAAATTGTGCAAGAAAACGTCGCGGATAAATATAAAATTCAAAGATAAAGGAAAAACTCAAATCTGCGACAGGGAGATAGAGAGTACGGGTGGAAATGGAAAAGCTCATATAAGTAACAATAAAATTAAGTAGAATTTAAACAAATCGAAAGTCAAAAATGCGTAGTAAAGATTTCGACATGGATTTAAACAATTTTCGCACGAGATGCATAAAATTGAGATCTATATATATGTTACTGAGGACGGACCTATCGCGAATTGAGAAAAAAAGGGAACGCAAAATCATGATATTTTAACTACATTTTGTATGAACCATAGAACAAAGGAAGCTTGGGCAATGAACGCAGACTTACCCGATTCGGACCCTATCAAGTTAGCGACGTGAGATAAAAACTGGCCGCCGCCCAAAGCTGGACGACGAAAGATCGTATGAATGTATAAACAATATTAGTGAGAGAGATATTCAAGTTTACGAGTTGATAGGAAATAGAATTAAGCATCAAGAGAAATTCAGATACGTCTTTTGGGACCTGAGAGGGGTATAAAATGACGGTGCAGACCAGTTTTCGGCAGTCGCGCGGAGGATTCGAAAAGTTGTTACGTGGCGGTACTACGTTCTTTGGTAGGATTAACAGTGAAAAATCTTTAAGTGTTAAATTTTAAATAAGTCCCTGACTTAGGAAAATTTTGTGGTAAATACAAGTGCTAGAGTCAGTGAAATTTAATTTGGTTAAACAGTGAAAATAAATATAATTTAAACTCAGTGCTTAAAAGTGTTAAGTGAAGTGCAGAAAGTGATTACGGAATTAAGAATTTAACTAAAATTTAAAAATAATTATTTCATTCAAAGTGAAAACATTCAAATTAAATTTAAGAGTTTGTTATCGTTAAATTAAAGTGGATGTGCTCGTGAATTGATATTTAAAAATAGATTATAATTTTGTTTAAAATTATTAATAGTAAATACTTCATCTTAGGTTAAAAGAAACACAAAAACAAAAAAAAGGGATTCGATAATAATAAACGTTTAAACCTTTGTTCTAAAATTAACAGTTAGAAAAAAAATTAATTTATTAAGAGTCGAGTTTAATTAAAAGTTTGCACAATTCGGAATAAATTTTCTTATCAATTTATATAAAAAGAAATTTAGAATTAATAAATTGTTCAATTAAAATCCATCGTGCGTATAGCGACAGTGTTAAAAGTGTTTGTCGTTTTAACCGGAATTTTAATCATCAGTCTATCATTTCGAAAAGGAATTTGAAACAGCTATCATTCAAAAGCCTAAACTAGAAAAGTGTTATTAAATCAACGGGTTTTCTGAATTAGGATTTCGTTCGGAAGAAAAATTAAATATCAACTAATTTATACGATTCAAGCGAGAATAAAATATTAAATAGGAATAAATAGTCGAAAAGATTTATTTTGAAATTAGTTGAAAAAATACAATTAATTAGGTAGGATTTCTTCATCAAGGTTGTTGTGTACACCCGACCGGAAATACCTTGACGGGGGGTAAGTTTTCTTTTTATAAATAATTTTCAGGACCTAGGAGTGAGGAGATACAGCTGATTATGGTATATCAATTAAATTATTAAAAACAACAAAACAAAGCATTACACATTAATATATGTATATTATGTATTTATTTATATAAAATAAAGTAATATATTGTATATAAAGAATAAATATATGAGTAATGTATTTATATATATGTATTTTACTTATTAATCGAAGCATCGAAATGGTAGCGATTCTTAGATACCTACCTATGGACATATCTACTTTATTGAAAAAGAAAATATGTATTTATTAATATTCAAGACTATGTAGAATCATATATTTTATATTTATTTATTAATATATGTACTTTTTTTTTAACATATTTTGACAATCGAGATATGTGTACTTATATATATATATATATTTATTTATATTTAATTTTCACCTAACTTCTAGTAAGTTTACTAAATTCGGGACATGAAATAAATAGTTTAACTTCAAAAGGATTTAAAAATATTTAAATTAACAATGCACAATAAAAGTAAAGAGGCACAAATGACTTCTAAGGAATTTTAAAATAAACAAATCTCACATTTAGGTTAGTGTGTCAGGAGATGATTATATTATTTGTTTACAAATAAAGACGTACGAGGGACTGGGTCAACTGAATAGTTTGAAAACGACCTTGGCCGTAACTAGATAATTTATCGGAGTTATAAGGATAACCATCAGGATGTCATTGTGCAATGTGCAGCGATATGGGTCATTTACAAATACCTATCATTCACAATCTACAATTGAAAAATCATGGGTTAGCAAGATTTATATCGAATATTACATGAAACATTTGAATACCATTGATTAGATAGTCGCATAGATTTTTATTAGTTACTTGAAACAGCTGGGAGCCGCGTGTTTACAATTACCTACCATTCACAATCTACAATTGAAAAATCACGGGTTAGTAAGATTTATATAGAAATATTATACGAAACATTTGAACATTATTGATGGAGTGTTCGCATAGATCCCATCAGTTGCCAGAGACAGTTGAGAGTCGTGTACCCTCTTATGTGGCAATCAATTACTTGAAACAATTGAGAAATCACGGGATAGGATGAACGAAATTAATGTTGAAACCTGGAGGTAAAGTTTAAAACAAATACAGTTCATCAAACAGGAGGCAGTGGTCGCTCCTACAACAAGACCATTGACCAAACCAAATAGAGATGACGATATTACAACTGGTGCCGTGACCAGGAGGTTCAGGTTTTATAAGATTGGAAAAAAAAAGGTTTTATTGGTCAACCTATTGCAAAAACGGAGAAAATAATAATAATAAATAGGACGTAATTAATTAAAGAATTAACAAAAAAAAAAAAAAATCAGAAAAGTGCGACATTACATAAATACACAGTGAAATAAAAAAAAATAATAATAGATTAACGTAAATAAACAATAAATCCAAAAAGAATGTGTTAACGAATAAACTTATAACACAAAAAGTGTCCTTATAAATAAAAATGTGTTCATTCAAATGACCGTGAACTTAAGAGTCAATAAAAAATTCCTTTCATACGATAATGTAAACAAAAACAAAGGATATGTAGGTTAATGATGTCATTCAGTCAAAAGGAATGCGTTCTGTAAACAAAAACATTGTTTATGTTTTGGGTTCACCGAACAGATCGGAATGTTGATATGAAGCAAGTTTAATAAACAGACAAGCCCGAAAAACATCGAACTTATTGTGAAAACAAAGAACATCGAAAAAATTGATAAGATAAACATCGGGCGTAAAAACATCTATATATCTTAAAAGTCGGAAACATCGTTAAGTAATACGTATCACTCCGAGGAACAAAAAATTAAATAACAAACGTCGAGATTAAATAAACAATGACACAAAAACGAGATAGCTGGAACAAATATAACATAAACATTGCATTCGGATATCGTGGAGTATTAACGTAAACAATTATTGTTTATCTTATATTCAAAAATACAGACCAGCGGCGGGCCGTGGTACTTAACAAATTATTCACAAAGTCAGGAAAAGATATTATTATTTTTATCACTAGACATTCGACAGATTTATTAGAAGAATAGAAAGGTTTAGAGAAATTAAATTGATTAATGTATTACAACACCCAATGTACCTTACTAGATATCATTGGTTTTACAAAAATAATGATTACTTAAAATATAAAATTGATTGATAGCAATTGATTAACAAAAAAAAAATATTTTTTTTTTGATTAACATTAATATCATTATAAAACAAAAGAAAAAACAATTATTATGACATGTTGGGGTGTTATCTATTATGACCATCTGTAACATAATAAATAACGGAAATATTACACCCATATCGTGTGATAGGTAGATCTATGAAAACAATAATATCAAAATAGAAAAGTGTAATTGTATTAAATCATAGTTAATCATTAGGACCACGTGTTAAATTCAAATGATCGCTCTACGTGCCGCCAATGCACGAGTAGATAGATTTAGTCAGGATCACAAATCTCGATAATCGACAGAGTCATTAATGAGGGTGAAACATTTGATGTTTTGTTTTGTGAGGTAAGATTAATCTTACATAATATAATTTACCATATAAACGGGTAAGTTGAAATAACGTAAGATTTACTCATGATAAGTTTGTTGACATTCAGGTTAGGTTGTTGACTATTGAGGCATATTTTAAGACACAGAGAACCCAGTCAATGGATTCGATAAGGAATTCAAGTATGGGCCAAACAAATAAACGTTGTTTTGAAAAGACAAAGTGTTAGTTGAGAATTCGACTTTCAATCTCAAAGAAAAAAATACAATCCAGAGTCGGCTCGAGACTTTTAATGTCGTTGACGAATGTTTATGATGGGATTATATATATGTGTATATATACCTATTAAAAGGAAATTCATTTTAGGCATTGAAAAAATCCTAATAGATTTTGTAAATTGAAAATAGATAAACGGAACATCTTGATAGGTATTGTAAAAAAATTTAAAATAGGTCGGATATCGAACAAGGCAAGTGTATACAAGAGGATGATGTGAAAATCATAAACGAACTTGAAATTTTACAGGAACAGCCAGGTGATAAAATACAAGAAAAATCTAGAAAAACAAAAAAAAATAAGAAAAACGAGAAAAATTTGAAAAAAAAATATATAGAATAAAAAAGGCAACATATATATAAAATAATTAAGAAAATTAAAATAGGAATATTGAGGTTGTCGCTTAGTAAGAAAAAAAATAGATACATAAGCCGGTAACTGTGGTGAACGTATGTCTGTCGGTATGAAAGAGACAGGCATATCTGAGTGAGACAGCATGACCGAGACGTATAAAAAGGCGTGTCTGTTGTAACTCGTCCTCTCTTTGCAACAACATCTCGAATACTGTACATTAGTAATAACACTAAATAAACCAAATAGTATGGAGTATCCAAACGACTATTATTTACATCTTATCTGAGTGATCGACACGGCAGATCACCACAGTTGGCGCAGCCGAAAAAGGAAGCTGACATTGAAGGAGCATCAAGGCAAGGAACTGGTGAGGATATTCAAGGCGCTGAGCTCAAGGAATCAGCAGCCGAGAAACCGGATGAAAAACGGATCCAGGCAGCTTGTACGGGGACCCGACACGGGAAGGCGTGGCGGTGGTGACCGGACGAGAAGGACGACCAGGAATCCGGACGGAGCCAGAAGACGGTCAGACGCGGAAGGGCGGCGATCGGCGGCAGCATCAATCATCAGATTCGTGAGTTGAGTGCTGTTTGTTGTTGTTTTTTCTGATTATTGGTAATCTGTGTGGAAATGGAGGGAGTGGGTTTACCCAGGTTTTGTCACCTTAGGGACGGGCTGGAGACGTTCGTGCTACAGTTTGAGCAGTTGATCCTCGTCAATGATGACAAATTTAAATCCGAGGATAAAAAGAGGGCGGTTTTAATATCCCACCTACACACAGACACGATTAATCTACTGATAGATTTATGTTTTCCAAAAAAAATAACAGATTTATCGGTTGAAAATATATTTTTGTTATTAGGAAACCACATTGGTGTTTCAAAGAATGTGTTTAAGGAACGTGGAAATTTTTTTGCGGCGAAACAAAAAGTTGGGGAATCTATAAATGATTATATAGCTAGGTTACGTTGTCTAACAAGATTCTGCAAATTTGAAAGCAGACTGGAAGAAAACTTAAAAGATATTTTTGTGACTGGTTTATTAGAAGGTCGTATTAAAGAAAAAATGTTTTTAGATGCAGAGAAGCTGACTTTAAAAAGTACATTAGAGTGCGCATCGGGAATGGATTCATTTCATAAAAATATTACGTGTATTAAATCCGAGAGTGTCGGGCTCATTTCTAGAAGTAAGAAAAATTTTAATAGTAGTGCAGGTAGGAATTATTCTACTTCACCGGCGCGGGCGAAAGACAAAAATGTTACAATTCCCAGAAAGAAATCAGTAGAACGTATACAACAGTTGAAGTGCAAATATTGTAATTTAAATAATCATGATTCCAGTAATTGTAGATTAAAAAACGTGACGTGTTTTAATTGCAAAAACAAGGGACATTTTAGTAAAAATTGTCGCGAAAAAAAACGGGAGGAAGTTTCATCTGTGTTTGTGAATTCAAGTGAAATAAATTCAAGGTTAACAAGAAATACCGATCCCATTTATTTATCGTTAAAAGTTAATAACGGTATCATCATAAAAGGATTATTTGACACGGGTGCAGGAATATCGATCCTATCGGATAAAGATTATTGGGAACATTTTAAAGATGTACAATTGAAGCCGAAGAATTTAACCCTGAAGGGTTACAATAATTGTAAGTTACAGTTACTTGGATGTTTAATTTTGTCAATTAATTTCAATGGTATTACTAAAATAATGGAATTTTGTGTTGTAAAGGATGGTTCAACCACTGTGCTAGGTAGAGACTTCGTAAAAGAATTTAACATTGGTTTTACGGGTTTCGAGACGGTTTCTTCACAGTTGAAAAGTGAAATACTCACGCATAATATTCACGACGTAAACAATAATAGTGTCGATACGTTAGTGCGTAAATATCCGGAGGTATTTTCAAGTAAACTAGGTAGATTCAATAAATTTAAAGTTCATTTAAAATTGAAAGGAAATGCAGAACCGAAATTCTGCAATCCGAGAAGTATTCCTTTCGCTTTGAAAGCGAAAGTTGAAACGGAATTGAACCGTTTACAGGAAGAGGGAATTTTAGTTCCGATTAGTTATAGCAAGTTTGCATCTCCTATCGTGCCCGTAGTTAAAAGCGATGGAAGCATTAGAATTTGCGGGGATTATAAATGTACTGTGAACCCACAATTGATTGTTGACAAATATCCCATGCCGAAGATAGAAGTTTTATTATCACAAATTTCGGGCGGAATAATATTTTCAAAAATTGATTTACGTCAAGCTTATTTACAGTTGGAACTAGACGAAGAAAGTATGGAATATACTACGATTTCTACACATTTAGGATTATTTAAATTCACTAGGCTAGTGTTTGGGATTAACAGTGCACCGGCAATATTTTGTAGAACTATAGCTTCATGTCTACAAGGTTTGAAGAAAACAGCGGTTTTCCTGGATGATATTATGGTTACAGGAGAAACGATAGAGGAACATAATGCTAATTTAAATGCAGTTCTTAATAGGTTAAAAGATTGCGGTTTGTGCGTAAATATTCAAAAGTGCAATTTTAACGCTTCATCGGTATGTTTCTTAGGGTTTGAAATCTCGAAGGAAGGGATTAAACCTATGGAAGATAAAACGAACGCAATTAGTAAAGTCGCGCAACCAAAAGATTTATCAGAGCTACGCAGTTTTTTAGGAATGGTAAATTTTTACCGATCTTTTGTGCCAAATATGTCTATGTTATTAGATCCTTTGCACAAATTATTGAAAAAAAATACGAATTTTGATTTTAATCAAGATTGCGTAAAAGTTTTTAATAAAATAAAATTAATTTTATGTGATAATCGAGTGTTAGCACATTACGATCCAAATGTTACTTTGAAGGTAGTTACGGACGCCTCAACGAAAGGTTTGGGTGCAACATTGTTACATGTGTATGAAAATAATTTACAAAGACCTATTTCTTTTGTTTCTCGTAAACTGACAGAAGCGGAAAAGAAATATTCAATTTTAGACCTCGAGGCTTGTGCAATTGTGTTTGCTTTTAAGAAGTTTTTCGAGTACATTTACGGAAGGGAATTCATTCTAGAAATAGATAATGAACCTTTATGTAGAATTTTTGGTGAAAAAAAAGGAATTCCTGTTTTAACTTGTAATAGATTACAACGTTATGGTGTAATTCTCTCATCTTTCAATTATAAAGTTCAATACGTAAAATCAACATTAAATTGTTCGGATTACTTATCTCGCGTACCTGTAGGAGATCCTGTTGAGGAAAATAATAACTTTGATTCAAGAATTTTGTGTTTATTCAAAAATAATAGCGAGATGCCAATAGATGTTGAGGAAGTTAAAGCAGAATCTAATACGGATAAATTATTATTAGAGATAAAAAATTATCTTAGAACAGGGTGGCCAAATAAAGTCAATAAGGATGATTGCAAATGGATTTATTGGATTAAAAGGAACGATTTATCAATAATTGATGATTGTATTTTCTGGAACCATAGGTTAGTAATTCCAATAAGTTTAAGGGATAAGATATTAAGCTTATTGCATAGATCTCATCTAGGGATTGCCAAGATGAAAGGGCTAGCTAGAGGCTATTTTTGGTGGCCAGGGATTGACAGTCAAATTGAATTTTTAGTTAGAGAGTGCGGAATTTGTGCGGAAATTCAACCATCACAACCCAAGAGTGAGTTAACTCCATGGCCGATAACGGAAGAAATTTGGAGTAGGGTTCATATAGATTACGTAGGGCCTATCGGAAATAAATATTTTTTGGTAATCATAGATTCAACCTCAAAATGGTTGGATTGCGTGGAAGTAAATTCACCTAACTCAGATAATACCATTAAAATCTTAAAGAGATTATTCAGTTATTTCGGTAGTGTACAAACCTTAGTTTCTGATAATGGAGCAGCATTCATGTCAGCAGACTTTAAACAGTTTTGCGAGAGAAATGGCATTAAACATTTAACAACACCTATAAATCATCCTCAATCAAATGGATTGGCAGAGAATGCAGTCAAAACGTGTAAAAATTTTTTAAAGAAAATATTGTTAGAAAAAAAATTTCAGTCAGGTTATAATGAGAAGTTAGAATGTTTTCTCATAGATTATAGGAATGCACCACACTGTACAACAGGGTTAGAGCCAGCAGTTGTAATGTTTGGTAGAAGGTTAAGGTCAAATTTGAATAATTTTATACCTAGAGGGGGGAAGGTAAAGGAAAATGTGATTGATAAAGATACCAAAATGAAAATGTCAAAATGTCAGGAAAATCAGAAATTCTATTATAAAAGGAATAACAAAGTATCTACGAATTTTAAGATTAATCAGAAAGTTATGGTTAGGGATTTTAGAGACCAAAACAATGATAAGTGGGTACCAGGGAAAGTACATAAACGTTTGGGAAATAAACTATATTTAATTGAGGTTAAATTGAATGATAAAATCATGTACTGGAAAAGACATTTTGATCAATTATCCAAACTGTGTGTATCATGGGAAAAGAACCCTAGTATTTTAATCCCTGAGTCTGAGACGAGGAGGCTATCGTTCGATGAGTACGATGTCTCCGACTTTGTTTCGGATGACAATCTAACGGGTGACCCTCTTTTTCCTTCCAGCTCCAGTGAACCCGTGGCGTCAACGTCGGGGAACTGGAAGGAGCGCCTTCGACCAAGGACAGAGAAATCAAAATAAGCAGCAGTCAACTCTCCGAATCAACATGGTTATAAATAAAAAAGAAAATGTTGTAAAATAATAATTAAATATGTGTATGTATGTTTTATAATTATTATTATGATAATCATGTTGTGTTACTGTCTGCTGATTTAAGTGTGGAGGGATGTGGTGAACGTATGTCTGTCGGTATGAAAGAGACAGGCATATCTGAGTGAGACAGCATGACCGAGACGTATAAAAAGGCGTGTCTGTTGTAACTCGTCCTCTCTTAACAACAACATCTCGAATACTGTACATTAGTAATAACACTAAATAAACCAAATAGTATGGAGTATCCAAACGACTATTATTTACATCTTATCTGAGTGATCGACACGGCAGATCACCACAGTAACATTCGGAAGATCTAAGAAAATGGTGGGAAAACGTGGAATGGGGAGGCAAACAGAAGCTTTAGTGACGGCAATCGAGGAAAATGCTACAGCTGGGACGTCAACAGTGAACATCGGAGATATTACTACAATAATTCAAGCAGCTTTAGCACCGCTTGTTGATAAAATGCAGGAACTTGAGAAACAATTAGGAAGACCAACAACAGTGGCGGTGACAGGAGAGGATAGTGCGCCGAAAAACGTTCTCCAAGTAGTGGAAATGCTACCGCAGCAGGAACGACCTTCATTTTCCGGTGGAAACCAAAACCCCATAAGTTTCTTAGAAGATTTAAAAGAATACACTAGAAAAGTTAAACGTACAGATCCATTAATTGTCGTACGGGAAAATTTGAAGGGAGAAGCAAAAACGTGGGCCAAGTTATACAACAAGCGATGGGAAACAATGTTGGATTTCGAAAGAGATTTTTTAGCTACCTATTGGGGAGATATAAAGAAGAATGAGGTTCGCCGTCGTCTTGCGGAAGGGGTATATGATTCCAAGAGAGATATATCCATGCTCACTCATTTCGCAAATTATTGGGATTTAGCGAAAGCATTAAAAATTACCGAGACACCGTTGAGCGTAGTTGGCGAGATTATGAGACATTACCCTAAAGAAGTTCAATCGCTATGGTTTTCAGGACAGTCAGGAGATGAGATTGTCGCTGCTGAGTTTCTTCGAAAACTAGATACAATGGTTTGCACACCGGAAGAACGGAACACAAAGAAAAGGAGTGGGGAGGAGTTCACCAAGAAGGACAAATACCGTGACCGTTACCACGCTATAAAGAAGAGAATTCACGCAATAGAGAGTGTGGAAGGAGGCGCTAGCTGCAGTAAGTGTGCAGAAGCTACGACATCTTCACAGGGAGGTTCTACAAAAACTACAAGCGGCAAGGAGCTAGTCATCGCGAACAATTCGGGAAACGGCCGAAGGTTGATTCATTAGCCCTCATGAATACGACTCACACAGGGAGAGGGACGCCGGCACCAAAACACAACACTGCATTGAAGATTATGATGAAATGGGGGTGGAATCCGATGAAAGGATTGGTAAGAAATGAACAAGGAATGACTGTCCCAATAAAAGCAGAAAGGAATGTGAGAAGACGAAAGGATGGAGCGGAAGAAACGAGAACGGAAGCGGAAATAGATGTGGAAGTATGTGTCAATTCTTTACAACAAATAACGGATGAATGGAATCAATTGAAAGTGAACGAAGAGAAAACAAGAAGGGAAATTAGTGGGTTCAACAACATTTTCGAAGACAGAGATTATGAGGAAGTAGAAAAGGGTAGCACTTTACCGTTATTACCGGAAGCCAAAGCACAGATAGATAACACGGAAGTTCATTGTCTAATAGATACCGGAAGTCAAATCACGTGCGTTTCTCAAGAGTTTTATGAAAATTATTTAAATGATCAAACAATTTATCCTATTATGCCTGTATCGACTATACAGATTAAAGTAGCGATAGGACATAAAAGTCAGAGAATATCTAGGTTGGTTTTAGTACCATTGCGATTTGGAGATGTTATAATAAATACGCCGTGTTTAATAATACCAAAGTTAATTAGGCCAATTATATTGGGTATCAACTGGTTAGACGAATATACAGCTGAATTTAAATGTGGAGAAAACAGAAAGTTAAAAATAAAAACAGGAAATGGAAAGAAGGAAATAGAGTTAGTAAATTCATCCGTAATTCATAGGAAACCTAAACACGAGATTAGAAATCAAAATTGCACAAGTGGAAAAATAATTAATATTGAAGTAAACCCTGAAATAAATAATACGGCGTGCCTCGAGAGTAGAATAACGACCTTTGTGTCCGAGTTAAATTTAGATTCAAAAGGAAAAGAAGGGTTAGAAAAGATTTTAATTAAACATAAGAATGTATTTATAGACAAACCGGGCCTAACTACTTTGTACACTCACGAAATAAGAATGACGGACGAGACGCCCTTCGTTAAACGATCCTATCCAGTACCCTTTGCTTACAGGGATAAAATTGATGAGAAAATTAGAGAACTAGAGTCGTTAGGAATCATCAGTAGAGAGGCCACACAGTTTTCTAGTCCTCTAACATTTACTTTAAAAAAAGATGGGACGGTTAGGATACTCTTAGATGCTAGATTTTTAAACACTAGGATGCAGGCTGAAGTAGAAAAACCGCCATTAACTTCTGAAATTATACAGCGTTTTCATGGTGTGAAATTCATAACTACAATAGATCTTAATTCAGCTTACTTTCAAATACCTATCAGTCCGGAAAGTCGCAAATATACTGGGTTTGTATACAACGGAAAATCGTACGTATACAAGGTATTACCGCAGGGGTTAAAAACATCAGTAGGAAGTTTTTCAAGAGGAATGGACAAAATTCTAGGACCAGGGGTGAGGGAATTCTGCGCTAATTACTTAGATGATTTAATAATATATACGTGTGGTAGTCAAGAAGATCATTTTGAACATGTAAACGCGGTACTTGAGAGGTTAAAGGAAGCAAACATGACTTGTAAACTTGAAAAATGTCAATTTTTATTCACAGAAGTACGTATGTTAGGACATATTATAACGCCTTTGGGAGTTCAAATGGATCCGGAAAAGATTGATGCTATAAAAAATTTTCCGGTACCCAAGAAAATAAAACAAGTTAGAGCTTTTCTAGGACTTTGTAATTATTACCGTAGATTCGCGAATAAATATGGGGAAACAACACGGGTTTTGTGCGATTTACTTCAGAAAAATAGAACCTGGCGATGGGGTGACTCAGAACAGCGCGCATTCGAGAGGGTGAAAACATTATTTTTAGAGACAGTTATTTTACATCATCATGACCCAAATAGTACTTATTATTTACAGACAGATAGTTCGGGGTTCGCCATAGGAGGAGAATTATATCAGTTGGATGAGGAAGGAAATCACCACGTTATTGGATTTATTAGCAAAGCTTTAAGAGGACCGGAGTTGAAATGGACCACGTCAGAACAAGAGTTATGGGCGATAATATATGCTTTACACAAATTTGAGACATACTTAAGAGGAGTACACTTAATAATTAGGACGGATCATCAAGCATTGACATTTTTAAAGAGCTGGAAGATGTACAGTGGCCGACTAACACGGTGGATTTTATATTTAAATCAATTTAACTTCACTGTAGAGTACGTCAAAGGGAAGGAAAATATAGGGCCTGATATTTTATCTCGTTATTCTTGTGATGCAAAAAATGTACAGGAGGAGAAAAACACGTGCCCAGAGATAGCAGCTTTTGCAGTTAAAGGTAGACAACAGATTCGGAAACACTTAGAAAATATAACTGAACTACAGAAACAAGACACATTTTTGGGAGAAATTTTCGGATATTTGCGCAAGGGAAAATTTGGGCCGCCGACAAAAAATGTTAATAGGTATTTAAAAAATTATAAAAAAATAGGCAAGACTTTATATTACACAACAGGGCTAAACAAAACGGTGTTAGCAGTACCACAAGAGTTGACTGAAGAACTAATAAAAATGATACATTTAGAAATCGGACACGGAGGAGTTTTTAAAACAGGGATAGCTTTGGGAGATAGGTATTATTGGCCAGGCATGCACCGAGAGATAAAACGCATAGTGAGAGGGTGTCACCTTTGTCAGCTGGCGAAGCGCGAAATTCGACCAACTGTAGGGCCGAGTAAATCCATAATTACCAAAGAAGTAGGACAATTAGCTATGGCAGATTTATACGGACCTTTACCGAGAGGAATAGGAGGGGTTAGATTCATTTTCGTGATACAAGATTCATTCAGTAGATTTGTAAAATTATATAAATTGAGGATAGCAAGTACTAAGACCGTGTTAAATTGTGTAGAGGATTTTAATAAAACAATACAAATAGATGCTTTGTTAACGGACAACGGATCTCAATTTACATCGAAGAAATGGGAGAACAACTTAAATAGGATGGGCATACGAATCGTACATACTTCAATACGAAATCCCGGACCGAACATAACAGAGCGCGTGAATAAAGAATTAGGTAGAATTTTCCGTATTTATTGTCACGAAAAACATACCAAGTGGGCGGCTTTCCTTAAAGAAATAGAACAAACCTACAATAATTCGATACACTGTTCAACAGGATTTTCACCTAATGAAATAGCTTTTGGGAAATCACCAACTTATAGTTTAGACAGGTATACTCAAGGCTGCGGAAAATCGACGAAAACAATAGATGAAATAAGATTAGCAGCACAGAAAAATTTAGAGAAAAGCGCTGCAAATCGACAGAAATACTATAATCTCAACAAAAGATTAATAACTTATGAAGTTGGAACCCTGGTCAAGTTGAAAAAATTTACACAATCAAACCTACTCAAAAAAGAAATAAAAAAATTCAATCTGCTTTACGATGGACCTTATGTAATTGGGTCAGAAGTTTATAGTAACACGTATACGCTAATTGATCCGGTAACTCGGGAAATAAAAGGAGATTATAGCGCAATTCATCTAGCGAAATATTATACATGTAATAAGGAACAAAAACCGAGTTTAGAGATAGTGGAAATCAACGAATAAAATGCGAAATTTACAAATATTTGAAACCTTAAATAAATAAACGATTGAGAAAAATTTAAAATCTGTTAGGATACGATATGATTTAAGGAGAAAGAAAATTACTAAAATATTAGACTATCAGTTTGTTTGCGAGGGGCGGGTCGTCCTTAAGTCTTTAAGGTTGAGTGAACAAATCTCTTAATAAGCGACAATCATATTCTAATTTACTAATAGAGTAAGAGAAAAATTTTTCGATAATATTGATTTTCTAGTTTAGGAAAAAAAATTGTGTGTTAGTGTGTAGGAAAATTTTGTTAGATAAGTAAGAACACAGAAGGAAAGCGTATGGGAGTTATATACCCACAAAAGGAACAAAAAAAAATACATATATTATAAATAGGATAGGGTACGTTTTATAAAACAAGATTTTAAATTGACAATGCATAGAGTTAGATTTTTTTTTTTTTTTTTTTTTGAAAACTTGAAATAAGGCTATCTATAGATTTAGAGTAGACATTAGGTAAAGATAAAAAGGGAACATTAGAATTACGATATGGTTAGGTTAAATTTTCAAAAAAAAAAAAAATTTAAAAGGAAACAGGAACGATGAGAAAATTGGAGTTTAGTTAAGAACATTTATGAAATTTAAAAATTAGGGTGGGTAACACCTAGGCTAGAACAACTTGTTTGAATGATCTATGAAAAGACAATTAGAAATTACACAAAAAAAAAAAAAAAAAATTTGCGAATAAGAAAAAAAAAATGCTGGAAAAGTTTAAATGAAACATGTATACCACTGATTTTTGGATTGGGTGAGGTCGTGCAAAGATACATATTTCACAAAAATTATCATACTTACAAAACAACAACAAAACGAAAAATTATTTGCACACCAAGAGACCATCCACTTTTCAGTTGGTCAATAGACCGCGAGATTGCAAACAATCTTTATCTGAATCATTGTAAGGGAGGTCTTAGTCCAACCAGGTTGAGGACCACCTAAACACGCGAGTCGAGGGGCGTGTTTTTCCCAGAAAAAAAAAGAGATTAATTTTGAGTTTATCAAAATTAGAGAAATTCCATAAAATAAAATCTACGCGAAAAGAAAATAGAAAATACAATGAGATTCAGAGTCAAGGTTGTTAACAATCCAAACAAAATGGAAAGAGAGATAGGGAAAAACAGAATGAGGGGGGGGAGAAAGGAAAAAACAGAATGGAAAGAGAGATAGGGAATAACAGAATGAGGGGGGGGGAGAAAGGAAATAACAGAATGGAAAGAGAGATAGGGAATAACAGAATGAGGGGGGGGGAGAAAGGAAATAACAGAATGGAGAGAGAGATAGGGAATGATAGAGTGAGGTAGAGAAAGGAAATAACAGGAAGTGATGTAGGAAAAGGAATAACAGAACGAGGGGGGGAGAATAGCTAGACTACATTTGAACACAATTTCGATGTCTAAAGTAGTATACAACGTTAGCCACAGCAAATTGAGTTCAGAGGGGGGAACTGTGATGAAAGGCTTAAATCACAGTGAAAAACAGATAAACCATAGCTGCTAAAAATATACAAATTATTAATGAAAACCGTCATTCTAGCGACATCTGTTGAGGTTAAAATTGATTCAGTTTGTTTTTCAGTAGGCCCCTGTAATAGTTGGAATTATGTTGAGATTCTATAGTATAAACACAGAGGTCATTAAAATCGTCTAGGAACGACTAGGAACCCCCTTTTGAGGCTTCAAAATAAACATTGAATTTTGTCAACCAATAGATCTGAACAAAGAGCTATAAAATTTTGAGTAACCAATCAGTGAACGAAGAGGCGTACATCAAATGCAGACAAAGGAATGAACTGTGGATCAGGCAATAAAAAAAGATAATTAACGACATTTCGATTCTCACAGAAATTGGAGGTGAACGCACTTTAGGGTCAACATCGACTTTCAAGGTGACAAACTCCTGGGAATGTTTACAATAACTGAGACATTTATGGGGTATCGAACCATTGAAATCGGGTGCTTGGAAGTTTTACAGGTTGTAAAGCGCACACACAAAAATGCAATGAAAAAAATTATAAACGTGATAGTATAAAAAAAGGACGGGAAAAGCAAAGGAAAGTTACTGGCGGAATTTCAACTGTAGTGCAATTATTTATGATAGAAGGAGGGTGTCATGTTCGATAAAAATCGTACTAAAGAGAGGAGTGAGTGTTGGAAACAATGGAAATTAATCGTTATCAATTTAAGATGAAACGGACATATTGGTAAATCAATCTTGAATGAAAATCTCGCAAAAAAAATAGACATTTTAGAAAAGTGCGGCGACCGGATGGAAGGATAATATAGAGATTTTGGACTGCTACGAAGGTCCTAGGGACGTGAAAATCGAGTATCAGAAGAAGACAGAAAAACTAAAACATATAGCGATAGATTAGATTCAGGAAAAGTAGACATTTTACATAATTATTAGGTTAGATATATATTGGAGTTACCCAATATTACGGAGGGATCGAAACAAGATAAAAGGTTGGCGGTCTCATGTATATTTTGAAGGGTAAACAATCGAAATCCGAACATGGTTTTTATTTACGTTAAGGTAATAAATGATTAGAAAAGCGATTAACTTTAACGTTGGGCTTATGAAGTATTTAGATTAGGAAAAGAGATTAAAACTAATGGCTCTAAAATTAAACTAAATTTACGGCCGTAGTACATAAAATCTGAGACGTAAACATATGTCCAGACGTATAATTTATGTGAAATCTTGTAAGTGAGGGATGGAGAATGGGCGGAGATTGGGTCAGACAATAAAAGTGACACATATACCAGAGTCTAATTAGGTATATCTCCCATAGAAGTGTGGAAAATTATATATTAATTAATAATAGATGAAGTATGAAATTTTCCTGGAGACCACACACATCGGGAAAAGTGAGAGAAAGATAAAAAGAAGGGTAAAGAACGGAGATAAAGAATAATCCAAGTAGAGAAAAGTGATATAATTCAAATTTATCCGTGAAATAAATAAATACGACTTGGAAAATGAGTAATTATAAGAGTTATGAGAAATGACATAAGAATCAAGAAGAAATTGTGCAAGAAAACGTCGCGGATAAATATAAAATTCAAAGATAAAGGAAAAACTCAAATCTGCGACAGGGAGATAGAGAGTACGGGTGGAAATGGAAAAGCTCATATAAGTAACAATAAAATTAAGTAGAATTTAAACAAATCGAAAGTCAAAAATGCGTAGTAAAGATTTCGACATGGATTTAAACAATTTTCGCACGAGATGCATAAAATTGAGATCTATATATATGTTACTGAGGACGGACCTATCGCGAATTGAGAAAAAAAGGGAACGCAAAATCATGATATTTTAACTACATTTTGTATGAACCATAGAACAAAGGAAGCTTGGGCAATGAACGCAGACTTACCCGATTCGGACCCTATCAAGTTAGCGACGTGAGATAAAAACTGGCCGCCGCCCAAAGCTGGACGACGAAAGATCGTATGAATGTATAAACAATATTAGTGAGAGAGATATTCAAGTTTACGAGTTGATAGGAAATAGAATTAAGCATCAAGAGAAATTCAGATACGTCTTTTGGGACCTGAGAGGGGTATAAAATGACGGTGCAGACCAGTTTTCGGCAGTCGCGCGGAGGATTCGAAAAGTTGTTACGTGGCGGTACTACGTTCTTTGGTAGGATTAACAGTGAAAAATCTTTAAGTGTTAAATTTTAAATAAGTCCCTGACTTAGGAAAATTTTGTGGTAAATACAAGTGCTAGAGTCAGTGAAATTTAATTTGGTTAAACAGTGAAAATAAATATAATTTAAACTCAGTGCTTAAAAGTGTTAAGTGAAGTGCAGAAAGTGATTACGGAATTAAGAATTTAACTAAAATTTAAAAATAATTATTTCATTCAAAGTGAAAACATTCAAATTAAATTTAAGAGTTTGTTATCGTTAAATTAAAGTGGATGTGCTCGTGAATTGATATTTAAAAATAGATTATAATTTTGTTTAAAATTATTAATAGTAAATACTTCATCTTAGGTTAAAAGAAACACAAAAACAAAAAAAAGGGATTCGATAATAATAAACGTTTAAACCTTTGTTCTAAAATTAACAGTTAGAAAAAAAATTAATTTATTAAGAGTCGAGTTTAATTAAAAGTTTGCACAATTCGGAATAAATTTTCTTATCAATTTATATAAAAAGAAATTTAGAATTAATAAATTGTTCAATTAAAATCCATCGTGCGTATAGCGACAGTGTTAAAAGTGTTTGTCGTTTTAACCGGAATTTTAATCATCAGTCTATCATTTCGAAAAGGAATTTGAAACAGCTATCATTCAAAAGCCTAAACTAGAAAAGTGTTATTAAATCAACGGGTTTTCTGAATTAGGATTTCGTTCGGAAGAAAAATTAAATATCAACTAATTTATACGATTCAAGCGAGAATAAAATATTAAATAGGAATAAATAGTCGAAAAGATTTATTTTGAAATTAGTTGAAAAAATACAATTAATTAGGTAGGATTTCTTCATCAAGGTTGTTGTGTACACCCGACCGGAAATACCTTGACGGGGGGTAAGTTTTCTTTTTATAAATAATTTTCAGGACCTAGGAGTGAGGAGATACAGCTGATTATGGTATATCAATTAAATTATTAAAAACAACAAAACAAAGCATTACACATTAATATATGTATATTATGTATTTATTTATATAAAATAAAGTAATATATTGTATATAAAGAATAAATATATGAGTAATGTATTTATATATATGTATTTTACTTATTAATCGAAGCATCGAAATGGTAGCGATTCTTAGATACCTACCTATGGACATATCTACTTTATTGAAAAAGAAAATATGTATTTATTAATATTCAAGACTATGTAGAATCATATATTTTATATTTATTTATTAATATATGTACTTTTTTTTTAACATATTTTGACAATCGAGATATGTGTACTTATATATATATATATATTTATTTATATTTAATTTTCACCTAACTTCTAGTAAGTTTACTAAATTCGGGACATGAAATAAATAGTTTAACTTCAAAAGGATTTAAAAATATTTAAATTAACAATGCACAATAAAAGTAAAGAGGCACAAATGACTTCTAAGGAATTTTAAAATAAACAAATCTCACATTTAGGTTAGTGTGTCAGGAGATGATTATATTATTTGTTTACAAATAAAGACGTACGAGGGACTGGGTCAACTGAATAGTTTGAAAACGACCTTGGCCGTAACTAGATAATTTATCGGAGTTATAAGGATAACCATCAGGATGTCATTGTGCAATGTGCAGCGATATGGGTCATTTACAAATACCTATCATTCACAATCTACAATTGAAAAATCATGGGTTAGCAAGATTTATATCGAATATTACATGAAACATTTGAATACCATTGATTAGATAGTCGCATAGATTTTTATTAGTTACTTGAAACAGCTGGGAGCCGCGTGTTTACAATTACCTACCATTCACAATCTACAATTGAAAAATCACGGGTTAGTAAGATTTATATAGAAATATTATACGAAACATTTGAACATTATTGATGGAGTGTTCGCATAGATCCCATCAGTTGCCAGAGACAGTTGAGAGTCGTGTACCCTCTTATGTGGCAATCAATTACTTGAAACAATTGAGAAATCACGGGATAGGATGAACGAAATTAATGTTGAAACCTGGAGGTAAAGTTTAAAACAAATACAGTTCATCAAACAGGAGGCAGTGGTCGCTCCTACAACAAGACCATTGACCAAACCAAATAGAGATGACGATTCTCTTAAATAAAAACGTCAAAACCAAACAAAAAGCCTGGAGTTCGATAGCTCTCCAAAACAAACTATCAAATAATTTCTTATTCTACTAGTATTTATTAGTATAACCTTATTCTTACGTATATATTCGGTTACCAAGCTAAGAATTGTGCAGAATTCTTCGTGCGAGATCCGAGCTCGGAATGCGAGGTAGATAGCCTCGTATTGCGAGTTATAAACCTTTCCCAAACTGTATGTATACATATATTTATTCGTATGTACTGTTTACTGGAGAATGCGGACCTGCATACAGCTTGCATTTAGGTCGGTAGACCACTCTCGCATTCTCTTTTAAACGTGGAATGAGGATTCACGACCCGTAAGTCCACACCAACCGTGAGTATATGATTGTATATAGGACGAAACCGGTTCGCCCTAAGTAAATTGTAGTCCAAGGAGGTGTTGGAATTTGGAGGTTTCGGGACCCGAGGGAAGACTTGAAGGCAGTGCATGATGACGTGGAAGGCTTTTTGGGACGCGATAACTAAGGTATCAATCAAAAAGCCGTGTCAAAAGATTGTACGAATTTCTTGTCGACTCACGATCATCTCGTTTACTTGCAGGAGGAAGGAGCCAAATTTTTGCTAGCAAAGGGTTATTCTGAGTTCGTCAAATATACAATTAACTAATAACATTACCATACTAAATCAATTTTACATGTACCTTATAGCAGCTGAGTCATGGAGGAGTGGCGCCAACCAGACACAATAATTAATCATTGCCAAATTTACTAACAATTAACCATTTGAGTTATATTTAATCACCTGTTCAAATAAACATGTATAATATCTTTTATCAGCGTTTAACTACAACTTTGTTAGGGTGCAGGGAATCAGAATAGTTACAATAGGAAAGTTAGCTCATTCAGGGAATTCATTTAAGTCTAGGTTTGCAATGGGAAGACCAATTAAATTGTGAAACTCAACACCTCGATCAGAACCAAGAGGGTTACCACAAAAATGAAAGTAATTAAAATCCTATATCATAAATCAAAAAAATTACACAACGTTTGATGGAATTTAATTACAATATAAATACGAAAATATTTGCGTTCAATTTCGTAAATAACGTATTAATAGTTAAGTACATATGTCTATAAAGATATACAGTACAAGAGGGCTTTAAGTAGCTTTCTGAAGTTATCAAAGAAATTAAGGGTCCAATTTTCATGGAGGCTTATGTGTTGTAGGGGAGGAATTTTCCATCCCTGCGAACACATATGCAAAGCCTTAGAAAAAAAAAAAAGAAGTATCGATTGCAACTCGCGTTTTTGTATTAGTAATGTTTCAACTGGGGTTTAAAACCATTTTAAACGTTCATTTTTACGGATTCTCTGGATATTTTCTAAGGGAATATAACTTTCATCGGGAATCATTAAAAACTCATTTATTTGAGGTGCAGTGGAAGTGATTTAATCAACTTCATTGAATATTTAAAGAAAAATAATAATCGCAAACAGCCTTTATGTAAAAGCGTCATTGCTGCGACTGGGACACATTTTATGATCTCAAAACGTGTTTCTATCCGGGCAGCTATAATCTAAGCCCTGTGCTGTCACTGTCACTTTTTGAAAAAAATAATGTAGAGTTTTGATGACAGGTCGGTGGCTGAGTTGACATCGCGTTTGGGTGTTCAATTCCTTGGCTGGCTAAGTCCTCCATCACAACACAAGCAATATTTTTAGCTTACTGTTATGGTTGTAAAAAATTTTCAAATATTGTCAGTATATTCATAACCCGGGAATGTGTGTCGTTATTTAAAAAAAAAAAAATATCTGCTTTTAACTTAATAACAATGCTAATTTACTACGTTCCACTTCAGTTAGGATCACTCCTGTCTCGGTGCGACTAGTACAAACATACTGCACTGAATATTTAGGACTTAAGACACGTGCCCAGGGATGGAAAGGAGGTCGGAATTTCATCAACCAGTATAAAAAGCAAGCCCACTCAGTTTTAAATTGAGCTAGGTAATATATATGAACTATTGACCTACTTGGAAAAGACAAACAGTTCTTCCATTTCGACCGATGATCAACAACAGATTTTATCAACGTTTTTTTTGGTACCGCTTAAATAAAAATTGTGTTTTTTGCGTCACTGGCGAAAAAATCCGAGAAGTTGTTTGCCAGAACACAAAAACAAAGACAAGCCTCCGGTGGAATGTTTTGGAAAATAGAGAACCTTATAAATTATTTCAGGCTTTTTTTATCCACAGATAAATGTATAATCATCAGTTATTCGCCAGCAAAAGTGCAAAAACCTTAGAATATTTTACTGTTATCTTCACAAACATGGTTAGACAAGTGAACAACGTATACTTCGGTGGTTTTATTCGTAGAACAGAAAGTCCAAAGAAGAATATTATGTCCCTGAATGTTTTACGGTAGGACGTGAAAATGAAATCAAACATTATGAGAATTGTTGTCCTAGTTATATTGGTGTTTTTGAAATTTCCAAAGATAATAAATAATAAAGAATGCTCTAAAATCTGCATAGTGTATCATATTAACGAAGACTTAGTAACTAGTAGCTCTGTGAACAACAGACCTCAGATGCAAAAAAGTATGTTTATCTTATTTAATAAATCATCTCCAAAATCCACCAAAATCTCCTCTAAAATCATAACATTATTAAGTTGTAAGTAGGTTCATAAATACTTACGTAATAATGAATTATACTATTTGTCCAAAGAAACGTCGCGATCTTAATGTAAAATCTTATTCAAACTTTTTTCATGCAGGTAGGCACCATAATATTGAAAAAAAACGAATAAGAAATTTCATTATTATTTTTTTGGTAAACTTATGTTTTAAGACAAGATTTTTTATGCATAGCACAAAGGGTAACAATTATTTTATAAGCAATAATTATTAGCCTGAATAACTCATCCACATTGAAAAATCTCTTGATAAAAGATACATGACGCCAACGGGACTTCCGGGAGTCCTGTGGATGTGGATGAGTGTTTCAGGCTAATAATTATTGCTTATAAAAGAAATTTCAAATGAAAACGACGATCTTTACTGAACCATTAATACGGCCACCATTTTGAAACAGGAACGGAACGAACAAACAAATTTACAGAGTGACGAAATCCAAAACATTGGTGTTAAAACAAGATTGCGTTTTATTTTGAGCATGTCCTAAAAATTGATGAAATACAAATTATTTTAAAGAGACTCTAGCTTGTGTAGTGGTGTACTGTATCGTAGGACTAATGTTGGGTAAGATGGGACTGCAGGCAGGTGTTGCAAACTAGTTCGAACAAGTTTGAACCTACTCTTCATACAATCGGTATGCTAAAAACAAATACACAAACGTGAGCTATTAATGACTTTTCTGTACAAAATGACTTACTGGTATGGTAATGCGGAGGTTAAAATACATCCTGGAAGAAAACACGTTTTAGAATGGTAGATTCCTCATTATCCAGAAAAAATAAAGTGTTAGCGTACAAAAACTACATTAAAGCTCAAAATTTCTCACTTACCAAACAATTTCCCTTTGTGATTTTATTATATAATGTTGCAAATTAAGTTCTTCAGAAATTTATATTAAAAAAATTATATATTTGTGCCGCACTTTTGCAAAATTTATAAAATTCGCTTTTTTGGCGATGTTTTTTTCTTGCATGGCTTCGGTGGTTGAGGGGTGAGGCTCTATTCAATATTAAGTTCAAGTAATTAAAGCGCGGATTCAAATCCTGGCGTGCGAAAGTAAATTTTATTATTTCACAAATAACTAAAATTGTTAAAATAATATATAGAATATTTGCGGCACGTTCCTGAGTGGAAAATACTTTCAGTATTGCCCAAGTGTAAGTACCATTCAGTATTGAATACCTTGCTTCAAATGGCTTTGGCCGAATTTGAGGACTAGAATTGAATAGCGAGGTACTTCCCGCCTTTCTCTACTCCATCTTATTCCCCTCCTCACTACTTTCAGCCTTACAACAAACCAGAATTCGGGAAGCCATAGTCTCACTGGCTCCAGATGGTTGGGATCAGCTCGGAATGACAAATGTGTTTAGAGAATGAAAAATCTGTTGTGCGGAATGAAAACTGGCGGTTGGTGTTAAGTGGGAATTTAAGCCTTTAAGGCTATCTACGTAAGGGGTGTTATTGTTAGCGGCCTTTTTTCAAATATAACATGACGTGATAAATAAAAAATGTAGATCGGTCAATGTAGTGTGTAGGTAAAATAATTGTCATGGGCTTTATTTTATAACATTATTATGTTTATTTGGCTGAATATTATTAGGATTAAATGTATTCACAATTTGAAGGTATTGTTAAGCGTCTCTCTTGTGTGATGAATTGTTCCCAGCGGCAGATCAATCATGAGCGTCCATTATGATGTCAACACTTGAAAAAATAATACGAGTATCGCTAACGCATTATATTTCTTTACTATCAAGCAGGGAAAAACACTATAACAGGCATACAATATTTAATTTATTTGTTATAATGTCTCCCCTTTGGTACATTGGTGAGTGGTAGAAGTTTTCAGTATGACCCTAATCAAAACATCCCAATTCAGAATCAAAACGTTCTTTGAATTGTCCGGTCCGTGTGATGGACTCCCCTCTCTCAACAAACGGATTTCAATCTTGGAGCACATGCGTCAGGTAGGTGTTCTACCGGTATTTCAATGGGAGATGCTCCGAGAAACTAGGGTTATCGATCACTTTGGCAGTAATTTGAACACGCTTGACATTATTTGTCACGTGAGAACGGGTTGTTTCTAATTTCATTTACAAAGATTACACACTCACTGATAAAAATTATTTTCATCAGGGCCTCCTGTGCGGAGATATTTATTTAACGCCCAGAGCGCTTTTACATGTAGGTGGTACAATTTTGATGACAAACAATTTTGAAACATGAGAAAGAAATAATAAAAATAAAATTACATTCAAAAATAATATATGCAAGAAACAAATTTAAAAAGAACAAGAAAATAAATTAAAAAATACAGCGATTTAACTGGTTTACAAAAAATACAACTTCCATTTAAGAGTAATTTTGAAAATAAGTCTTTTACGTAATCCAAAAAAATTCGCAAAGTTAATATTAAATATATCGACAACACCTAAGTATTGGTTTCCCATAGTGTGAAAACGTTGTATTGGGGAGTTCGCAATGTAATTGCGCTTAGTGTGTTGCAGTGGAGTAGTTTATTTTGTCGTGTTGTTATTGTAGGTATTCGTAAGCTTATGAGTTGCAGAAGTTCGCAACAGTCGAATATAGAGTTTAGAATAAAAAAGTTAAGTCGTTTATTTTACACCTGTCTTCCGAGTTAATGTAAAAGAGGCTTTAGTCGTGTTTGGTGACCAGATCTGAATAACCAGGTCAGGTACTTAAAAAAAACTAAACCTTCCTCCTCATCATCACCATCCCTCCCCACTCCTTTCAACCACACAATAAAACCCCACTGCCGCTGGACTGTGGGGAACAGTTTGGAACGCTCGCGCGATATTTACTTGAATATATAAACAGTCAATACTTGGTTTCCATTCCGATTTTCGTTTTAAAAATATTGTTAATCATACTTTTAAAGCCTTCCAATAAGTTTTTAATAATTAATTAATAATTTATATTATTGAGAAAAAAAAATTGATTGTTGAAAGTCACGGCCACTTTCTGCTTTAAAAACTTGTCGATTTATGTCTTCCACAGCGTTACACCATGTAAAAGTAGGAATAATTCTGGAATTATATGCCCGTGTATAAACACAAGGGCGTTTTCAAACAATGTGATATCGCCTATTCCCTTTTCACTGCCACACATTGTCTTTCATCTGTACAAAATCCAATCGTGTTTTTCAATGATTGATTGTGCAAACTAATCATGGGCAGTTTTTACGGATATTTTTCATATTATATTTGTGATATCTTAAATAGTAGTTTGGGAGGTTATCCAAATACGGTAAATAGCTGTCGATAATGCAGGGATTGAGATAGAGCATTTCTACCGCCTTGTTGGATATAGTAACACTGCCTACATATTATAAATTGACATCCCACTATTGGGAACGGTGAACGGATAAATCATCACAATGATAATTCATCACACCTTTAAAAAGTTATATAAAGTCACGGAAAGTGATGAAACAAAAACTTTATTAACTGAGTTAAGTAACATAGGTTAAATTTTTTTTTCATCGTTTCTAATGACTTTATATCACTTTTTAAAAGTGTGTTGAATTGTCACTGTGTTGAGTTATCATGGAACCGTTGTTCCTTAATTGAATTAATGTTTCAAGCCACAAAGTGACTGCTTTCTGCAAAAATATTTGCCATTTATATTAAATCCTGACAAAACCAACAAAAAAGTTCCCAAATATAAACACATACATTTGTTCTTTAAATTTGTTTGCTTGTTTGTTTTAATAAAGTGTTTTAAAATAAATTTGTTTGTTTATGTTGAAATTATGGCAAGCCACAAAGTAAATGCTTTTTAGAGTACGTTTAAATTGTTTCTGAAAAGAGTATCCAAAGGAATGAACAAGATAAATACGATTGAATTATTTAGAAATACTGAAACATGAAATTTTCTTGAGTTCAATCATAGATTTAATAGGAATTAGCTGGAAGAAATTTGAAAATGAAGATAAAGTAAATACTTTAAATACGCACGTACCTAAGTAGGTACTAAAAAATTACAATTGATTTTTAGTATATTCAATTCCCAAAAAAATTACAAAGAGTTTTATTGGTGTATTTTTAAAGAACCGTTATGTTGAGTATAGTACGAAATTCCTCGCAATAAGATGTTTACTTTGGTGTAAAATTAAATAAAATTATTAGCTAAAATACCTTTTACATATCTTCATCTAAAATAATTCAAAATATGTATTAATTTGGATCTCCAAAACTCAAATTAGTTAAGCGAATCAACTCTGGGAATCTCATAAATATGGATCAAAACATTAATTGAAGAAGACCTCGCGAATAACAATTTGGATCAAGTCTGTTTATTAAATAGATATTTTATTCATTCTTCAGACGGATTTAAAGTCCGGCGAGAGATTAATTAAATATTTGCTCTTAGTTTGTTATATTCGTAAAGCTTATTTTTCAATTAAATAAATTAAGTTTGGCCAACTTTGAAAGTTTAAAATCAGTCATGCAAATAAATCTGTTTAGGTCAGGGAGCAAGTTTATGTAATCTATTGTGAGGTTTATCAAAGAAGATGCTTAGAGATTTTAGGAATCTTTATGAAGTTACGATGGAAGAAATGAATTCAAAATGTAAGCATAGAAGATCGGCTTAGTAATTTGCACCCGAGGAAATGATAACATGAGAAACAGAGGCTGTGATTATTATGAATTAGACGGTTTAAGGGATGCTTTTTTAAATTTTTATGTCCATATTTTGCTAACGCATTATTTTATAGCCGTGAGAAATTAGTCCGCAAGAGACTACTCGTCCCCCGCATTGAATGCTAATGTGCTCTAGCTAAGCTGTGAAAAGGGTTTTTTTTAGGGAAGGCAATAGTAACCCTGGATCTTAAGGATACCCATGTGTAAGGTGGAAGGAAAAATAGGTCAGTCGTCTGGAAGAAATCCTTGATACCTTTTGAATAAAAAAAAAATCACAAATATAGCAAAAACATTCAAAATATGTTTTTCCTTTTGTGTTTTATTATTTGCTAACAGTTGTATATTTACTATTTACATAAACAGTGCGCTAACTTTGGACAGTGATTCTACATGATTTTAGAAGTTTTAGTAAAACTTCTTTTAAATTCTAATGTTTTAAGGTAGTTTTTAGGTAAAAAAGATAAATCAGAATAAGTTTTATTTTTTTTTACTTCTACCATCATCTAGAATCAACTCTTGAAGTAAACGCACTTTTACAACGAAAATGATTCTGTTCACCTGGAAAATAAATTTTATTTAAGGAGCCGGAAAAATTTATTTCGATGGACGTTTCACTACAAACAAGTAGTGCACACAAAAATTTTTAGCACCTTTTTGGTTACGCATTACGTAACTTAAAATATAAATTAAATTAATATAAAACTATTTTTAAATCTCACCAAATAAAAAAATAAAAACTAACAACCAATTTAATACGCATTAGAATTTATAACAAACGGAACATACAACAAATGTATATGGTTAAACAGCAAAAGCTTAACGCTACACTAAATTTACTTTAACATCGTTTGTTTAGTCTGTGATATGAAATTATAGTTCTAACATAACCTTTAATAACAATTTACTAATTGCACCGGGCGCATAAAGATATTTCCTGCAGTGCGGTATTTATTGTGCTCCTGCATACTGTATGTAATTTTCAAAGAAAATGCCACGGGGAAAAATTCTAGCTTTCATATAGCTAGGTGGCCTATTTCTCTAGACAGTGCAAAGCTCTTTAGTACCGCTGTATCAATATTTCATTAAAGCTAAGTCCACTTGTGCTGCTCGGTGCCGCTGTACTGAAATAAAATAAAAATGAATTTTCGCTGCATCTCCTAGTTTACTTGGCATAACTAATTTGAAATATTCCTCTTCCAGGGATGTTTATAATTGTTAAATATGAACAATAATAGATGAATAAAAAATTCTAAATTTTGATATAGCTTTTTAATTATAGATATTGTCGCAAGAAAAATAAAAACTACAATTTTTAAGAATGTAGGTATTTTAAGAAATTATTATTATCTCTTTTTTATAATGCTTGGTATTGCGGCTAATTTAGGTAATATCAACATTTCTGATATTGAAAACTTATTTCCGCCGTCTGTCTTTTGCAATATGTTGAAAACGATTTTTTTGATTGAACTCAAGACGTGCTTTAACCAATACGATTGACCGGTCGGTGGCCGAGTTGACATCGCGTTTGGGTCCCACCCAGGCGTAGTGTGTTCAATTCCTCGGCTGGCTAAGTCCTCCATCACAACACAAGCAACATTTTCAGCTTACTGTGGTGGTAGTAGGAGATTTTCAAATATTGTCAGGTTATTCGTAACCCGGGAATGTTTGTCTTTCATTTAAAAAAAAAAAAAATTTCATGTCTATAAATTTATTTATATTTTTCGTTTCCATTTCAATATGGTGGTCATGGTACCTAATTTGCTTAAAATGCCTAAGAGAGGCCAGACCATGGGACAGTTGTAAAAAAGGTGTGTTTTTGGAGTGAGATAATTACGAACCAATTGTTTGTTACTTTATTACGTGTGTTACATATTTTCAGAGTTGCCATGTAATGCTTTGTTTTCCATCTTAAATTACGTTTTATGATAACCTTGCCGTGTCGAGAGTGATCTTTTGTGCAGTAGATAGTAGAAAGAATGTTAATTTGTGTATAAGTAAAACTCTTTTATAGTCAATCCCTACTAATTTTTTTGCTCTGGTGTCTTCTTGATGTTAAGTGCATAAATGACAGTGACTTTTGAGACCAGTTGGGCCAGGCTGTAATTATAAGCGTTGTTACATTAGGTCTAACCTTAACACGTTTGGGCCCAATGTCACAATGGTTATTTTGATTGGGTGTCATAGAGTTTGGTTAGTTTCTAACATATTATAGAAATTGAGCCAATCTGTGTTGACGACACTGTTATGGAGAGATTATAATACTAAAATGTAAGAGCTGAAGACCTCTTATTTATCCAATTACTCTATTGGTAACGGTCGGTGGCCGAGTTGACATCGCGCTTGGGTCTCACTCAGGCGTTGTGTGTTCAATTCCTCGGCTGGCTAAGTCCTCCATCACAACACAAGCAACATTTTCAGCTTACTGTGGTGGTAGTAGGAGATTTTCAAATATTGTCAGGTTATTCGTAACCCGGGAATGTTTGTCTTTCTTTTAAAAAAAAAAAATAATAAATTAAAAAAATATATGGAATCCAAACATTCAGTTTCAGTAGAGCTGAGATTCTGTTTACAGAGACGTGGACACTATTTTGCATTTTTCTTTTACGATGAGTATTTTTAAATAAATGTTAAGATGTTAAATGTATTAAGCATATAAAAATAGTAATCGTCATACCTGAGGACCCTTATTGAAATATAATAATAAAATAATATTTTGCGTACCAGGCACACTACACTATTTCAAATTGAAGCCAACAATACCAATGCAGCAAACAACTCATTAATTACTCGAGCAATCATAACATACACCCATTACGAAAAATTACTACATTTAGACATCTTTCATGATTCCTTTCTAACATACAAATCTAACTTATTAAATTTCTTAGCATGACATATTTCAAAAATAATTTCACATCATTTTTCAAAACTCCTATGTATTAACAGTCAATTACAATTTGTGAGCTTATTATAATTCTTGTTTTCAATTCATTTATTATTATCTATCCATACACTTCCTTTCTTTTATAACAATCTCAGGCGAAATTACATAATGATATTTTATGGACATACGTAATAGGTACTACAACTATGTAATAACTAAAAATATCTAACTGTATCTTATTGTACTGTGTATGTCTTAACAAATAAATAAATAAATAAATAAGAATCTGGGCTTCACTTATCTCACTATATTGGCGATGAGTTGGGTTCCTGTAAGGTTTTTGGATCAAACCGGTGGTTTGCAGGCCAACGGATCTTCCTCAGCTACGGCGTACATAGCAATTGTCATCCTCTCCACCTTTTCGTAGCAAGTGGGAGCGATAGACATCCCGTATAACGCGATTGCATCCCTACGGTTTCATCTTGGTTGGAATTCAACCTTTTTAACTCCACCATTTGAGATTATGCGGCGTAAAACTTTGCACATGGGCCGTACGACGTTGAGAAACACATTTTCCTTCCCGGTTATAAGCGAATGACGGGAATAAATTACCATTTAAAAATCGGCAAGGTCGTCACAGAACCGCCATTATATGTTAAGATGTTTTGGGAGAATCGCCCAAATGATTACTTTAAAAACGAACAGGATCACTATCGACTTCACGTAAGATTTGAATAAAATTAAAGATCTTACTAAAATTAAAGATTTTAATAAAAATTTAAGATTTTAATAAAATTAAAGATTTTAATCAAATTAAAGATTTAAATAAAATTAAAGATTTTAATAAAATTAAAGATTTTAATAAAATTGAAGATTTTAATGAAATTAAAGATTTTCATAATATGGAAGATTTTAATAAAATTAAAGATTTTGATAAAATTTATGATTTTAATAAAATTATTTTTAATAAAATTATTTAAAAAAAATTATTTTTAATAAAATTATTTTTAATAAAATTATTTTTAATAAAATTATTTTTGATAAAATTAAATCCATTTATTCTTGACGTATAAAATGAACGTCTCTTCCCCTTGCGGCGATAATTTGCCGCGGCAATGCGGCGGCCAAAACAACAACTAAACTTCAAGTCGAAAAATATATTAATTTGCGGTCAGTTATTTATTAAATCTAATCGGGGGTTAGTTGATACAAATAACTAATTAGTGGGATTTAGTTAGGAAAATAATTATTCATAAATTGGAATTATTATTTTCATAATAGTAGCATCTAGTTACAGGATGCGGTAACTAACACATATACATTAAATAGCGTTTACAATGTAGTATACAATTCATAAATATACAGTTATAGACCAACTTACACTTGTAAAACGTCGGCACATGAAAGTGGAGGCAGGGCAATATATTCAAAACCCAATAAAGAATCTTTGGACTATTGCCCCTGAATCGCTTAAATCATACAAATTTTACATAACTTCAACTTAATAATGTGGAAAGCCAATAAAATGTTAACCGCAAAATTAAAATCTAGATTAACCAATTTAACCTCAATTACATCCACTACCTTCCCATGCTTATAACACTCGTTCAAATCTTTATGGGTACTTTAAAATATAATTACTCAAAGTTGTCGGATATCTGTGATAAAGTGTGCGTTACCAGCTAAGGGATGGTACCGTTGTACCCGACCAGCAGAACCGACTACCTACCTATTCGGGCCATTAGGCAATAAGCCTTTCTGCCATTGATATAGACTAGATACCATAATATATAAAATTATTATGTAATTTAAATCCAGCTCCTACTTGAAACCGGATTTTTCATTATTTTATAGATTATATCGTAAACCAAAATGTTATTGTAACACTTTACATGCAAGGAACTTTAAAAATTTAAAAATATGAAAACAATAATAAAAACAAACCTTTGAATAAATCAAAGTACAAAATCATCAACCTAAAGCTGTTTACCCACCTTGTCTATTTTATAAAAGAGGTCAGTGATGATCCTTTATGAAAGAATGAACGATAAAAAGAGTAGTTGAATCAACTTTCGTTCTACATAATTGATCATAAAATAGATGAGGAGTGAACCCAGCATAAGCGAGTATCTGAGTCAAAATTGTGTATTATAATATTAACCACAAAAGCGGTATTTTTTTCACACAAAAGTAAATGCAACACTTTCGGATCCTTCACACTTGCAATACATTTCAATCATAACACTCATATATTCTACACTCTAACCACCTGATAATCCAATTTTCTTAATTAAATTATCATATAAAACATTTATAGCTTATTCTGAATTGTACCATTTATTATATGCATATTATGAAGAAGTACAATCTGTGAACTTCACCCGCCATAACATAGGGACTAGTGATGAGTCGTTCACGAACGAGCCGCACATTTGAGCTGGCTGTTATTGATGAGCCGTATTCATACGACTCCCAGTAAGACGTACCACGGCTCAATTGAACGGCTACTCTTTTTTATCAGGAGATATAAAAAAAATAGCGCCATTAAAATTATTCCAGTATTATTTATTATTACTTACTCTGGGACGTGAACAACATCTAAGAGTTTGCCATATGTACTTGGACATAGTGTTAATGGTATCTTATTTTTCTCGTGTTACGAGTCAGCGTACTAAAAGTCGTATCTTGTAACCGTATCGGAAGAGTGGTATGTGAAGAGCCGTAGCGGGGGAGTCGTATCGGGAGAGTCGTATCGGGTGATTACAGTATGCTCATTGCCCATACGCTTTGAGCTGTTCCCGTTCCATTGAGGCGATTAAAATATTGAGCTGGTACCGTGCCTCCCACTAATAATTAAAGGAGTCATGACGCATCGCTAATAGGCATATCCCCAGCATGGCGGGTGACATAATACAATTTTTTTTGCATTAAATAAAACTTTTACTATTGCTATTTATAAACTAATCAAGGTAGGGTAGTATTATTTATTTCAGTATATACAAAATTATTGGATAACAAATGAAATGAACGCTCATACCCCGATTCTGGTTAAGTTGGGTGAGAAATATGAGGATAAAATTAATATTATTATTATTTCTGTAAATTTTCGTATAGCAATCAAAATAACCATGCCAGAGGATAGGTGCTGAAAGTTTATACCACCCCCTTTTATGTGAATACCGCACAAGAGTCTCAACTGCTCCCAAACTTCTGAAGCCAGTGAGACTATGGCATTCCCAATTGGGGTATGTTATGATTCTTAAGGTAGTGAGGAAGGGAAGGAGATGGTAAAAAGAAGTTAAAGGAGCACATGGCTATGTTCATATCTGATCACCAAACACGGCTAAAGCCATTTCAAGCAACGTTTCAATTTTGAATTCAGGTCATACTCCAGGGCGATACTGAAAGTTTCTTCCACTCTGGAACGTGCCGCAAGTGTACTCTACGTTATTTAAAATTTTTAAATTGTGTAACAACACAAATTCAATTTCTGACTACTGAATCCAACCTTGTGCAACCAATAGCAATGCTCTATGCGTTTATGCCTAAAAATCTACAGGGTGTATGTACTACGGAGGGGTGGTCTGATTTACTGAAATTCAAATGGCCTCTTCCTGCTCTTAGCTCGAATAAAAAACACACCGCTGTGGTAGTCCGGCTTAACCGGGCGTTCAAAAAAACATAGTTCTTTTTATTTGCTTCTGAAAGTTGGCACTACTTCCCATTTCTCGCTCTATCCATTATCCTTATATGGTGCAACAGCAGCGGGGAATAACAAACTTCTGGGGTGTAAATTAAGAATAAATTGTTATTTCTTGGCACATATAAAGTTGTCCTTTTTACAGTAATGGTGGAAAAATAGAAACCTAGTACCTACGATTAACAATGTATGTTTTTTTCAAGATGGATTTTTTTTTAAACCATCCGTCTCGTCCAGTATTCTTGGAAACAATCAGAAACAATGCAATAACAACATTTCCTAATTATTTATTGTTTTTATTATCCGTGTAAATTGGTTATAATTTTAATATGGACAATAGTCTTTCTCTTGAATTGCAAATTTCAAAAGCTGTGAGTTCTGGCTTTTTCCATCTGAGGCGGATAAAATCAATCAGGAGATACCTTATCTCTGATAGAGCAAATTCAGTCATAAATTCGTTCGTCGTCTCACGTATGAACTATTGCAATAGTGCATATGCCGGCCTACGACAGAAACAAATCAATAGAATCCAGTCAGTTTTTATTGCTGTGGCGAGAATGATTTTTGGTGAATATAAGTATTGTCATATAACCACACTTCTAAGGGATTGCCCACACTGGCTTCGATGCCCTGAAAGAATAGAGTTTAAGATCTGCTTAGTGACCTATATATCCGAACTATGTGTCCGACAAAACTTAAGCAATAGACAGCTTACTCCAAGGTCAGTAGATCTAGATGTTAGAAATCGTCCAATTGAACTTTTTAGATCAATTCGAGCCGTATACTATGATGGCTCTTTTCGTGTAATAGGCCCGCTGATCTGGAATAGACTTCCCTCAGCTCTTACGAATCTTAGTGAGAGCTGAGGAATTTGGCTAAATTTAAACGGGCTATAAAAACTACATTATTTAAAAAATCTTACCATTCATAAATCTTAAGTTCTTTTCAATATTTTATAATAAGCCATATTTTAAGACTTTCGGTAATTGTTTGGTTTCGGTGGCCTCCTTGTACCTTTTAAAATGTCTGCTCAAGAGATTCTCATTTCTGAGCATAAACTGCCTCCTGTTTTATATTATATATTTTTAGTTTTAATTTTCTTGTTTTGTCCTGTCCTGCTGTTATTGTTATTATTTTTATTAGTTTTGTCATCATTTTGTGTAAACAGTATATTTTGTGTTATAATATTAGATCTGTTTGGGTAAGGCACACTGTAAGAATAATTTTAAGAACATGACCACTAATTCTAAATTACCGTTTTTAAGTTTTTTATAGTTAAGCGCACTTATGCACAATTGAAATGATACTAAACTGCGCTATATAAATGCCATGTTATTATTATTATTATTAAACCATATTTACTATCAGGCACACTCACTGACCAATAGGATGCATGATCTGGACAACAAGTATGGGGTTACTATTGATTTATTTATTGACTCCATTTATAGAACTAAGCATAATCTATAGTATAGATTCTATACCAACACTTTGTCGAATCCTACCAATTAGAGTAGCGTTGGTAAATTAGTTTGAATGTTTTGTCTAATATGTAGTGTTGTTGTAATTTATTTTTTACTTTATGTTACTCTTACGTTTTACTAATATTGCTTCATATTTAGTTTTCTTTTTTTTTAATTATTTCCTAATATTTTCTCATTATACTTGTAATCACAATTTTACAATTCTGTATTTTGTACCTTCTTTACAATGGATTACATCTATTTACTGTCAGTATCTCCTGTATAATACAGATATTCTCCTATGTACACTGCATCATGTATCACTTCTATGTAAAAGCCTTTTTAGGCGTATATATATATAAACAAATAAATTATACGATTCTATTTAAATAATATTTCTTTTAACACCACCAAAATAAGCGGAGATTAATCATGCAGTCCTGGATACTTCCCTCCGTTCCTTGTAGCGTGTAAACTGGTAGGTAACTGAATTGATTATACCAAACAGGGTACCACAAGTCGGTATATATGGACCACACTCTGTATGTATTCAGATCTCGGTTTAATAGCCCTAAATTAGCTTCCAGATGGGCCAAATGACCGAGTTGGCTACAAGGGAAGGGTCTTCGTAAACACACCATGTATTTGTAAACACAAGCCGATGTCATTTGTTGGCAAACTTGTATTTTGCGACTATGAGTTGCTGCATCGTAAAACGGTATTAATTTTGTTATGTTGTCATTATCAACAAGTATTAAGCAGTAACTCGGCTTTAGTTGCCTGATATGAAACTTAAGGAACCACGCACACGACATAAGGTCTCTGTTCAAAACGCTAAGTTAAGGCGATGCACCACATCGTTTAACATTGGGAAGAAGAAAAATGACCATTGCTAGTTTATTAAAATCTCTTTAATGTTTTTGAGACTGCTTAACGAATGAATTACGAGGATTCCTTTATTTTAGTACTTTAAAAATAAATTACTATAATGTTGGAACAAGTATTCATAGAAAAAAATTATTGCATTAAATCGAATATTCTTTGTATCGTCATAATATATCGGTAAAACAATCTTAAATTGATGTTTTATTAACAAGGCCTATTTTTATTGTGAGGCCAAAAATCTCTCTATGAGTAACAATAACATTTCTTATGTTGATGGCGATAAGGTTTAAATTCCCGCTTAACACCAGCCGTCTGTTTTGATTTATGCAGGAAAAAAACATCACAAAAAAGAGTGTTTAAAATATATAAATATTTATGATGAGTTTCTAAAGAACTAAATTATACAATAAAACCATAACCGAAAGTTTAGTAGGAGAATTTGAACTTTAAAGTAGTTTTTTGAAGGCCTGATACTTCTTCAAAAGACTAAGAAGTTTTCTACCTGTCAACTCTAATTAAAGCCTCTAAAAGGTTAAACCTATCAATGTTTTTGAAGAAGAAGTTTATACATATAAATCAATACGAAACATGAAACAGAATTGGTTTCAAAACAATTCTTTAGATGTTTGTAATCATTCAAAAAAGATAGCTGTCCCAATGCAATGTCCTGGTAAGACACAGATTCTGAGTTTAATTCCCAGTTGAGACCATTATCTTTTTTTCTTTGTCTCTTTCTTTTTCTTGTTACGTTTAAATTTATTAGCATTATCTTCTTCTTCAATGATATAAGCCTAAAAAGCTATTTCGACAGGACCCAAAAAAACATTTTTTCATGGAAGGCCAAAGTGAAAAGGATTTAGTTAAATAAAGTATAATTTATTTATTTATTTATTTATTTATTTATTTATTTATTTATTAACGCCGATTATAGCGGCTTTTACAAAAGAATAACATTTTTTTTTACTTATTATAAATACAGAATATACATAGATAAAAAAAATATAAATACAAAATACATAAAAGAGAACAATAGAAATGGTTATTAAGTTATTATAAATACAATGCAACAATGTGTATATATAAATATATAAACAATTAATTTACAATAAATCCCGGATAAACTAATACTTTAAAACTGTATTTGGTTATATTCAATCAGAGAAGCGCTGACATACAGTTTTAATTAGGTGGTGTTTGTATGAGGATAAACTAGCAATGTTTATAGATTCATCCAAAACATATTTATTACCAAGTACATGTAGGCGATTCATTATGGAATTGAGTTCAGCGTTAGATCCTGTATTGTTGCAGTGATAAGGTAATTTGAAACGAACTGATCGACTAGGTACACGGAAACATATTAGCGAAAGAAGTTCAGGGGAGTTCAACAGGTTGGTAATGATTTTAAATAAATAAAATAGGTCAAAACAAATTCTTCTTTCTTTTAATGTATCGAGTCCCAATAAATGTAACAGAGAGGGATAATTAATGTTTTCGATGAGTATTCCCAATTTAAAATTTATATAACGTAAAAATTTATGTTGGACGCGCTCAAGGGAATTCTCATGTACACTGTAGTAAGGACTCCAAATGGTGGTGTTAAATTCTAGTTGGCTTCTAACAAGTGAAGTGTAAAGTAATTTGACAGTTTTTAAATTTTTAAAATCCTTTGAAATCCGTAAGACAAAACCTAACATTTGCATTGCTTTACTGGTTATATTATTAATATGTTTAATGAAAGTTAATTTAGTGTCAAAGGTTATACCAAGGTCTCTTATTTCATCAACAGATAATAAGGTGTGATTATTGAGAAAGTAGGTGAACAACAATGGGTTTTTTTTTTCTGTGGAATCTCATAAGTTGACATTTTTTTACATTAAGTGTTAATTTGTTTTTAAGACACCAATCGTTAAAGCTATTAATATTAGATTGAAGTGTTAGACAGTCCTCTATATTGTCAATAATTCTATATATCTTCATATCATCAGCGAACATTAGAATGAGAACACGGGTGAATATGTTTGTTACGTCGTTAATGAATAAATTAAAAAGTATAGGACCAAGATGCGAACCCTGGGGTACGCCACTGGTAGCTTCGAACATGTAGGATAAGTGATCATTAATACAGACAGTTAACTGACGCCTAAGTAAGTAACTCTTAAACCAAGATAAAAGGTTTCCATTAATTCCGAGTTTCAAAAGTTTATTAATGAGGATTTTATGACAGACCTTATCAAACGCCTTACTGAAGTCGGTATATATAGAATCAACTTGTTGTTTGTTGGCAAGTGCATTGGAAATAAAATTTTCATATAATGTTAGGTTAGTCAAAGTTGATCTGCCGGAGATAAAGCCGTGTTGACAAGTTGCGATACAAGAGTTTACAAAGAAGCTGATTTTCTTAAGAATCAATTTCTCAAAAAGTTTAGGTATAGACGATTGAATACAGATAGGCCGATAATTTTCAACAAAGGATTTATCACCACTTTTAAATACAGGAGTTAAGTAGCTAAGTTTCCATATTTTTGGAAAGTGTCCTGTGGAGAGTGACTTATTAAACAGTATATTAAGAGGAACAGATAAACTTTGGACACAATTCTTAAGTAAGATGGAAGGAATCTTATCAGGTCCCGAGCTTGTTTTAGGTTCAAGTGATTTAATACAGACTATAATGTCTTCAATATCAATGTGTATTTGCGATAAGTGTAAATTTAAATCCGTATTGAAGTAAGGAATTAAGTCATCTGGAATATCAGGTTCATACACGTCCTTAAAGTAATCAGCAAACATGTTAACAATTTCATAAATTTTACTGGAGCTATTTTGTCTGTAACGTATATTACCAGAAATACCAGCATTATTGTTTTTCAATGATTTTGTGTATTTCCAAAAGTATTTTACATCATGAAGTATCGTGTTCTCAACAGAATTAATGTAATTTTTATAACATCTTTTTGTCATTTTTTTGCAATCTCTTCTAATATTATTGAATGCCATATAGTTGGGAATTGTTCTGTGTTCTTTATATTTTTTATGTGTTTCTTTTTTAATAACAATTAACTGAATTAATTCTTTGCTGAACCATATCGGATACTTTCGTACTTTATGATGAATTAGAGGAATTGTGTCGGAGATGATACTATTCAGTTGAGAGTAAAATAGTTCTACTATAATATAAACGCCCTCTGGTCTAGTGGAAGGCTTAACGGGCCACTCTGATGGATTGGAATACGTTTGGTGACACGGAATACTACCTCTTGTAATCCTACTTTCTTAGAATTACTTTTGAAGTGCTCAGTAGGTGACATTGATATTGGTCGTTTGATATAATATCAATCGATGAGATTTAAATTATTTGAAGCTTTGACGAAATTAATATAATGTACCGTTGGCACCAACAAGAAAATGTCCAAAGAAGCGAAACTAGCAGTCCCAATGAAGTGCTGGTACCTACTCTGAGACTGTCAGTAAGTCTTGGGACTGGCAAAGGAAGGATGAAAGCAGATTGAATGCTGTAAAAAAGAGATACCTGAGGCGTATGTCTGTTAAAACAATGTATGATCGTGTAAGCAATATGGGAATTCGAAAAAATGCGAGGCTGGTATAAGCGTAATGAGTAAGATTTAGAAAAGGACGATTCGATGTTTTAGGCATGTAGAGCAAATGAATGAAGAAAGGAGTGTAAGGAGAATACATGACGTGAACTTGAATGGTAGGAGAAGTCGGGAACGCCTTAGGAAGACATGGTACGATTGAGTGAACCAAATAATTAAGTCGGGCCATGTCAAGAGTCGGAATAACAGAAGAGTATGTATGAGACGATGAATGAATGTGAATGAGGCAAGAAGTGTGAAAAGACCATGTTTTTCGTCGTCTCTGCCTACCCTTTCCTGGAAACGGCGTTATATTTAGTTATTAAGTTAGCTTTGTATTTAGGTTTAACCTAACAATTTTTTTTTATTTAAGGGACGGGAAACAAAAAATCAAGAATATTGCAAATCAAAAATGGAAAATCTTGAGATCGGGATTATAGAACGTAACGCTCCTAGTTTTTAATTTACAGATCCGACAAAGACTTTCTTTCTTAAAATTACAAAAAATTGTCACCCTTGGGGGCCAAAGAAAACAACTGGCTTTGAAAACAAAACGTGAATAGAACCTTCACAGAACTTGAAAATTAACATTTAGATGAAATGTTCAAATTCTGTGAAACAACCCGTTCTTAGTCCGTTATTCGCCAGAGATTAAAATTTTAAACAATTCTGAAATAACATATTTTTAAGAGGCCAAAATCTTTCTGAGATGTTGCGCAAATATATATAAATATATATGGCATATTTCTATCTGCAGGTATTTTTTGGTTTTTATTATTGTAACAGCTGTTTCGGCATTTTAAAACTGTGGTTATAACCACGTTTAGACGACTTACACACATATATATATATATATATATATATATATTTCAAATTTATAATTTACGAATTTCGCACAAGATTCTCAACTGCTGGCAACCGTCTGAAGCCAGTGAGACTGTAGCATCCCCAATTGGGGTAAGTGGCTATTCAGATCTGGTTACCAAAGACCGCCAAGCAATATTTTAATTCTGAATAGTAGTCTTACACTAAGCCGATACTGAGAGTACCTTCAACTCTGGAACGTGCCGCAAATATATCAAATATATAGCAAACATTTAAAATGAGTAAATTGTGAAATAACACGGATAAATTTAGTACAATTTACTTGCGCACGCCGGGATACGAACCCGTGACCTCTGGCTTGCTAGTCAAGATCTTTATCCTTCGACCCCGGAGACCCTCGTTTGAAAGCATCGTTAGCAGCATAAAAATACATCGAAAATTCATTAGATCAAAAGTGAAAACCAAAAAGGGTATAATGTATTTTCTATCTTTTCGAAGGTCAAATACTTTTCTTTGGCCAGTGAACAGCCAAAGTTTCAACGTAGTTGGAGGCTTAATAGCCAATTTAGTGTTGGGTCGTGTTTAATGTAATATCTTTTGATCTGTAAAGGATACGGGAAACTTTCCGAACTGTTGTTTGTAGACAATACGTACACGCACTTATGCTAGTTTAGTAGTGAACATAAATAACACGTTTCATCATCAAACTTATAACCTTATCTCTACCGGAAATAATAAAACCATCCACACCAAAGAAAAAATCAGTGTAGGTAAAAGTATTACTAAATCTACTATTCAATTGATGAACGTTTTGAACGATAATATACGAGAATCTTCTTTGTAATTTACACTCTTAACCCTTTTATAGGGATCAAAAAAAATAAATGAATTTGTTTTGAATATGTTCTATATCTATCGACATACAGTTCGAAAATGTGGGTTCCATATGGGCATTGCATATTTCAGTGATTTTTTTTTACTAATAAGAACAATTATTATGCATAATAACTGTTGTTATTTTACTTCACAAATAACAATAAAATCTGAATCCCTAAGTATTATAAGAGTTCGAAAGATTTGTTGATAAATAATTTATAAGCCCTCTACAGAAATACTTGTCTCAACATAAGAGGACACGAGTGCACATGCATGTCCGTGTATCCAGCTGTACGAGAATACTGCATAAAAGCAGGTATTCTACATACGATATGTACCCAAGAACGTCATAAAAATCGATACGGTGTAGAAGAACGGGTAACCAAGAACCAGTTACTTAGTATTAACTTACAGCAAGGCAGTTAACGATGTTGTGGGAAGATGTACAGGGTTTTCCAATAAGAGGTGTTATTTTGAATAGCCCGCTATTTCGGTAGATGTTACTTTAGAAGCTGTCATTTTTTCACATTTGACAAGTAGAAACTACGCCATTAATAAATAAGATACAGGAATGCCCTAGTGAGATGTGCAGAGCATGCTTTTTATGTAAAAACTGTTTTTTGAATTAAATAAATAAATAAATAAAAATGGAACGATATCCGCTTCAACAACGCATTGAAATTATTAAAATTCACTTGAGTGAATCAAATGCAAATCATCTTGAGTGATGCGGCCCATTTCCACCACGGTGGCTTCGTCAACAAGTCGCACCTGGGGCTCGGAAAACCCAAAAGTTATTGTTGAAAAGCCTCTCTATCCTCAACGTGTGACTGTTTGATGCGGTTTACTTGTTCGAAAATGAGGCTGGAGCAGCAGTTAAGGTGAATGGATTGCGCTATCGAGAGATAATTAATGATTTTTTTTGGCCGGAATTGGATGGTATTGATCTGGACAACGTTTACTTTCAACAAGACGGCGCTACGTGCCACACAAGCAATGAAACCATTGATCTTTGTGATGATTTGAATACTCACATAAAATAAACGAGACGAACGTACTCCAAATTTTTTTTTGTTTAGACTAGGAGAAGATTTATTGACAGGCGGGCCTTGAAGTAAACACGTTCCCACGGGAAGGGAGCAGAGATCGCAAGACAAACAGTCGGTTTTTGAACTTGGATACGTTGACAGCTCCGAGAAATCAATACAAATCAGAAGTGATGTGTGAAATTACAGTTAATTAGTGAATTCAGATGGTGTTAGAAAGCATTGTTGAATATTGAATTAAAGTGAAATATTATTGAACCGGTGTTTGTGTGAAGTGAAAGTGGTTGTACTCAGTGAGGATAGAAATAATTGGATAATTTGTAGAGCGCCGTTTTTGTGAAAAATCACCTCAGGGGCGCTAAGAGTTGTGCGATCGCGATAATAATATAAAATGTGTTAAATTAAACGTGATTTCGTAAATAGTTCAAACTAAATTACTTGTTTTAAAAACATAGAAAAAACAATAATAATAATAATAATAATTGCGTTTTAAAAATAAAGTGAACGTATTTAGCAGCAGGAAGTGTTTATGATATCGGTTGATCGAGCTAGGGGGGAATAAAATATTTGGCGAAATGGCGTTCTATCCACGGAGACCGTAAACCAGAGAATCAAACAAATCATAAAACTCGGGTTCGAATCCTGACAGAGATTAGGGAGGTACAATTTTGGTTACAGAATTATTTAATTACCCTTTTACAGGCGTAGGGAGGGGATCAAAATTGAACAAATTGCAAGGATTTCGCTAAAAGGAGGAAGGAATGCCGATAGGGAGGAGACCGTTAAACTAAACTGATTTAGCTATATAGTGTAACAAGGTAAGCTTGACGCTGAGAATGGGAGGTGACTAACTGGGTGAGTTTTTTATATTATTTATTAAATTCCAGAGGACCCTTTAAAAGACGGATACAACCGAAGTATAGGAACCAAGTTTGCAACGCCTGCCACCCAAATAACGTTCCCATAAAAAGGAATGCGCTAGACGAATTGTCTATCAGCTGTGAGCGGGGGACGGGCCAACGACCTTTTCATATGTAGGCCGATAAAATTTGTTTTAGGGGAATGCCTAGGACCGAGGGTCATATTGAGAATTTACCTACTGCCGTTCTGCTATTCTTTTAAAAACTTTACGAATCAAATCGTGGCGTTGTCCCTGCGATAGGTATTGAATAGCCGACGAAAACATTAAATACTTATTACAAATTATGCCATCCAATATAAACTCGCAGTATAAAAAAAAAACACCTACCTACAGAGTACCTACCAAAACACTGGCGAACCATTTAAACAGCGATCACCACCAGCCGGGAACAGGACGCAGGTACAGTCATTCGAAGGGGAAGTTTTGCTAGCGTATGAGAGATAGGCAGCCTCATAAAATTAAATGCCAAAATCAAACCAATTATCCGTTTATACCTACCTGAGAGGATAGATATTCAATAGAAGTTACCCATACCTAATACACGAGGATGCTAGTAACCTCATAAAATAATTACTGGAACTAAATATTAAAATACAGACAGTCCTCATCCTAAATTTGGCATTTCGAGTAAACCTTACATATATCTCACATGATAATTGGCTGAATGGATAGGCACACAACCTATCGATAGAAGCAGGCTAAATGTCGACAAGATCGTCGTGTGTTATCTATGTTATTGACCTAGAAAGGGATGTAATTTCCCGACGACGAGGAATTTACAGCGTTTTCTGGAGGTGGCATGTAACTTAGGACCTTACGTGTCACATTTTCGCGACTAGATTCGTGACAAGGGATGTCATGGTTTTCCCCTTCTACATTCAGTAAAGAAGATTTTCCTGGAGGTGCAATGAGGTTGGGGCATTTCTGAAATTGGTGAGGAGACCTGGTTTTCTTTATTCTGGCGTGACGGTTGCCAACTTGGAACAAGGAGAGGCCAAGCGAAAGTTCGTCAGACCCAGCCGGTTCGGATATCCAGACACGCAGATATCGATCGCCTTGTTCAAATTATCATCCATCGGTTTTGTTCGGTAAAGAGGAGGAGCCAACTTTAGCTTGAAAAAATTCATTCTCGTTTCTCTCCCTTCCCTCCCAAAATATATACATGGATGGCGCTGATAACTAACACCATAAATTTATCGTATGTTTATCACATATATAAAATCTAACACTTTATTATACTCACATTACCCTATGACAGGTAGAATCACGTAGCAAGTTGAAGAGCAGGCGACTCAGAAAAATAAGGTTTATGAAATGGCTTTAAAACACAGCGGTAATGGATTCAACTCACTCTATCTCAAAAGAACCGAGGGGTACCACACACATACAAAGATAACTAGGTTTCTATACCGAGAAACAAAAAACCAACACAACGGTCGGTGAAACCTTTTTATACTGAACCGTCACGTGAAATGATTACGTTCAAGGTCGTAAACCACGTAGACAAATTATGATGCACACAGTTGAAGGGGTGTGTAATAAAGAGAGGAGCAAAGGCTTGTAAAGACGGCAGGGAAGATATTCCTACCCCGGATATATACATAACCAAAGCCTTATGGAAAAGTTACCTATGGGAAAAATTTATCGTAGAAAGAGAAGAAAGAAAAGTTTGAAAAGTGCAGATCATTACATCTTTTACGATTGAATATCAAAATAACACCTCTTATTGGAAAACCCTGTATATAGTCTGTAGTTTCTTACACAATGATCTTCTGTTATGAGGCGAAAATGCAGAACGCTTGAATTTATATTGATTTTTTACTTATCCAGAAAAAACTATCTTCTTTAACAAGGACATATTAATAACAGTAAATGATTATTTATATAGCGCCATTTTCACGGAAAATCACCTAAAGGGCATTCAACAATTACTTATCTTGGCATGTCATTCAAAAATATCATCTAAATGGTTTTAAGAGCTTCAGTTGACTGTTAATTAATATTTTTTTCGCTTGGTGGTATGCTAAACAGAATGAAATGAAATATTTATTTCAGTCATTCGAAATCGTCATTATTGGGAAAGATGCTGTATAATTTTTATTTTATTTATATTAACGATTTTTGTACTCTCGCAAAAGCTTTACTTTCTATAATTTTTACTATGTTAAGACGAAATAAGATCCTAAAAAAATATCAGTTATGGGCGTGAACGCGCTTTAAGTGGGCGAAGCAAATTAGTTTCACACGCGCTCCGCTCGAATTAAATATTATAATATTTCGGGGTGCAGAGGAATGAAGTACGTTGGAACGGGGAACACCCGACACCACGAACAGTTCGAAGTCAGAGCAGCGATGAAATCCACTAGATGGTACCCATGAGTAAGGTTTGAACATGAAATGCTTAATAATGGGCGTCTTTCAAACTATGTGAATAGTAATATTAAGTTGAATGTGCATGTTTTAGGTAAATTTCGATAGAAACGTTACCTATTGCAGAAGGAGCTCATGATTTTATGATTCTTATCAGATTTCTGTAACCATACTGCTAGACGGTAGGCAGTAACTTATGACTCGTAACCGACGTGTTCTTCATTGACAGATGTCAAAGCAATACGGTATTCAATCACGAATCATTTTCATAATATCTGATCATAATTATATCTGAATATATTGACAAGATAAATAAAATATCAGTCATTTTCAATATTTATTATTATCGTTTACAAAAAGTTACATTAAACAAATAATTATGTAATGTAAAAAGCATAAGATGCAACTTTTTTTGTATAAAGGCCATCATTTATTATAATATAAGTTAGAAATAGTAAAAATAATTTTATATAAAAAACGAAAATAATTATTCAATAAATAGCATTTCGTCGAAATCTAAACGACGATTTCCAAATTGACGTTCTTTACATACAATATCTAAGATATGTGGAGGATCACGAACATTCATAGACCTTGTGACTCCAGGATCGATAAGCTCGACAAGAATGCAATCCATTTAAAAATTGGTTAATTTAATAAGCATTTTTTCTTCCCAGAACTTGTCATCTCGAAGTATACGCTCAACTATCTCTAAGTTAGATAATTACAATCATAAAAAGAGTCGTGCTGCGAAATTCTATTTAATACAGTTAAAGAAAAAATATGTCTTCTATTCTCCTTCCTTTCAGAATAACGGGTTTCTTCTCTTCCTGTGTAAACAAAACTTTTACTTTATTTACGTCATTTTTTTTTTTTTTTATTATTTTTTTTATTAAAAGTATACAATATAGAGTATAGTATATTATATAAAGCATTGTACTCCCAGGAGTTAATAAACTCATTGCGGGAATGATACGCATTACATGAAACATATAGCTGTATGTATTAAATGGACATATGATGGGACATACACAACATTATTATTTCAGATAGTCATTAATAAGATGAAGTTTGAGCATGTTAGTTTGGGTCTTTTTACATTGACTTGCACATTTGATCTCGTTGGGTAGTTGATTATATTTTGTGTGAGCTATGTATTCCAGGGATCTTAGTCCATATTTTGTTGATTTGATTTTTGGTATATGTAGTTTGTTGTGATTTCTTGTGTTGTGTTGGTGTACGTCGTAATTGTAATAGAGTGTATTGTGAATTCGTTAATGTTTGAGGTAGGCTTTCTGTATATAACATAAATATTTAACGGTTTAAAATTTCTATTACAGATATATAATTGAAAACAATATGTATGGGAAATATGTATTTGAAAATTTTTTACGACTTCAATACGTTCATAGTAAAATTATATGTTTAAATCAGTTATTACTTGCTCAGAATTTTTCTCCGGTGAAATCGGTCCTTTCGGCATCGGATTATTGATATGTTAAGTATTTTCGTGATGAAATAAAAACAATATTAGAAACATTATGTTAATTCACTTTTTAATCAAATTTTGGAATTATACACACGAGCGTATAAGTACGTATAGACGGGTATATACAAGTGTATAAATTACCTGCTGTAATATAGATAGAGGTGGTATATTGCTGAGTCTAGAACCAAGCATTAATTGCACATTTTTTCTGTGTTCTTTATTCTGCCTTTGATTTTTTTCACCCTGCTTACTAGCGGATACCTGTTCTTTTTTTCTTTGTTGCCATATGCCTTTGCCTTTGTTGTTATATGATATTGGTCGGTTTTTGTATTGATTTGTTGATGATAAACGTACCTACATGTTATCTGGGTTATAAATGTGAGAATGTTGTCGATATATTTGGGGATTCCGTATTATAGGCCAGTACACATAGCGCCAAAAAGGGGGTTGCGATCGTAATTATTCCGGTAGTCCCAATTTTTTTATATGTTTTATAAACTGATCCCATGATGTATAATCTGAATTTCCGACCATGGCGCACCTGTGCTCGCGCCACCATTTAAAAAAAAACCGGCTGTAATCGCGCCAAAATCTAGTTTTTCCAAAATATCTCATTCTCAATGCAAATTTTGGCTAAATTAGCTAAATAATTAAAGTAAAACATAAAATTACCTACAACTTTTGTGAAATCAATTTTCTTCAATCTCTAATAGGTACCGAGGTAGAAAGTCGTAAATGTGCGTATATTTTTGAAAAAAACAAGTTTTTTGCGCGACTAGCTTTGATTTTTTGTAAATATCTCGTTTCCAGTACAATTTTGTGTAAAAATTATTGATACTAATTTTGTAGAAAATAAAATTTCATAAAATAAATAGGTATATAATTTATGTGTTTTAATTCTAATACGTATCCAAGCTCTAATCCACCAAAACCAGGCCAAAAATTGAAACAGAGGTAAAGTGTTTTAAATTTCATTCCTTAATTTTATTTTTCTTCAACAATTATTGTTGTGAGAACATATAAGTTGACAACAATCGTCATGCCTGCGTCAGACCTAGCTTTAAGGTTTGGGCTGGAAACGGCATGCACGTTAGTGTCATAAGAACTAGAGCCAGCAAATAGTGAAAACTTTTCAGGTTCATTCATCTCTGGTCCGTGCTGAAAAATAATGTCAGTTTTTGTTATTTTTTTTAGAGCGCTTATTTAATCATATAAAATTAATATTATTTACTTTATATTTACAGAAATTGTGAAAAATTACCATGTTGAGTGTCGGTATAGCGTTTAACACAATACTCGTATTTTCTTTATTATTTGCAATATTATCTGGATGAAGTCTTGCGGAATTTTTCCTAAAATGAGAAATATTGTTAATTATTTATACTGTCTCTATTCCCTAATTATTAAGAGATGTATTAAGACATGCCCGACAAACTTTCACCAACAATTCCTGAGCTTATTTGGTGTAAAAAATGCATTTCGGTAAAAATAATATTATGTCACCGGAAATCAAAATTAATTTACTTCTTATACTCCAAATTCAATATGCTCAGAAGTTTATCGAATGCGTATATATGTATATATCTACATATATAAAATTATTTAAGCTGACATTGTACAATTATGTTCTGTAAAAAACGTATCCCAAAGATCTACTTTTATGTGTGTAGTACCTTCTCCATAACATTTTCCTTGGTGCCGTAATTTTGTTCGGGATAAAACTCATTTTGTCTTATGTTTTCCCATATTTAACTGAAACGTAAGTATATATTAGCCAAGAGATTTATTATAAATTGGTTCAATTTTACCTTAAATTTGAAAATCATTTCAACGTAAGTAAGTGCAGTAACTTGGGGAGATAATTGCACAATTCTATCTACAACAAATGATCTAACAATCTAAACTTAAAAGATTAATGACTCTTTTTAATATTCCAATGACTTTAGGTACTTTATAGGTGACATATGTCTAATTGTCTGTATGGAGAAAAACTTTCGATGTAGAGTTTTTGTTTTATGGAAAAAAAACTTTCGAATTTCAAAAATTTGTTGTTGGGTAATTTAACTGGTTTTGGTGGATTAGAGCTTGGATACGTATTAGAGTTAAAACACATAAATTAAATACCTATTTATTATATGAAATTTTATTTTCTACAAAATTAATATCAATAATTTTTTCACAAAATTGTACTGGAAACGAGAAATTTACAAAAAACCAAAGCTAGTCGCGCAAAAAACTTGTTTTTTTCAAAAATATCGCATCTTTACGACTTTCTACCTCGGTACCTATTAGAGATTGAAGAAAATTGTTAACACAAAAGTTGTAAGTAATTTTATGTTCTACTTTAATTGTTTAGCTAATTTAGCCGAAATTTGCATTGGGAATGAGATATTTTGGAAAAACTAGATTTTGGAGCGATTTCGGCCGGTTTTTTTCAAAATGGCGGCGCGAGCACAGGTGTGCCAAGGTCGGAAACTCAGATTTTACATCAGGGGACCAGTTTATAAAACATATAAAAAAATTGGGACTACCGGAATAATTACGATCGCGAATCGCTAATTGCCCTGGAGTATTAGTAATGAAACGAACTCTTCACAAACACTTTATTGAAATATAAGAGAATACCACTCCTTAGTAAAAAACTCCTTTTATTTTACCATAATTTATTAGATATTCCATTGTTACAACTAACATGACTGTATAATTAGAAATTAACGTAAAAGCCCAGTAGGGCGTAAATAAATAAAACTAGGAAAACGATTCTAGTGAAGGGGCACTCTATAACATTCTGTGCCGCTGGTTGTGACAACCGGCCAGACAGCCGCGTCGCCGAGTGTCGTGAAAAAAAGGATTAATAGTAAAAAAGTCTACTTGGGCTAGAAATGATACATAATAACATAACGACAATACTTTAGTGTCATCTTTTTTCTCAAGTGCCTACACATTTACGCATTTAATAATGTATTCTTTTATATTGGTTATTATTTATATTTATTATTTATATAAAAAACCTTTACTCACTTGAGGAAGAAGTTAAATTATAAAAAACAGAAAATTTCACTAATAGATTTCAAAGTAATCGTTTGATTAAATAAAAAAATACGTAAAAGAAATTACCGGAGCGACGGGCCGGGTGACACACAACCTTACAGGCCGGAACTTTGGCGGCATCTGAATCATTACGTAGTAACTCCTTACCAACGCGCATACAAATATACTACGCACAATCCAGAGTTTTGAAGTACTGGCGGTCGACTTTCGTGTATCTGGCCAGAAATTGAATTTTCGCGAGTGTTTTTATTTTAATTAATTATTATGAATACATTAATAAAATCTCTAATCTTTTGTGAGGGAGTCGTCGGGAAGTTACTAATTCATCGTCTAGAAAAATAAAATCTGGTACTTGCCGCTTATCTTACAACATTTTACATTTAATAAAATGTACTTATCGTTTTACATAATATATTTAATGGTAAGGTCCTGTTTTTATTAATCTTAAATATAAATAACTTGCATCCCTTCGAATCCCTCTAGAAACATTTAAGATTTTTGTAATAAGCTCATCAGAAATAATTAAAATGTGAGCGTCGGGGGAATTCCCCGTTATCAGGGTATTGTGTCGCCTTAAGTATTTATGGCTTATAAAACGCGAAATAAAACAAATACACAATTTGTGTAGATCATTTATTTTACAGATAATACATAATATATCTAATTGAACAAATGGTGAAAAAAAAATTTAAGCATGTTATTAACCGCATAATAAATCTTGGAAACTGGAAAATTTGTTATGGACGGTTAGTTATAATATTGTTTTCTGTATTTATTTATTACTTTAAATAAACAAATATTGAAATAAATAAATTTTTATTTATTCATCAATTAATTTATGTGTAAATAATAAAATAAATAAATTTTTATGTTAATAAATAAATAAATTAATTAATTTTTATATATATTTATAATATATTTATTTATTAGTTTTTTCTTTATACAAATCACATTTTTTCTCATAAAAATCAACTTCACTTGGACTAAGCCTGTATCGGGGTTAACAATTTACATTTGAGTGAAGCAAACATATACTAATCACAAACATAAAGTAATGCAACATAAAAACACAAAATATTTCATAAAAATATGTATTTGATGAGTTACCAGATGGGTAATTTGACAGTATATTGTAACAATATTTGAAGCATAACTACTAATCATTATTCCAAAGAAGAAGCAAATAGATAATAAAAACAGATAGGGTGACAATCAGTTTTTAGCAAATGGGACTTATATAAAATATTAAGGATGAAAAAATATTAAGACAAAATTTATTAAAATGTCTCTCAATACAAACATTTTAATTAACTTTTTAAATGTAACTAAAGAATTGGTAGACTTAATCTGATTTGGAAGAATATTAAACATAATTGGTATAAATAGTTAGATACCTGATATAAATAGTTTCTTTGACCAAAATAAGTTTTGGTATGTATTTTAGTATTTTGTGATTTCAACCTTTTTTTTCAAACCATCTCGCCTCAATTGTCTACTTGGCAATATACATTGAATGACATTGAATGGAGTTGTCTACTCCTGTTCAAACATTTTCCAATAATTCCAGTGAAACTTTGATATCCTGTCATGGTTTCATAGATGTATTCAAAGACATGTCGCAAAATGAGCTCGTTTTCATGTAACTGACAGACAATCCACTGTAAAGGCCGCTTGAGGCGTGATTTGAGACGTGGAGTCACGCCTCCCTTGTACCCCGTATTGACTACAGTTCAAATAATAGCAACAAACTTTTCAAAATCAATATCCATTCCATTGCTTGTTGCTTCAGATTTTCCCGCATTTACTCAAATGTGTCCCATGTACTCGCTACTTGGTTCTTTTACGAATCTAAGGTGTTTTTCATTATTTTTCCCGGTTATCCTTCATATTTAAGGCTCTTCACGTCGATCGAAATATATAACAAATTGATAAGAATCAATTATTAATGGCTTAGTAGTAAGGGCAGTTCTTTGCTTTGTTCGAACTCCACGAATTTTAGTCCTGACCAAAACGCGAGAAATTCTGTGAAATTAAGCCAACATCTTGCAATACAGCAGAAACAATGTCAGCTCCTCGTTGATCCGAAATACAATATCTGTATCTGTCTGATGTTCTGGTCACAATAGAAAAGTGTTTTTTTTTCAACTGTAGAAGTTTTTGAAGATAAATTCCAATATTTTTTCTGCTTTTATGCGATTTTATTAAACTACAGTAATTATTATAGTACCTACGTAATCGTCTTTCATATTTATAATAGGAATAGACGTTCTATTCCAGAGATCCTCCAAGTTCACAGAAACTTCTTCACATGTTATGGCAAATTTCAACTATGTTCTTATTTATTCTTTTTTACAATTTTTAAAGTTGGCATAACATTCATAGATTAACCACGTCCACAACCGAATACCGGACAAGTCATAAAAGTGAACCATAATATTCAACGTTCAAGGAACAGTAAGTTAATATAAACAGTCAACAATTAGTTGATTATTGCAGAACACGTCAACAAATGTTACGTCTATTCTCATTAGAAGGTCGACACGCAATGATTGACGTTTGATAAACAACAAACAGATAAAGGCCCAGTACATACCGAGTTCCCTATGTAGGGGAAGTCCTTATCTGTACCGAGGGAATACCAATCCGCTAGATATGATGGAAAATTCGTCAATATCAAATCAATGTGCTTGATACACGTTTGGGGTAGGAGAGTTGAGTACTATGGAGGTAGTGGTTTAACTATGGCTAAAGTGTTATTTTATAATTATATAACAGAAGAATAAATAAAAATAATTTAATATTTATTAATTTCATTACAAGCATTTTTGAGAATCGGGAGAGCATTATTTATGTTTTCAAGATTTAATCAAAATTTCAAAGAGGTTGCGAGAGTACTAAATACAAATATGTATATGTTTTATTATAGACATGATGAAGCACCAATCCCGGGTACGATGAATTTGATACTACGTAAGCGAAAACGAAAGTAAAACAATGCTAACCTTTCTTCGGATACATGATAACTACTCTCTACGGGTCAGTCTTTAAAGTGCTAAACGAGTTCCAGTTCAATCTGTGTTTCACTTTAATCAAACCAACACCGTGCAAGTTAGAATACAGAAAATATAAGTATGTGTAGTATGGATAAGGGGAAGCGATTGAACAAAATTAAATTAAAAACAAGTTCCATGGTCTGTTTAGCGCTGACACTACATTAATTTAACGATCATGAAGAGTTAAATTTTGCCATCCTTCTCTAAATGCCAATCTTCACTATTTCCACCGAATTCCGGGAATTCTTCTTTGCTCTAGGCGCTAGTCACACTACAAACCCCTTATGTATATTTTACAATACCTAGAATAAGGAAATCTTCCTTCCGGGCAATATACGAGAAAACGGGTCTACGTACTGCGAACTGTGAACGTTGTATATTGTACACTGCACGGTGTGCCTTCCATTTGAGTTTTGAATTATATGTGTAAGTTGAGATCTGTTCCAAGGCTTACATTCGAGATGGGCTGGATGCGTCTGTGTGACGAACTTAAGCCGTTAGGTAAATGTATCTTTCGAGTTTATTGCAATCTGAAATAAGTTCATAGGAAAAAAAAGGTTGTTTAAAAGAGCTGAACACGTTTTCATGTGTTTTTGTTTTGTTTGGTTGATTTGGTGTTACTTTGATTATACATGTAAACAAAGAAAATATATTTGGTTAAATGACTTCTAGGAATTTATTCTACATAACTTTTTTATTGTGAAAATAATTCAAACTATTACTGCGCGAAAAAATGAACTTATCGCAATTTTTATAAGAAATGCTACCAATCGAAACTGAGTTTCGAAGATTTGGGAGATAAAAGAGATTGTTGTGGGTGACTGATTTTTCAGATACGTGGTTAGATAGCGAAGGTTTATCCATTTTGAGTATTTAATTTAACAATTCTGCATATGTAAATGTCAATTCATTATTTCTAACCAGTGATATATTACGAATGTAATTTTACTTAGTCAAGAATCTTGTTCTAGAAAATCATTGATTTACTTTATTAGTACAGGCAATAGTTTGAGGTGTGAAGTTCATATAATGCGGAATAAATTCAGCTTTTTAAGAATTATCAATAATTTTATACATATCAGAGCTGTTTTAGAACCGACTATCTAATACCGCATTACGCATTACACTCAGTTTGCAAGTAATACAATGTTATTTTTTGATGATGAGTGTGCTGCAAATAAATATTGATAGGTTTTTTTTTTAATCATAGATAAAAAATATTTTTGTAGCTATAATAATGTTACTCAATTAACATCAAATGACTTTAAAGAAAATTAACTTTATGACAAAATCATTCGCTACATCTCACCCTAATATTTTTAGAAATTATTTCCCAAGAGAACTTTCCATATTTCGTGCAGGGTGCAGGGGATGTAAACGAGACTCGAGGCGGCAGTATTATTCGACATAAAGAGCCTTGAAAAAGTCCCTAGTATAAATAAGACAGCATAAGCTCGCGGCGATAGATCGTCCGGGCGATGTCTTTCAGCTTATTGCGGGACTCTCATTGCACCTAAAAACGAAATGTGCATTTCGGAGAGCATTAATATACAACGGGGGATTTTACTGATGCAAAGCAAAGGGTCTTCAGGAGGATCATTAAAATTTATAAAAGAACACAGATATTTACTAAATATTTCAATCACCCTTTTTCGTATTTATAAAAATTGACGTGATTTTAAATAGGTATCCATGAAGTTCTGATATTACATTTATTAGGTTTGGCGTTGTTTATTTTTTTAAAAGAATGCTCAAATGCTCAATCTGTATTTCATTTTGACAAAGCTTTTGATTTTTCAATGAGTAAGATCAGTGCTCTATTTTATGTAATGAAATCTAATGTGATTTTTTTTTTACAGATACTCATCACTGTACATTTTAATTACTGCCCGAAGTGACTACCTACATACATTAATATCAATTTTATGCTTCTCACCATCTCGTTAGCACTTCAAAGTACCTCTGGGTACCAAAGAAGAGATTTTTTTTTTTGTTAATCAAGGCCAAGATATAGGTAAGTACAAAAATCAATCATACTAAACTCTGGTTGCATCAAATTTCAAAGATAATATTCAAGTTCTGTGAAAGTTCTATTAAGTTCTGTAATAATTTCAGTTCGATTTCCCAAAATTTATCTTTGAAAATTGATGAATTGTTAAAATTCTGTGAAACAGCCATCCTAAGAATTAAACTCGTATTTTAAAGTTCTCTTTGAAATGTGAATTTAAAATTGCAGTGGTTATTTCCATGACTAAATAATACTCAGTAGTAATAAATATTTTTGTTCATATAATAAATATGTTGAGTTTTAAAATTATGCGGAGATAATTAACTATATAGATATATAGATAGATATATAAAATCATCCTACAAAATATGTATATGATTTACGTGTATTTTTTAGTTATTTATAAGAGCATACCAATTGGTCATACAAAACAAATACCTATTAATAATCAAATTAAGTCAGTTTCATTCAAGCAAGCGAGACTTAGGGTTTCTTCCACATCTTTATTTTTTTATGTTTTTCCATCTAACGTTCTTGGCTAGCGCTATTATTATTGCTCATTATTTCATAGACGGTACAACGCTCTGGAAAGTATGATCCACGGTAAACTTTATTTATGAAAAATACATTGGAGTTTTCTCGTCAAAGGATCAGAAAATAAAAGATTTAGCCCCACTTACCAAGTTAGTTAATAGACGAAAATTATTTTTTTTATTTACCCTTTAAATTTAGATCTAACACAAGAAAAATAAGTCCGATTTGCAAGTGTTGTTTTTATGACATTTATATTTTTTTCAAAATTAATACTTTAAAAAATACGACCTTAATACAAAAAAGAAACAAAATATTTGTAATTGAAAATTTTTATTCATTGCATGTTGTGATTGTTTGTAACTTAACTCAACAGACAATCACCCTGGCAAAAGTAGCATTATATGATTTCTAGAACTTTGAAAAACACCACGTCTGCGTCTTGCATGTTTACCTGCGAATATTTTTGTGTTCAGTGACGTGCAGCCGCTTTTGTTTAAAAAATTTTTTTTTGTTCTGAATTGGCCAAACATATTTTAGAACAAATCGAATTTTAAATAACACTTAAAGTATAGCTGTTGCCCCTTAAATATTTGAACAATTGACACAAATTTTTTTGTTGTTCAAAAAAACGTAATTTTCAATGAAAACCATTATCGGTATAGTCGATTTGAAACACAAGATGATAAATAATAATATTGAATCAAATGTTTTGTGAAAATAATGCGTATCACATTAAAGTTAGTTTACATATTTTATAAATGCCAAAGTATTAAAAAAACATGAAAGGTCTTCAACATGAAATCTCAGTTTGAATTATTATTAGTTTCAGTTAAAGATAGTCAGAATCCTGTTCGAAACACGTTTATTGAAATGTAATTTTTACATTTTCATACAAAAAAAGAACGACATTATGAGTAATTATCACATCTCACTAGGTGTGACCTGTTCTGAGGTAGGTGACAGGGATGTACAGTAAAAATATTTCATTGCCACGTTATTGACACATTTGGGAAATGTATAATTGATAGTAAGTAAACGAATAAGAGTAACTGTTAACTTAAAACATAATATTGTTAAAAAGACGATGATCAGATAATATAAAAATAAATAAATTAATATCTCAAAATAAACATTTCCCCTGAAATCGTTAGATTTGTAAAAAGTTTATAAATACCTATTTAAGTAATTAATTTCCCGATAGAGAATTATAAAATATATCCGAAGAAACGTCACCATCTTAATCAAAATTATTGTTTCAAACTTTCTTAGTAGGTACCATAATATTGAAAAATAAAATCAAAAAGTCCTAATAAAAAAGAAAAAAATTTACATTAAAAAAATTATCTTTAATTACCTACTAATGATAAAGGCCACCATCTTCAAACGAAAACGGATCGTCAAAGCAAATTTACTGATATATGTTTGAATTAAAACAGTCGCTACACTCAATACTATTTTTGTGTCATTGAAAAAAGTAAAAATTATTTCCACGGTTAAAAATTACTGCAAGCTAATGATAAATTCCATTACGAGTAGAAGGTTGATCGCCAGGAAACAAACTGCAGTGCTTCGCAGATGTTTTGCTTCCAAATCAAATTTGGTATGAATCCCAGAACGTGAAATGGAATACCTTTCATAGTTCAGATGCAGACTCGGTGCCTACCCACTAAGAAGAATTTTAATTGCTTTATGCAGATTCGCAGCGAATCTGCCAGCGAATTGCGAATATCTTCGCCTGATTTACGGAAAGGAATCTGTTTCAGTTTACCTATAAATAATTTGATTTATCATGGCCAGGCCTGGGATATCTTTAATCAATTATTAAGTATTATTATTATTAAGTATGTTTTAAATATTGATAATTTTTTTTGTCGATTTAGGTATTTTGAATGATAAAATAATTTTATTATTGTTTTATTGTACACTTTAGATGACAAGATTGTTTGTGGCAGCCGAAGTTTGTTTGATTTTTATACAAAACTATAGTTTTAATCCAGGGTTGATGCATTTTTGCCCACATGACCTTCAAAACAAAAGAAACTTCGCTGTCTAAGTCTGATTTTGAAAAACTCTATGTAATGCCCGAGAACTGCCGGAGAGTTCTGCTAGTATTATAATAGTAATAAAAACATTTTAGGAATAGTGTTGAATATTTTCGTTATTTGGTTTTGAGGTGTTATGCCGTGTTGCGCTAACTCTTTCTTTAGCCAACGTTTCGGACAACTTTACAGTGTCCATCATCAGGGCAGATGTGAGATCAGGGCACATCTGCCCTGATGATGGAAACTGTAACGGTTTTCGAAACGTTGGCTAAAGAAGGAGTTAGCGCAACACGGCATAACACCCCAAAAACAAATAACAAAAATACTTTTGGCCGTGAAAATCTTAAATCATATAATGTTTAATAAATCAAAATAAAAACAAATGGTAAAAATCTAATTTATGCGCAGTATTTTAAATAGTTGTTTTAAATGATTAATTGAATAGCTAAATATAAAATTTATCAGAGTGTAATTAGAAAAAAAATATTTAAAAAGAAAAGTTTAAGAAAAATGTTAAAATATTTATTTGCACAGAGTAAAAAAGAAGGAAATAATTTGTACCCTGAAGATGCTTGAGTAAAGCGAAACCGGTCGGTTCTAAAAATTATTAAAAACTCGTGGTTTTAAAACAAAAAAGTATTTTATTTTATTAAAAAAGAAAGAATACATTTAATTTGCGTGGATGCATGATGTTTTCAACAGCCGAGAGATTGCTCATTTTAAGGATTAATAATTATTATAGGTAGGTACACAATCTGAAGAATGCCGAGAAAAGTTGTTTTTATTTGCTGCAGTCTATTTTGAAAACACATCTGACATGGAATAGTTTAATAATAAATAAACAAATCTATTGAAATCATGTGACAGGGGTTTTCAAAAACCAGACGAATGAATATCCTGAAAGGTTAGGTTAGGTTCTACAAGATCAAACGAGCTTTAGAAATAAATATCAGAAGAGACTTATTTTTTAAGTTAAACAAACACATGACGGAGCAACGTTTCCCAAATTGACAATCGTACAATTCCAGGAACACATCCCAAATCCAACAAGTTGGAAACTCAAACAGTTGTAATGTTTTACCATCCCCCCAAGGTTAGGGCTTTACACGATATGGAAATATAGTAATTCTTCCAGAGATGTTTCACTCAAAAGGAATCCTTAAGGGAAGAGTATCTAATACTTCCAAGTCCCTATCCCGTATGTAATAGCCCAGAAACACAGCAATAGAAGGTTTACAATTATTTTTTTTATATTTGCTTTTTACTCATGATAACTACAATTTAAGTACGTAGTTTCGAGGTAGATATTCTATTTTTTTTTCAACTTCTTCAAATGAGCATCGCCAATAAATTAAGAATTTATTCGAATTATTAAAAAACGTTTAGTAACGGGATTGCAGGCCTTAACGAATGAATACACAGGTTTCTTGATAAACTTATGTAAATCCGAATATATCTGCATTCTGATCTGTTCATTCACCCGTTAAGGCCTGAAATTCCAATTGTAGGCCTTAACGGGTTCCCAATAATTTAAAGAAATTCTTAATAAAGCAGGAATACTCATTTTTTTCCGTGTGCGCCTAATAATTTGATAACGTAAGGAAAACGATTATAATCTTATGTCTAAAATGTTTCAAAAGACATATCTCTGTATATAACTAGCTATTCTAGGGAAACTAAATATTCTAGATAATATTTTTTTTTAAAATGTATTAACAAATTATCTGGCAAGACGGTAAAATTTACAAAAACATAATTTGGTCTGTTTAATAAAATAACTAAGTTATTACGAAATTAGAATCAGATGGCGCAAGGCGAAAATTTTGCGGCCACTCACCAAAAGTTATCTAAATTACTACATCCCATAATAATCACGCTGTGCTTTAGAGCGTAACCAATCCCAGATTTTGAATAATATTTAAAAAATTATCCGTGTTTCGGAATAAAATATTTTAAAGTTCCTAAATTCATGAATAATTAATGCAAATTATATGTAAATACTAGAAATGATCGAATAAGTCTCGTTGGACTTCCAAATAAACTGTGTTAGTAAAAAGATTTTTTGTTTTTGAATGTGTGTGCTCATTTAGCAATGCGTTACTTCAGGCCAAGATGTTTCTCAAACATTCAAGTGTATCATTGTTATCAAATGGCCATTTCCGTCGTTTTTTTTTACATTTGAAAGGTCCCCGTCAAACGCCGATTCTATGCGTATTTCAGCTGTCTATCTAACTGTAATAAGCTGACATGCTTAACAACATGATAGGTCTCTTCTCCTAATGATCACAATTTGTTGAGGAGCTTAAATGGACTTAGAATCGGCATTTAACGGGAACCTTTCAGCCTTCTTTCGCCTATAAGGAAAAAAAATGGAGCCGAATGGCTATTTGATGATGTCACATGTGAATTTCTGCGAAACATCTGGGATTTTCCAAAAACTCTCCAGTATTTAGATAGTAAGTTAAAATGGATAGATAACGTGAAAAATGTGGAAGTCCTTCATCAAATTTGATGTTAAAAATAGTGAATTTTTTTCATTAAAAACTAAGCACATGCAAATATCTTGGGACGGGCGATAAATACAAAATAATTCGTTTTAAGGTGGGGCAAAAGTAATTTCATAATGTGAATGTGCCATATTTTTTGCAAAATGGCATGAAATGTCATTGTGCTTTTATTTTTATGTTTTAGACAGATAGGGAATTAGTTAAAAACAAGCAATGGAGCGATACACACTTGCGTTAACACAAAAGACCGGAAATCGGTCAAATAAGCAGTAAAAGTAATTCCACGTCCATAATGTTTGTAAAGCACAGTGATATTTGCAAAGATTATGGCCCATTCACATTATGACATTACTTTTGCGTCACCTTGTAATAATGCAGAAGATCGAAGGTAAATAAATGTTGTAAAGGTACATAAATGCCTCACATCATTGCTTCAAAGATATATTCAATTCTGGTACAAGTGCAGTTCTTCCGACTTTTTCTGAGATGCTGTCTGCAGGGTAAAGATTATCTCATAGAAACCCACACTCCGATTGAAGGAGAAGAAATATTGGTAAAAACCTGATTTAGAAAACCATAAACTATATTAGATTATACGCTTATACTCTTTCAACTTTCTAATTGCAGATGATGTCGCATACTTCAGCCAGAGAAGATTTCGGAGGTGTTCCGAAATGTGCGAAAACATGGATACCCCAGTGATTAGCCTTGCTGCGGCGTTGAACAATGATTGTAGTTTATCAGTTTTAAATTTAGGAAGACTTGCATATATGCCGTTGCAATAGTCGATACGTGATGCTATATATGAGTTCACAAGATGTTTAGTTGCATCTGTTGAAAGGTTCCTACGAACTGACTTAAATTGTCATAAGCAGAAGAACCCCGTGCTAACGGTCTTATTTTCCTGACTTTATAACAAAATGTCTGAAACTAGATAAACTCCCAGAAGTTCGACGGTTGTTTTAGCAGTTATGTTGTTTCCGGAAATGGCAATTGGTGAGTTGTCTATTAAATTTTGGCGTCTATTTGTGGCTGCCCAGAAAAACTCCGTTTTTGAAGTATTTAGCTCAAGTTTATTTGAGGACATCCAGAGAGTGATTGCTTCTAGACACTCAGGTGTGCGAATTTTAAGGCCGTCGAAATAATTTGGTGAACATTAAAAGTATACTTGCATAACAATGAGATAAAAGACCAAATGACTCGATAATTTTTGCTACGTCATTTGTAAAGGGAATGAAGAGAAGTTGACCTAAAACGGATCCCTGGGGTACCCCTGAAGAGAGTTTTGTGAAGTTGGACTGTTTATTTCCAACCTTCACTATTTTCAAGCGATTGAATAGATAGGATTCTAGCCAATTTTTGATGTTAGAATGTAAACCAAACGTTACTTCTGGTCTTTTAATGAGAAAGTCGTGGTCAATGGCAACAAATGCAGCGCTCATATCTAAAATTGAAATACATATTATTTTTACGATGGCCTCCATGGTAAAGGGTAAGGCTTTCAACTAGTAAGGTGGAGATCATGGTTCAAATCCCGGCGTGCGCAATTAAATTTGAGTTAATTCACAATTTACTAATTAAAAATAATTCATAGTAATTTGCGGCACGTTCCGGAGTGGAAGATGTTCTCGGTATCGCCCTGGTGAAAGACAACCATTCAAAATTTAAATATTGCTTGAAATGGCTTTAGCCAGGTTTGTGAAAAGATCTGAATAGCCAGGTACTTCTCTACCTTCCACTTCCCCGTCTCCTTCCCTCCCCTTATAGTGGTACGCCATTACTTGAGTCGGACGGTGTCGGGTACTACTTAGTACACACACGGGTATATGATGCTACTTAACCATGAAGAGCCAGTGAGTCTATGGCATCCCTAATCGAGATATGTTGTTAGGCTGAAATGTAGGACTAAGGAGAGGGAAGGAGATGGGGAAGTGAAGGGAGAGAAGTACCTGGCTATTCAGATCTAGGTACCTAGGCCGTGGTAGAACCTACTGGACACTACGGCCGTTGCCTAGAGGTCCAGCATTGGGCGACCGCTAGAATCTTCAGCGTTACTGGCGGCAACACATTGTAGCATAGATAGTAACTAGAATTTTCGGGAACGTTCTTAGGTGCAACTTGAATCGTATTGGAACCTACTAGCAAACACCGTAGGTAGTGCCCATCTACCTACCCGCTGAATGATTCTCGATAGATTCGCACCTTATATAAGCGACAGCGGGAAGGTACTCAGTACTACTCAGGCAGTCTACTACTTACATATCTTTAGCGCGCTAATCAAAACAATTTAATCCTTTAGCGCCGCGGATTACTTAAATAATCCTTGCTGTGTCTGTCGTGATTACATGTGTGATATATGAAATATTGTTAAAATTCATTCACGGCTGTTTTATCCGGCAACAGAATAAATCCATTATTAAATATTACATAGTTTAATTTTCACCACCGAACACATCTTCAACCTTGCAACATTAGTATTTATGTGCTTCATTTATTGATTTAAAGAGCCCTACGTTCAGGTGCTTAAAGGCTTAATTATTGTACTGAACAGCTTTGTTTCAGGTGTACGCATAACGCTTAATTAATGCATAAAACCACGGCACATGTTGTGAGTGGATACTTGTTATTAAAACAAAAGCATTTTGAATTACAAATATTCCCGTGCGCTTTTGGACAAAACAAACTACAATACATTTCAGTTAAAATAACGAGTGGGCACTGAAAGTCTCGTGATTTCCCGCTAACCCGACAATATTATTATTTTTTGCAAAGTTCTATAAAATTGCTTGATTAATTAATTTACAACAGCGGGCGGCTTAATTTGAAAAATGGCTGAAAAGCCTCGAACAGAATTTATTATGTTTTTCCGAGCTCATGGATTTTTGTTTTAAATAACATCCAGCGATAATAACATTTTAAATAATATGCTATGGCATACCCATTTGGGGTATGTTGTAAGGCTGAAGGTAGTGGGGGGGAGGGAGAAAGTGAAGAAGAAAGTGAGAAAGCTATCGACTAGCAAGCCGATGGTCGTGGGTTCGAATCCCGGCGTGGGCTAGTAAATTTAATTTGATTAATTTTGTGTTATTTCAAAATTTTTTTTTTTTTTTTTTTTTTATTAAATATCAAAATAATATACAAAAATCAAAAAGTCCCAATAATTTACTTTAAAGTAGTTTGTCATTGGGTGCTTTTAACTTAAACAGATTATATCAAATGTATACATTCATATCATGAGAGGTGTAATACAATAAAAATAAAAACAAAAAGCAATTAAAGCGTATGCAGTTAGAAATAGTTTGTATTAGAGTCTAGTACAAACTATTTCTTTCAGCTAGCCAATTTTTCAACAAAAAATTTCTTTTTATATTTGTACATTTTTTGATTTCTGCAGGTAACATATTTAAACAATTTGGTATCATGTAGTCTAGCGTTCTTTGTCCATATTTGTTTACATGCTTTGGTACGATTAGTCCTTCATTTAATGTAAAACGAGTATTGTAAGTGTGTTCCAGTCTATTTATGTACATAGGGCTATTTATGTGCTGAAAAAATTATTTTATACCACATAATTGCTCTTACCGAGAGGATTTTCAGATTTTGATAAAGGTATGGAACATTATGCCTTTGTTCATATAAACTTTTATGAGCTAATAATTTAACAAGAGAATTTTGAACTGATTGAACATGATTTATATTTGTTTTAGAGGAAAATCCCCAAGCTGTAATTCCATACCTTATGATAGATTCAGCTAGTGATAAATAAATTATTCGAAGTGTGCATATTGGAACATAAAATTTTAATTTATATAATCTACTAATAATAGATCTCAGTCGTTCACAGACTTTATTTATCTGTAAATCCCATTTGAAAAAACAATCAATAATAATACCTAAATAAACATATTTTTTAACCAGTTCAATATTTTCACATGTACACAGCGCAGGGATACCAACATGTAGGCAATCTGAATTGTGTGTTTTAATTTCGGGTATAAATAGTATATACCTTGGCATTTGGTGATCTAATGTGTATCAATTTAGTTTTTTTTGCATTTATGATTAGGCCAGAGTCGTGAGACCATTTTAAAAGTTCAATGTAATCTTTTTGTAAAAGTTCAATACATAATTGCAAATTACTGCAAGAAAACACCAATGCAGTATCATCCGCGTACACAAAGTGTTTTACATGTTTAAAAATAAATTTAATAAAAGATACATAAATTATATATAAAATAGGACCTAATATGGAACCTTGAGGTACACCTGCTAAGATTTTTCTTTTTTTACTTAATGTGTTCAAAAGCTTTATTTGCATGCACCTGTTGTTCAAATAATTTTCAAATAGTTTTAGAAGTTTCCCTCTTATTCCTATGATTTCTAGTATTTTCAACAATTTTGGTTAATAGTGTCAAATGCCTTGGAATAATCTATAAATAAGACTAATACATGATGTTTATTATTTAAATTATTATTTATCAAGCTGGCAAACTTTTGAAGTAGCACTTCAGTGCCCTTTTTTTTTTGGAATCCATATTGGTTAGTATCAATAATAGAAAAATCTTCCAAATATTTTATTAATTTAATTTGAATGTATTTTTCAAGAATTTTTTCGAGTGATGGCAAAATACTGATTGGTCTATAATTACCCAAAATGGTGTGATCACCTCCTTTATAAATGGGTCTGATAATACTACATTTTAAATCATCTGGAATTTTTGCTTCAAATAAGATTCTGTTTACAAAATGGGTTATAATTGGACCTAATGTTAATATATGTTTTTTAATATCGCTCATTCTGATATTATCGATTCCAGGAGAAGAGCTTTTAAGTTGTTTCACAATGTTTTCTATATCAGCAATTTTAGCCCTAGGTAGGTACATGCTTTGAGGCATCTCCTCTGGTTCAAACCCAGTTGTCCTGTGATTACATTTATGTAACATATTGCAAACATTGTCAGAGAAATAATCAACAAAGTCATTTGTTACGCTTTCTTCGGTCCGATCTTTCATCAAATATTTGGATGCAACTTGGTCACAATCATTTTTACATTTCTTTCCTAAAATTTGATTACATTCGTCCCATGTTTTTTTTGAGTCTTGAAATATATTTTTGAATTTATCATTATAGTATGAGGTTTTTAATTTTATTAACAATTTATTTAAAATATTTCGAAAACACTTATATTCTTTTTCATAGTATTTGTTCGTTGGAGCATTTCTCCAACGTTTGTATAAAAAATCTCTTTTTTTAATTTTATAAAGTGCATCAGTAGATATCCATTCATTTATGGCATGCGGTCGGTTTTTTGATTTTTTGCTTATTTCAATTGTGCTTTTTTTATACAAGTCATCAAAATAATTTTTAATTTTCAAATAAATAACAGAACATTCGGTTTCCTTTAGAAGCGATTTCCAATCATAATTACAAATATGTTTATCAACCAGTTTTTGCGAAAGAATTTTAACTTTATTATAATCATTTGAGTTTAAATTATCTATCGAGTTATAGCGTATACTTATAGCTGTTGTGTTGTGATCGGCAATGTTATAGTCACATACACATGCGAAGATTGTACTGGTTAATCCAGCGGGCAGTTTACCGCTTATTCGCACGTAGAAATGATCGATACATGAACTATTTATTTTCTGTTTAACAATTACTTCCCTAGTGACGCCATCTATACATTTTTTCAAATAGTTATTTGTAAGAATATTTTCATAATTTATTATGATAGGATCATTTTTGTTTAATAAATTTAAATTTATGTCGCCGAAAAATATTACACTTTCATTTGATTTAATATTGTTTTCAAACACAGAGGATATTTCTGACAAAAATGATAGCTTATTTAGATTCGGAGGTCGGTATATTGCTAAGACATTTAAAGTGCTCTTATTTGGAAGTGTCAATATTCCAAAAACGTTCTCAAAAAATTTGGTGTCCAGAAATATTTGCGAAAAGGAAAGGTTATTCTTTATATATAACAAGATGCCTCCACCGGATTTTTGTTTTCTACAATAGTGATACGAATTGTATCCGGGAATATCATAAAGATTAACAAGTTCCGAACGAATTGCCGTTTCGCAAAGCATGAGTACGTCAACGTGATTTAAACAGTCTTTAAAATAAACATGAAATAGGTCGAAATATTTACATATTGACCTAATATTTAGTTGAACAAAATTAAGTTTACTTGTATCACATTTCCTTGAATCTTGCTTTTGAAACCATTCACGCAGGTTATTTACTTTACAAAAATTAATATCATTGTCATCATCTATGAAACTAAAAGACATAATGATTTAAATAAAATATTTCCAAAACATTCATGGTTAGATTATAGTATTGTTCAGTATAAGGTAGGTTTAATAATTTGCACCAGTAAATGCATACTGTACATTTTCTACATGAAATATATTTGTTTCGTTCATTGAATTTTAATTGATAACTAATTGATAATTGATAATTAATTGATAACATGATAATTAATGGATAACAATAATTTATTTGTTTCATTCTCCATTTGGTAACGATTTGTAAGTAAGATAGTGTGCGTGAGTTTACGCCGCTAAAACAAGTATTGAAACAGTAGTGCAGATTTAAATGGGAATATTGGTATTGCGGTGTATATAAACTATTATACTCTTTATATAAAATATAATAAAATATTACACTTATAACATTCCGTATAAAAGTAAAAAGTTGAAATACAGTATTTATTAATAGATAATTTAGATGCAAGTCAATGGACATAATAGTATATGTAGAGTAGGTGTATAGAACGTATTTAAATAGTGTAGGCCTATAAACCATGATTATAAAATGTATTTTAATATTCTGGATTTGGTAAAGAAAAGTGTGTAACTTTTGATGTGTTAATTTAATATTAACAAGCATCTTAAAAAAAGAAAACTTACATATCACATACGCATGTAAATAAAATTGATTATCTTCATTAATTATCAAAATACTACAATATAACAAAAGATTCTTATTTAAAATATATTGTTGCATTTTTTTTGATAAGTAAAAATTAATATTCAATATTTTGTTCAGCAATTGCGAGCATTTTTTTATATACCTTACAGTTGTTTTTGTCATTTGGCCTATGATTAACTGGAAATGTCATTTTATATTTTTCATTTTGAGTGCAACAGTTTCTGCAGTTTGGTTGTTTGTCCTTGTTCCCGCATTCGCTGTATGTGTGATCGAGACCACAGTAACTGCAAACAGGCTTTTTGTCCTTCTCTCTCTGCAGACATCTTGCAGCACCGTGTCCGAAGCGTAAACAGTGGTAACATTGCATCACTGGATTTGCGTCTTCAACAAAGATTCTTTGGTATCCGATTTTAATTTTATCTTTGTTTAAGAGTATTTTCCGGGTTTCACTCTCTACTTCAACCACATAGTTAGATGTATCATTAAATTTATTTTTAATTATTTTCTTGACGTTGAACACAGGTTTATGTTCCTTATTTTCCGACATAATTTTAATTTCTTCATTTTGTTCGATGATGTCACAAGTGAAATCTTCTTTATCATAATCATTTAATATTCCCTTGAAAATTAAAGTAGGTTTTTTTTTTGTTATTCCTTAGTATCGACATCATTTATTACTTTTGAGATCTCCATTTGTAATTTCTTCGCATCTTCTTTTTTTAAACACTCGATGATGATTCTGTTTCGGGATATTTTTTTGATGCCTTCAATACATATTCCTAGTTCACTAGTTTTAATATGTTTTTGTATTTTTTTTAGAATCGAGTCAGAAGAGTCACTGTTTGTTTTAGGACTAATCATTAGACAATATTTATTTTTTGTAACAATTATTTTACAAGCAATAATTGTTCGCCTGAAACACTCATCCACATTGAAAAATCTCCTGATAAAAGATACATGACGCCAACGGGACATGGGACGTGAACGGGAACGGGAACGGGACATCATGTATCTTTTATCAGGAGATTTTTCAATGTGGATGAGTGTTTCAGGCGAACAATTATTGCTTGTAAAATAATTGTTACCCTTTGTGCCATGCATAAAAAATCTTGTCTTAAAAACATTAGTTTGCCAAAAAATAATAATTTATTTTTTGTATTTTTTTGTTTATTTTGAGGGTAATCATATGTTTTTTCTCTGTTCGCGATTTCTGTTTTATTTTTATCTTCCGACATTTCAATTGCCAGGTGCCCTAATAATGATTCATTTAAAATAAGATATAGTATTTTTGCGGCAACCTTTAAATTAAAATATACTCTCAATATCGCCCTGGTGCAAGACCACCATTCAGAATCGAAACGCTGCTTAAAATGGCATTAACTGTGTTTGTTGAATAGCCAAGCATTACCTTACCTTCCTCCTCATCATCTCTTAAACCCTCCCGCTACTTGAAGCCTCACAACATTCCTCAATTTGAGATGCCATGGTCGACGGTTGGAACAGTTAGGACTTTTGTGCGGTATACAAAAAAAATACTGTTCACAGGTTGGAAGTATATTACCTACAGTAAGTAAATAATAATTTTTGCTAAATAGATTTTTCGTTAAAAAACGGATAAGTACTACGTAGATTCTTGTGGGTTACATTTTGGAAAGCATTTAAAATTTTAGTATATATATTAAAATGTAACATTTATATATTATGTTAACAATGATAATATTTACAGTAGGTACCGCATTGAATATGATACTGGAACGCGTGGGTGAAGTGCACATGTAGCCTAATATGGGATGCCGTATTTCTACTGGCACTGGATAGTTGGAACTCTTGTACTGTTACCACATTTATATTATTCTTAAATCGTTGATTACCGTATATCCATGATGGACCAAGATACTTTACTCCTCGTGGTCGTGCGCTGCATGGAGAGACACAGGAATCGACGTTTATTGATAATTTATCCCAATAACGTTCTATATATTTTTGCGCTTTTTAAATTCCTTTCACACTTAAGAAGTTCTAGTAAATTGCTTTGTTTACTTAACGCTTAAAAGCTGTCACATGAATACGTGGATTAAAGAAACTGTCAGAGTTGATTAACTCACGCGACCGAACCACTTTCTTTTGTGAAATATTTAACAATCACCAAGCTCTATTACTATGCTTTCGCCAACTAACAACTGATGGTGATGTCTACTAAGTAAGGTCAAAGTAATCAGCAAACTTGTGTTGTAGACTGGCTTTGTTTAGGCAACAAAAAGATTCAGAAAAAAATGTCTGACGGATAGGAGCGCTTGTCGAAATATCTAGTTCAAGCTTTTACATACTTGCAATTTGATAAATGCGCCATTTACAAATTAATAGAAACGGATTTTTTGTACATACTTTATATGTGTTCTTTATTTAATTAAGTGGTTTTATTCGACTTGTAATTGAATAAATACAAGATAATTGGTCTGAATTAGATAGGTAATGGAATTAATCGTGTATATTAATCGTATGTTACAATATTGTAATATTACGCATCCGTCTTGATGACGGACACCGTAACTTTGTTTAAACTGTTAGATAAGTCGACAAAATATCTCAAAAATTGATCACAATATTACTTTTGGCTGTAAAAAATTTAATCATATCCTACCAAATTCTATCTACATTATTTGCATTTCATTTCAGAAAGGTAGATACTCTCAATATCGTAGCAATTGGAATCTAAACGTTTCTTTCTTTAAATAGTTTGACTATTTCTAGTTACTATATATATATATACATAGTCAAGTAACTTACCATTCGTCATATTCACCTTGTTCTTTCAATTATTTCGCCACAAAAAAATTACCCAAAGGGGGTTCCATAGTTTTACTGCTTCTGGTAAGTAACCCTTTTATTGAATTACCCACATACAAAATCTTGGATAGCATCAAAAGAAGTATTAAAATCAAGTGCTTGTAAACATATCTACTAGTCCAGTCAAGTAAGGAGGAAATTGGCTGAAATAATTCTTACCAAGCTGAATATTTCACAAACCTTCCTTTTTTGATATTAAAGATGGAACGTCATCGTGCATCGCACGTCGATGAAGGCAATGATTTATTTATTTTAATATCAACGATATAAAATATACCATATACAATAAATTATAAACAGTGACATCAGAAAATATACAATTAACAGAAACTCTAGATGGATATCAAAAGTTAGAGATACAAGTACATGCAAAACTTATAGGTAGACTAGGTTAGATTAGTATTGATTGAAATATATGATAGTATAGATACATGATATAATATATTACAATAGCTAAAATGTATGCATTTATTTTCAGGTTTTGGTTGAATGTAGGTAAATGCCAATCAAGCTGTTGGTTCACCGTATTGACTATTATTATTGATCCAAGTTTTCTCAGTTCCCCCAGGCAGTTCATTTTATATACATATTTATTTGACTTTTTATGTAAGTATGAGTAGAATTACATTCTATTGGTCATGATTTAAAAGATATGATATTAAAGCTTTTTTGTACTTAGCTTTTGTGCAGTTAAACAGATCCACTACATCTGCGTACCTATTACTAATTTCATGTAATCTAGGTACAAGCGAGTATTTGAAATGTTTAGTCTTAGAATTGTTACAATTAAACAGGGTTTTAGAACGAGTAGCTTTTATGGGTACATGAAATTCAATGAGGTTAATTAAATCAAGGCTGTCTACACTACCATTTACAATTTTGAACACAAATATTATGTCGGATACGATTCTTCGATCTGAGAGTTTTAATAAATTTATTTTTTTCGCTAAGTAATTATAGTTTATACTTTTAATGGGAATACCGAGTCTAAGGTTAATGTGTCTTAGGAATTTGTGTTGAATTTTATCTATTGAATCTGAATGTATTTCACAATGGGGGGACCAGATCGAGGATTTATATTTGACTGGACTTCGAACTAAAGATTTATACAAAATTTTCAAGGTTGAAATATTTCTGAAGCCTCTGGAGTTTCGAAGAATGAATCCAAGCATTTTCATTCCCTTATTGTTAATTGAGTTTATGTGAGATATAAAGTTTAATTTAGAGTCGAAAATGATGCCCAGGTTATTAATTTTTTCGACAAAGGTAAGGGTTGAGTTACGAAGTAAAAAAATAATTGGTTGACTTATTTTGTAAAATCTTATTGAATGGCACTTATTTATATTGAAATAAAGTTTATTTAGAGTGCACCTAACCTGTTAAAGTTATTTTGTAGACGGATACAATCTTCAACGGTTTTTACTTTTTAAAATATTTTTTAATCGTCTTCAAAAAGTAGTACATTTATATCATTATCAAATATATTAACAATATCGTTTATAAACAGTAAAAAGAAGAAGGAGAATGACGAGGAGAATTTTATGGCAAACTTTTTCAAATGCCTTAATAAAGTCCGTATATATGGAATCGACTTGAGTTCTATTAGCTAATGCGTTCGATATATATTTTCGTATTTAGTATTTATTGTATAATTTTTATCATATGTTTACCCTTTTCGATATATAACGCGGAGAAGGGGTAGCAATGAATTGGTTTACAGAATACCGCTGTGTAAGCTGCGAGCAGCATGCGTAATGCTCTTTTGCTTCTATATTTATTTGTTATAAGGTACAATAACTTTAAATATTTTAAAACATTTTTTGACAATATGGGCCTCACTGGGTACTTTACTCGTGCTGAGGCACCCATTTTACAATTTAATGACATTCAATAAAAGAAAATATGAAATAATAAATTGAATTAAAATAAAATGCAATATTAAAAGTAGTAATGAAAAAAACAAAATTAAAATTGTCAAATATCAGTATTATCATTAAAAATTCTACTTACAAATATCAGTATTTTTATACAAATTCTACTTACATAATGTCTTAATAATGATTCGTATAAAAATATCAAATACTGTGTTTGGAAAATGTCTGGAATGGTGTTGAAAAAACTATCAATGTAAACAGGCAATTTGGTAAAAAAAATACCTCTAGCCTGAAGCATTTTTTTAATCAATCCCTTGGTGCTTTGTAGATTTAGTCGCCTGACGATCAAAGCGCCTGGATTTCCATTTATATTATATTTCCAATGCAGTTAGCACGCGCCGCTAAAAATAAAATAGGTGAGGATGTTGGACGACTTTGGGAATGTTTTCTAAAGTGAAAAACTGATATATATATTTTTAAGTGTTCATGATTTACCATCGAATCTGACGGCGATAATATCGGCATCTCTGTTTTAATAAATGTCACACATCTTATAGTAAACTCGAAACATATAATATATATTAATAATAATAAGTGATAAATAATAATAATTACAGATTTTTTTTAAAAATATTTATGCTAATGGATTAGTAGGATTTATAGGTCCAATTAGAAGTTCTACCGAGCCGAACCCTCTGATATGAAAATATCTGGAGTCGGTGAATTATTTTCCCATTTGATCTCTAGTGATTTGAAGTGTTGTTTTTGTATTATTTTGTATTTATTATGCTTATATAATGCACTTGCATAATGTTGATTGACTAGATGACTATTTGTGGAAAAGTGTATGGAAGGGCTTAGTTTTTCCTGTGGGGAAGATTTAACCCGGACATAAAGTAGGAAAATAATTTTAAAAAAAAATTCAACACAACAACGTACGATTGCCGAGTAGTTAAAGGCGTTTTACCGGTAAGACTGAGATCCTAGTTTCAATTCCTAGTTACGCCCGTTACTTTTTTACTGTTTTACATACCTACTTCATTTTTGAACTTCATATATTAATACTTAATTGCAGAACATCCTCGTGCTGCATCCTGCACCATTGCACAACTCGGCAGCCAACGTCCCCATTTACTGCAGTAGATTAACTCCGCATTTGATTGTCACACAAAACGATTGATCGGGCTCACAGTTGAGAGGATGGAGATTCCATCAATTATCATCACGTCCACAAAAAAATGCACCGAAACGAGGGGGGGTTAAGTCAATAGGGGATAGGTGCGAGAACCACCACTACTCATCGCCACCCACCCCTTGATGGGATGGGCATGGATCGGTTAGCCGTGTATATAATACCTAAGTATATAATGGTGTACACAAAGTGTTTTTTTCACTAAATGAAAATAATTTATAATAATAATCTTTCATGGATTATTACAATTGTGGGCTTCTAAATTTGATGAATACGATTAAAGTGAACAGTTATTAATTTGTTAGAGTGGTGAAATTTTAATCTTGTAAGAATTCTTCCATTTTGTTAATTGTAATGTGTGCGATTAATTAGTTGTAAGTTATTTATTTAAGTTGTCTCACATATATATATATTATTTGTAAATGATTACATGGATAAAATTCCAAAAAATTGTCAAAGCGTATGATTACAAATAGGCGGGATTTTTTCATTGAAAGTTAATTTTTTTTTTATTTGTATTAACGGCGTAAAAAGTGAAGTGACCATTTTATTACAAATTCCCTACAAAAAAGGAATATTTTCTAATTATCAATTTTTTTCAAAATTTAGTTTTAACCCGGTGAGTTCATGTTTTTAATATCATGTTTGATATTAAAATTTTATAAATATCAATGTATTATTTCAAATAAAAAAATTTTGAAGATAATTTTGTCTTGTTTCTTAAATGTTTTTTTTGTGACATCTTCAAAAATAAGACATAATTATCACTTTTTAGATACTTCGAGAGCATTCTGAAATTCCATGAAATTTCACCGAGTCGTTGGGACTTATAGGTAAAAATATTTCAATACCTGAACGACTAACCAATTTTTAACCAAAATTTTAGGGTTAACAAATTATTATTATTATTAAATATGTATATATGCATATACATATTTGTGTATTTCTATATTAATCTACAATGTAAAAACCTATTACCGTTTTCTGTTTATGTATCTTGCATTTTGTCATGTATTATTCATCACATTTAATTAATCACCTGTAAATTTTGTAATTACTAACATACATACTAGTTTATTTCTATGCCATTTACAACTTAGAATCTTTCTCTTTTATTGTGCACTATCTTTGCTTAAATTTATCTGTATACCTTTCATATGATGTTTACTAGTTATATTTTTATAGTTATCTTTTTTATTTATAAAACCGTCTCTGTATTATGAAATTGTCATGTAAAAGCCCATCAGGGCGTTGAAAATTAATAAAAAAAAATAATAAATAAATTCGTAATTAAAACTGGCAAACATGCAAAACCTACTACTTGACCACCATGTAATCTGGATCGAAAGAGATAAATTTGTGATAGAAAAGGCAGGTTCCATAATGACTTCAATTCTATTTAGTCAAAATAATCTAACTGATCAGTGTGTAAAGAAGGTCTTCAAACCATATTTGGCGAAAAACGTACAACTAAGCCGCAAATTTTTTATGCCGTATAACAGCGACTGAAAAAACTACCACAGAAGTTAAAACCACTTACTAAAAATAACACGCCGAACCATTTCAACTACGTTTATCGTGCGGCACTTCAAAATAATGTAATGTGAAGTGAGTTGTACAATTTTTCTGTAAATGTAAAGTCAATCACAATACTCTTGTCATCAATACTACTCTATTACATCAAACCAATCGAAAAGATAATAATTGATAACGATTGGAAGAGCCAAACGGATTGAGTAGCATCACTGTTGCGATTGGTTCAAGTTAAATCCAAATCATTTATGAGCTGAAGAGTGAATAGTTCGGATTTTAAAAATCTCTCTAACAACAAATGATGGCAATTCGTGAAAAAAATTAACTTTTTAAATTACTGACATTAATTAATTTAATGCGAATATAATCTTCATAATCTTATAATCTTCTTCTAAAAAGTTTTTAAATCTGGATATCAGAGAAAGAAGACAATATAAACTATTGTCGTCTTTCTTTGAACCCATGCTATTCCGAATATCGCTATAATCCGAACTACCAAACGACACCTCTCTCCTCATAACAATCCCTTGGACTGGGCTCGTCGAGGGCACCCAACACTTTACTGAACCGTTTTTTGTCATGCCTTGGATTGGGCTGATGAAAATAATCTGCCATTATCGAAAAGACGTTGATTCGTAAATTGAGGGACAAAGCATTTTCTTGGTCAGTAAATATAATCATCCTGACTAAAATAGATCAGTTTATGACTAAGGTCTTGTTATTTCGCAGAATATAAACCATCAATCTAATTTTGAAGTTAATTTACAAGTTTTGCATTCCCTTTTTCAAGTTCTATTCAAGTTTTATTATTATTTTAGTTCTGTGAAATAACTGGCTTATAGTTGGCTATTGTAGATATTGTAACAGAACTTGAAAATTAACTTTGAAATTTGATGAATTGTTCAATTTATGTGAAACAGCCCGTCCTGAGTGAATGTTTTAAAAATAATTATAAGCAATAATTAGTCGCCTGAAATATCAATACAAACTAAAAATATCTCCCGAGTAAAAATAAATGTCGCCAACAGGAATCGAACCCGTACCTTGTAAAGTCCGGTCATTTGCTCTGAACCACTGAGCTATGTCAGCTTATTTCCAACCCGCCAATTAATTCAATATGCACTAGTACCTCAATCAACAATTACTGCTTATTATATTTTTATCACCTGTAAACAACCAACTTTATTTTTACTCGGGAGATATTTTCAGTTTTTATTGATATTTCAGGCGACTAATTATTGCTTAAAATTATTTGTTATCCTTTGTGCTATGCATAAAACCTAATCTTACAAACATTAGTTTATCATTATAAAAAATAATTAATGTTTTATGATTTAAATTGATTGTGACCAAGAAAACTGTTGTTTCTTTAACTTTTCTATTCAACATACTATAATCCTTGATTATTGTTTTTTTCCTTAGTTTGGATTAGCTTGGCTCTACTGTATTTATAAAAATAACTTGAACTTTGTTTGTTTACGTCGCACATAAAAAAAATATACAATTTATTTTCAACAAAGCACACTCAACATAGGGCCTTGCATAATATTAATCTATTTAATATTTGTGGCTTTTACATAAAACAAGGATAAATTAATTAATATACATATTGTAATATAATTAATATCATAATAATAGAAAAAAAATACAGTGTGTGGCAAGCCTACGCACGACGGAAGTGAAACTTTTAGTATTCTTCTCTCTCTCTTTTCATTTTATTCTCTCTTTTTTTCTGTCTATTAACATATTTACAAGTAGCATGTGATAAAAAAAAATTAAAAGTTATAAAAATATGGGATTCGAACCCGGGTCCTGCATAACGAGTGTCGAACGCTCTACCTCTAGACCGCGAGGAGAGGTATCTCGCGCAAATTAAAGTAAAGGTAAATTAACAAATTTATGTAATTTTTTACTACATTATTACAAATCGTTGATAAATAAAAATAATTAATCAAAATACCGAGCGACTCTACCGGCTCGATTTGTAAGCTACATCTCGACCAAAATATCATATAGGTACCGTAAAGTAAATTAAATTTAAATTAACAAATTTATCTAATTTTTTACTACATTATTACAAATCGTTGATAAAAAAAAATAAAAGTTATAAAAATATGGGATTCGAACCCGGGTCCTGCATAACGAGTGTCGAACGCTCTGCCTCTAGACCGCGGTTATTACGTATTTGACCAAAATATCATATAGTCAAAATATCTAAAAGTCGCAGCACGAGAGCATTTTATCACTTTAAAAAAAATTATTATTAAAAAAATCACAAAAACAAAAAAAAAATAGTTAAAGCGGGGATCGAACCTCGGTTCTTCACCACGACAATCGAGCGCTCTGCCTCTAGACCGCGAAGCTGAGCTTGGAGAGTGACCTAAAGTAGGTATATAATATTGGCTAGGCTCCTATAGCGAAATGATCACGGTTTTTCATGACGGTCATGAGTTGGTTTTACTCCGGTCCTCGAAATTGCATAACGCGCGTAAAGAAGTTTCACTTCAAAAAGGCACTATAGCAATAATGGAATATAAAAAATAGGAACATAAACATATAATAATTTAAATATTTTGGTCCACCAAACACAGGATACGACAAATCTTTTCTTTTGTTGGGTATTTTAAAATAATAAGTGTGGCATCAAGAATTCGATGCGCGGGATTAATTTTGAGTTTCACGCACTTCGCGTCTTAGAAAATAAGCGACTGTTTGTTTTAACGAAAGTTGCTAGAAAGAGTCGGGTGAGAAATAATAGTCAAATATTAATAATTAATTACTTGAATCGCGCTTTGTACGAAGTTCAAGTAACATGTATTTTTTTGTTTACTAAATTTAAGGTTAACCGCGCAACCTGAAGATGTCATTACAGGTCAATAACAAGTGTTTTTTTCTTTTTCTATGGTATAGGGTCAATGATTAAATAAATAATACAGATTTTTAAATTTAAAAATAAATAAATTAAAAGTCACTCCACCCTTGTTTCTGAAATTTGATTTGCCCCACCATATATATATTTTTTATTCAAAATTCCCAGGACAATTAACCTTTATTATTATTTCTATTTTAGAGCGGAGACGGCTTTCATTAAGTTCCCGTAACCACTTAGGTTATAGGCCCATTGTGCTATCTCCTGTTTTTCAACATTCCTTTAACAGTCACCCGGTCCCTTTTATAAAATTCACCAGGGTTGTCATTGGATATGTGGCTATGTCTTCTGGTTCCACAATGTGTCTTCCCAGGTCTCATCTTTCTCCTCCAATCCCCTTCGGTTCCCTGAAGGTCCCCCGAGGGAAGAGGGCCTCATCTCTCTTATCCACTCTTCCTTGGTTCCCTAAAGGCCTTACGACGGAAGAGTCCACTCCCTCTTGGTTCCCCGAAGGCCCCACAGGGGAAGAGCTCACAGAGGTTGCCACATTTATCATTAAGCAGTAGAAGGTATTTATATTATCACTTACATTGACGCCTTTTCGGTTTGGTCCTAAAATAAGTGCTATATCATTGAGAATACTTTTACCATATTATAATTCAGGAACACCTTACTATGCGTGTTTTCGGCTTACTTTGATATTTTCATAATATTTTGGGCGCAAATTGAATAAAAGTGTTCAGCTTATTTACTGGACCGTACCTAACTTAACCTAACCTGATACTACAGTGAAATGAACGTAAACCTAAAATCAGTCAACCCTTCGCAGACTTAGATAACAATAAAACATTTCGAAATGAATCCCAGCGCATAAGTATTGTGTATATTTTGGCACGATTTTTTTGTAGAAAACTACTAGGCTGTTATTTATTTATGACTAAAACAACACAAAAACTTTTGTAGAGGAAATTTATATAATTACAAATATATTCCTCCGTTTTAAAACTACTTTGTCCCATTCAAAAACATTCCGTTTGGTAGCACGCAATGATATTTTTAGCAATTAATACCACTGCAATCAAATAACCAAGAGCTGTTTTATTGCCAGTCTTACATTGCTCGAACCTATGTAATGTGATAGTATGGAATCTGTGTTAGTATTATGTACTTACAATAATGATGTCTAAATAGTTTAAAACTTACAATAATGATGTCCACAAAGTTTGAATCTTACAATGATAAGTTGAGTTTGAAACTTGTGAAATTGTATGCAACCATGTGAATGAACGGCAACTGTAATATAGTTTTGTTTCAAAATATAGCTGTGAGATTTGTAAGATTTCCTCTAAAGGGAATAACAAATATGGATGTCCTCCGTGGTTGAGTGATTACTATCAGAATCCCGAAGTTGCCGATTTAAATCCCAACGTGAGCAAGAAAGTTTAACAATTTGTTCATTAAACTAGTATTTATTATATTTGCGGAACGTTCGAGAGTGGTAAATACTTTCAATATCACCCTGGTGAAAGACTACAATTCAGAATCGAAACGTTGCTTGAAATAGCTTGAACCGTGTTTGGTGATCAGATATGAACAGCCAAGTAGACTTGCCCACCTTCCTCCACTCCATCTTATAACCCTCCCCATAACTTTTAGCCTCACAGCATACATATCATAATCGGGGATGCAAGAGTCTCACTGGGTCCAGACGGTTGTGAGTAGTTGGGACTCTTGTGTTGTACTCACAATTCAGTCAGAATTTCTAACCGAAAAGTGTAATATCAAAATGTTTATACCTCCTGGAAACAAGCTCAGAAAAAAAGAACTGCATTTTTGATCATTTTAAAAATTAAACCAAAAAGTTTTTAGTCAACATATCGTTATAGTGTTCATTATTTTGGTCAGTCGCCATGTTATACATGTCGTTGGGTTATATAACAAAGAAGTGAATGTCTTGTCATTTAAATATATTACTTACTTATTTTTAACTTCACAATAACATTTGGCCATACATCAATACCTTATTTTTAAGCAATAATCAAATAACTTCCAATCTGAAAAAAGGGAAAAATGTTTGAGAAAAAATAAATGCCGCCGACAGGAATTGAACCCGTAGCATTTTGACTGCCGTTCACGTCCTCTACCAATTACGCTATATCGGCTTATTAAATAAATTAAAGCCTGCAGCACAAACACACACATGGGACCAGGAAAAGAAATAAAATAAGACTCCTCTTCAGCAAAAAAAGTCCTTGATACACGGAACAATAAAGAATTACCGGGATAAATTAAATTATCAGTTTTTTTTTAATTGATTTATAAGGATCGTATAAGGCCATTGATAACTTATGTGCCTTTTAAAAATACCACAAATAAATTAGTAAATATTATATTAATAAATCAAAAAATATGACTTTGTTTGTAGCACAATACTTTTTTTATACGCCGCGCCGACTGGTTTCGGAATGACCGTTCCTTCTTCAGGGAAAAATATACTAACTTCACATTAAAAAACACTGAGTTAAATGTTATAATAGTGTTGAAGTGGGGGTGGAGGCGTGACAAGGGATTCGTGGAGACTGGGGGGAGGAGATGGAACTGACGGCGAAAGGGTGCATATGCAAGATGGGACAGATATAGATGTTTGTTTATTTATTTATTAACGGACATCGTCCAAATTACAAAATAATAACATGAATAAAGTAAAATGAAAAATGCAGGAGTAGACAAAGGTTCATGAAAGCAAAGAAATATGGTAGATATAATATAAGAAAATAGTGACAAGTCGAATCAAGTCAAGAATACGCCGTGGGTCAGGACCACAGGACACTTATAATATTCCGTCACTTGTTTAGGCTGGCCGCATACATACGTTTTCCGTATTCGATTTCCGAATTCGTTTTCCGTATTCGGACATCCGAATGCACGGAATCAGTAGAAAATACATTAACTGCCGCACACGTTCGTTTTAGTTCCGAACGGAACAAATTCCTTACGCACGTTCCGAATGCAAGCCGACGCGTTCGGAGAAACCGAATGGAAAAAACCTAATGACGTCATGTGGAACGCAGCTCTTGCATACATTTTGTTTGTGCCGACGCAAACGTTCGGAAATTTCCGTTCAGTAATTCGGTGTTGCCAACGGATCTTGACCTAATATCGCCGTTTCTCATACATGAGGTAGCGTAAAGTAGCCGAATTTGCTGTTAGGTGGGACATGTTTAAAATTGATGTTTTTACGTGAAAATAAAAATTTCGTGGGGGGAGGGGTGGCTAGAGAATTTCAAAAAAATAAAATTTGTCCCCAGAAAATAAAAAAAATTCATGGGAGGGGGGTGGCTAGAGAATTTCGGGACATGTTTAAAATTGATGTTTTTGAAGTAGCTTAATTGGCGACCAGTCACCTTTTAGATTTTTTCGGCGCCGATTCTCGCTCTGAGTAGCCTAAATGGCGATATATCGCCCTTGTTGGCAACACTGGTACTGACGTTTATACATTCCGAATGAAGAAAAACGAACGTTTGCGCTAGTCTCACGGAATTCCGAATACGGAAAACGAATTCGGAAATCGAATACGGAAAACGTATGTATGCGGCCAGCCTTAGCGACTGGCAAAAATCATTCAGACTTATCCCAAAAAAGTTAAGGTTTTGACTTGAGTTGACCAGTCAACACATTCTGGACAATGGTGAATAATATCCATAACTTGTCGAATGATGGTTGAGGAAGAGCAGTTCATTATTTCTGAGTCTTTGCGAGGGGATATTGAAGGGAATGAGTTGCAGTAGAGTAGGTGAATCAATAATACTATTTATAATATTGAAGAAGCAAATCAGGTCATTTCTTTCCCGACGGACTTCCAAAGGAGAGAGGTTTAGAGTTTTTGATTTGGACTTATTATTTTTAAGTGATTAATAATATTGTTTCATTTATTTACACTGGATAATTTTTCGCTAAATTATCTACCTCCACTACTTAATATTCAATCCAATGTCTATAAACTTTAATAAGAAGCGTTAACATTAAATATTATTTATTTTTCATTATTCTACCAACGCATCATCATAATAACTATGAAGTTTCCATTTTGCTTTTGTATCAAAATAATGACTTTAGGATAGCTACTTTGCATGCTTTGTTCTATTCTTCCTTTATTTGGCTGCATGGATCATAAAGACCCGTTCACACAATCGCCCCACATCAATAGGCGGATAGAACGTGTCGATAATCGTTATTAACGTGCGATTGGTTGTAAGTGGGTCATTTCTATTGGGGGGTGCGCTTTAAACTTACCGGGTGTTCTAGAGATATCTATTTAAAAACTTCTTTACCTTTTACATTAAAAAAATCGCAAATGTTTTATTATTATAATTTACCTTAAAATGATATTTTTAATAAAATCATAAAAGAAATCTGAAAACAATACATATATTTTTTATTTATTGATTTGGGAAACAATATTTATTTATTTGTTCTAGATAAATAAAGATCCATTAAACTGTGTCCATTGTATGTGGAGACGACGAAAAATCGTACATAATTTATTCCAAAGCCGTCATAGAAAAAGTATTATCTAATGCAATTTTTAGCGCTAGTGAATTTTAACTTATTTTTTATACATCTCCTTTGTACGTAGGGAGTTAAAATCACTTTAAAATTTCAATTGATTTTTTATATGGAGGACACCGGTGTTTCATCCACAGTCGACAGCTAAGATAAATTATTAAATTAGTATTTGTACCCACACAATATTTTAGAAATTACAAAAGAAACAATATAAAGAAAGCTTTATATATTACGCCTTCTGCTTGCGAAGGATCTAAATATGGGCTGCTAAGGTTAGGATTCTCCGTTAGGAGAAATCTACATCAGCGCCATTTTTGCATTTCGTCATTTGAACAGCCCCCTTTTTAGATGAATCTCGATCCAATAGCTTCTTATTAAATTGTAAACTGGATAGTTTAATCGGTCATTGATTAAGCTCTCAAGCATGAAAACGGTCATCGAAATTTTACCAAACGCATAAAAAATATAAAAATTTCGCTCATCACCGATTTGCGACGATGTTAACGTCCCACCCATAGCCAGCAATGATAATTTGCAATTCCTACCCAATTTGGTAATATTCATAAATTATTATTTTATCCCCTTTTAAACGATCTTTAATGAATATTTTTAACCATTTGATAGATATTATTGTCAGAAATCTAATTAAATCAGAAAGAAAAAAACATCATTTTTTGAACATCCTACTCACAGAAAACATAATATTTTAGCACGAGTCCTGTGTCATTGTAACATAAATGATATTACTGTATGAAATATGTTACTTACCAGTTATTCGGCGGGGTGCTCCTTTGTATTGGAAACCTCAATTGTCCTAGGGTGGTATCATTCATAACTGCCACCGCCGCTATTGAAAAGGCTTTGTGAACTTAGTAGTATTGTCGAGCGTGCGTGGAGCTTAAGGACCTTCGGTCACCAATGGTCCGGCCTCCTGGAGCGGATTTCGGAAGCTGTATTACTCGTTTTGTATCTTCAATGGTGTTGATATTATGGACATTTAGATATAAAAAAAATGACTAGTGTGTGCTCAGTAACATATAAGTAGGGGTTACACTATAAATCATGGTGTTTTTGGGGCGATGCAATTGAATCATGGGCTTTTTTTGGAATATTTTCTATCTATGCATCTTACATTGTTTATCGAAAAATAATGCAAAATAACCAAATGAAGGCAATGAAAGCAACAGTGTAGAAAGCAAAATCCACTCGCACGATCAATGAGATAAGCTTGCTTTCGGATTCGTTACTTACAAGACAAATAATGACGCGATCGGTACAAATTTCACAAACGTGACACTAAGCACGCATATGTTGAACGCAGAATGACAACTTTGAATGGAGAGAGTGTAAATAATTTTTGACTTGCCGTGAAATATGATGTTCAGAATCAGAATTATCCTTAATGCATCTAGGAAATTAAAACCATTTCCTTTTAAGGTTCCAAATGTATCTCTTACGAATTACCGTCTATCCTGAATGTTTTCCGCCTCTTGAAACCCTAATACGTTTTCACTTCCGGAATACAGGTAAATCAGGAAACTTTAAAAATGAAATGATTACCTTAAAAAAAAAGTTTCTTTATAAATACTTCATTTAAAGGTTGGAGAGAGCGTCAGCAGCAAAGCGAGGATATAATTCCCTGGAGCTGCCTTGATACAATTGTGCAATTAAAACATTTTTTTGCATGCAAAAAATTTAATACCCATGTCCCTTGCGAATAAAACTTCCCGGAAGGCCCCGGTGGAATATACACTAATAATTTACCAGATAAATGAGATATTTTTTCATAACTCGATTTTAACGTTCTCACGAAGCTAACTAATACAAGATTCTTAGCAGTCCAGCTTTTAATTTTTTTTATAATTCGTGTGCCAGCCTTGAAATGGCGCCGTGTGCTAGCTGACCGTAATTTTGTAGTCAAAAATGACGTATGTACATGTACAGCACCGTGCAAAAAGATACGGTCATATGCAGGACTCGAACCCACGACCCTTGCCTTGCCGGGAACCGCTCGACCGAATCTTTTTCTGATTTTTCTGTTTCAAATATTCGTTTAAGAATTGCTATACTGTCTTCAATAATTAAATATGTTTGTTTGTAATATCTGTTTATTTTATAAATATTCTGTTTAATTGTTTAATACATAATTCATAAGTGTAATGAGAAAATCTGTAATAGGTTTCTCAGATAATGAAATTGCACATATATATAAACAAACCACATTGTAACTGTAAATTTCCCTAAAATAAATACAAAAAATGTAAGAATGTGAATGGTAGAGAAAGTCTGGGACGACAAGGAAGACATGGCACGATCAAGTGAACTAGATATTTAGGTCGGGCCGTATAAAGTGTTCGAATAACAGAAGAGTATGTTTGAGACGATGTATGAATATGAATGAGGCAAGGATTGTGTGCCAAGACCGAGTTGTTTGATGATCCGTCCTCCCTGCCTACCTTTGCGGAACTGCGTGATAGTTCGTTATTACTCTCTGTTGTTTTGCAAAATTGTTTTTGTTTATTGTGCTGTCGTACCAGATAATATATTTATCAAAATTATGTTATATATTTATTAAAAGAAGTTTCCCCAGAAGAACTAATCGAGTCAATTGCGGTTTAGCTGCTAGCTTTTCGTATTATAGTGAAAAGCTGGCATTAAAGTGGTTTGACACAGATAATGATAAATACATATTTTCCCAAAAAAATTTACAGTTACCTAGAGCTGTTTCTTTTTTTAATAAAGATGGCATGAGTTCCAATAAAAATAATTATCGCTCTTTCAAATAATGCTGAAATATTAATTAGACCACGAGGAAGGAGAGGAAGGAGAGGTAGGAGAGGAAGGAGAGGAAGGAGAGAAAGGAGAGAAAGGAGATGAAGGAGAGGAAGGAGAGGAAGGAGAGGAAGGAGAGAAAGGAGAGGAAGGAGAGAAAGGAGAGTAAGGAGAGGAAGGAGGGGAAGGAGAGGAAGGAGAGGAAGGAGAGGAAGGAGAGGAAGGAGAGGAAGGAGAGGAAGGAGAGGAAGGAGAGGAAGGAGAGGAAGGAGAGGAAGGAGAGGAAGGAGAGAAAGGAGAGGAAGGAGAGGTAGATCTGAAAAATCACTGGGTCCACGAGTGAAGGACGTTTGAATAACTCCATTCCATTGCGGTCCAAGGTCTTGATGGAGAAGTAGGTGTGTAGGCGCATTCGCCACCAAGAGCTAGACAATCCTAACCTCAGTTACTTAGGCACCCCTTATAAGTCGCCAAACGTGGCGAACCACTAGGTTACCTATGGCAGAAGTGTTGATTTTTCAATTAATGGTTCCCGTGACGGCGGTACCCATATCTGTTTTCTTAATTAAAAAAAAGTTTGCTTTTGCTATGGGAACATAATCATCAATTGGTAGATCATTGTAGAATTATATTATTTATTTGTACAGCGCCCTTGAGGTTATTTTGAAAAACGGCAGAATTCCTATAATCCAAATTACCATTAAGACTCCGAGGGCTCACCTATGGCTTTATTTTAAAATATTCTTAATGAAAAACATGAATAATGTCATGGATTAATGAATAGTATTAATTGTGCATCACTTCAAAAGCACGTTCACTATAATCTTGAATATGCAGCGTAATTGATTTGTTTTCAGTGTCCATTCCATAATCGCCTTTCCAACTGAGCTCCCCATTGTGTCGCCCGTAGTAAGGCAGCCATCACAGATGCCGACATAATTGGCAACATCTGTGCACCTTTGATGTTGATGTGCCCTTCACACAAAATGATCGGCTGTAAGACTGAAGGGTTCGAATAGGGACGACATATTTAGCAAACGATTTCAGATATAAAGCGTAATTTTGGAAGAGTGCAACAATATTTATTTTGATGCCATACGATTTTAGGGAATTTTTCGGAATGGTTAATACAAATATTTAAAGAACAAATGCACAATATGGGAATTAAATGTAATTTTTTTGTTTTTATATCAATACTCGCATTTCTTTTTCAGCAAACGCATGCTTATGGCAAAGTTAAAGGGAATATGCGGTGTGATTTGTGACCAATCTTACTTTTATTATTTTTTTTATTTTTTATAATAATATCATTATAGGAATCAGTTGCGCCAACAAAGAAGCTGATCTTTTGAAGCAATAGCCTAACTACACCATTATAGTAAAAATATTGATTTCATACAATTTACGTTGCGTTTTTCTCTGCTTAATTACTTATTTAATATTGAAACATAATAGTCACTCACTGAAAAAGATGCTACTGACAAAAACACTGTTAAACTATAATCTATTGTGACTATTTTTTTACATTCACCCCACACTGCAGGCAGTGATGAAAGCTGGTGGGCAGGAGCTTCCTGAACACCATTCCGAACCACTTGTCTGACCTATGGTAGAGTTGTTGGTTACCAAATAAATGGTTCTCGGGGCGGCGGTATACAAACCGGCCTGCCTAATTCATCTCTTAAAATTGTGTTAGATTCCTTCAATGGGCGATGGGTCGAGAGACCAGTTGGAGAGGTCAATGGGTAAAAACTTTCTAGTACAGTTTTCTACCTCCTTCGCCCCCTATCACCCTTTCCCCCCTCCAGGATCAACCCTCCCCCCTGAGTGCCGAATCCCCCCCCCGTGTATATGCTATAGCTACGCTCTTGTTAGATACCCTCAGTATGGACCTTATGTTAGACCACCAATCATTACCGAAACGCGGCTTAAAATAGCTTTAGCCATGTAGCACCGTAATATCCAGGTTCTAGCAAACATAAAAGAACAAATTTGGTTTGCCTGCAAAAGGTTTCGGTTTAAGCCGTACGGATTAATTAATAACATTGTTATATAATTTTACAATCCTGAAACAAAGTTTGAAAGTTTGTGCTACTTAAAAATAATTTGTTTTGTTTTCTCATTATTTCTTAATTCCAAGACCTAAAAGCGTCCCTTCACAATATAATCTCCCCCATCTCCCTCGGACGATTCTCCCCTTGTTTGGCCCAACGAGAGGGGATAAATTATTACACTCGTAGGTCAGTTCCGAATACACCCCACATTTCTGACGACAGTATTAAATCATTGTATGATTTAAGATCTATTTAACTTTATGTTCCAACTTGAAATAACTTTTCAATTCTGCAGTAAGATACATTTTAACGAAAGGGCGATTTTAATAGTAGGGGCGACCGTGTTTTAGGATGAACTTATAAAATTTTTTTTTTTAGTTTATTAATGTTGAATAATAAATTCAACTATCTCAAACATGTGAATTATTTTCCTACAGGGGTAAACGGACTGATAAAGCGAAATAAACAAACTTTTTTCTCAATTACGAAAAATTTAATGGAAGTCAAATCCAGACCAGAACTCGCTTAGAAGACTTACTAAATACTGCGTACTAAATACGGATAATTTAAACGTAACATATTTCAGATTCCTTTTAAAAATATACTAGGTAGGTACTTAAACAAAACAGAGGAATTATTTACCATTTGAGAGGCTGGTGATGGTCCGCTACGTTCGGTGACACAGTGGTTCCCGGGTTCATAGGGTTTGTCCAGGTCTTGGTGGTGAATCTTAAGAGACCATTCGAGGAGACCCTTTGACCTCTCCAGCTGGACTCTTTCGATCTTTGCCTTGCACAACAGTCGAAGGGATAGATTCATACGTCGTTACTTCTGATTCATACACTGAACCCCATTTTCCTACCACCCTTCATAACTTTTTCCTTCCCAGAACTTCCTCTCCTTCCTTTCCTTAAAAAGACCCTCCACACAGCATCCCTAAATTGATTAATTTATAGAAAAATTATTTGATTTGATCTGTCACCAGATTCGAACGAATCCTTAAATAATTAAGCCTTTTAGAGAAAGTTTTCAATTCTGTAGCATAATTTGTCAAAAGAGGGAAGTTCAATTAAAGTTTATTGTGCATTTCATATAATTTTATCATATTCTAATTTTTCTTGTGGTTCTGTCTTTTACTCCGGTTCATTGAACTCTAGATCTTGGATTTGCTTTGATTTTAAAAATTGGAAATGACTGTGCAAACAATTCGGACAAGCCATAAAATAGTTACGATATATCCCGTGATTTTTCACTGGTCTGCGCTAGTATTTTGTAATATTCTGAATGCAACCATTATCTATTCAACGTATTATTTTAGTAGCACTTTGCCTGAATTCGAACGCGTAATACTTTGGCCCATATCCAAAACCTAGTAACTATAGAGCTCGGTGAATAATTTAGCTCGACTGACTGCTAAAGAGAAAATTGTATGGAGGTGTTTTTTCTTGGTCACGTGCTCAAAAACCGATTCAGTGTACTTTGAGTACCTACCTTCTTACAGAAAATGACATGGATATTTTTTTATGGTCATGTGCTTAAAACAGATACACATGCTATACTATATATAACAGAAAATTATAAGATGTAACTATACCATATATAAGAGTTATTTCTTAAATAACGAACTAACTATCACGCCGTTCCACAAAGGTAGGCAGGGAGGACGGATCATCAAACAACTCGGTCTTGGCACACAATCCTTGCCTTATTCATATTCATACACCGTCTCAAACATACTCTTCAATTATTCGAACACTTTATACGGCCCGACCTAAACACTTAGTTCACTTGTTCGTGCCATGTCTTCCTTGTCGTCCCCGACTTTCTCTACCATTCACATTCTTACATTTATTTTAGGGAAATCTACAGTTACAATGTGGTTGGTTTATACATGTGCCATTTACTTAACTGAGAAACCTATTATAGATTTTCTCATTACACTTATACATTATGACTCTTGACATGGCCCGACTTAAGTTTCTGATTCATTTGATTGTGCCATGTCTTCCTCGGGCGTCCCCGATTTCTGCTACCATTCACATTTGCGTCATATATTCTCCTTATACTCTTCGCTCATTTGAACTACATGCTTAAATCATCTAAGCGTCCATTTCTTAATCTTACTCTTCATCAGCCTTGTACTTATTGCGGATCTCCACATTTCTCACACGATCATACATGGTTTGACCATACGCCTTAGGGATCTCATTTCTACAGCTTTTTTCCTTTCTCTGCCAGTTCCATACATCAGGGTAGGTACCAGCACTCGATTGTGGACTGCTAAATTCCTTTCTTTGGACATTTTTTTTGCTAGCGCAAACTGCGTTCAGTCCTCTATTAATGGAGTTATCTGCATTAACCCTTCTTTCAATATCTCTGTCAGCCTTCCCATCTCTCGCGAACATACTTCTTAAATACTGCTCCAAATATTCCTCATTCACAACTTTATTGCACACTGTTTTCCTACTCTCTCTTTCAAAAATCATGACCAGACTTACATTCATCATTAACTCATTCTGCATACATACTTTGTTCGTCCTTGTATAAGTACTTTGAGTTGAAACAGAAAATTTTTGGCAAACACATATTAAAAACAGATTATATACGATCAAAATAATATAAAAATATTTTTTTCTGGTCACGTATTTTAAAAACAGGTTTAGTATTAAGTAACCACTGTTGCAATATTTACATAGCGGCGGTTCGGACCTAACTCAGACGAAATGCACTTATGCAAACAGTGCAAACACTACTTCTAACATGCCCCGGGGGAGGTTTATCCTTAAAATTCTTCCCGGGTCAGCAGGGGCGGCGCGGGTCAGAGGTGGCTCGTGATTTAAGGCGGCCCCTCTGCCAGGATTATGGGCGGGGAGTTGGTACAGGGATGCGAATAATATTTTATTATGACATCGGTGAAATGAATCATAGAAGTAGCTTTTTAACAAGAGTGCACATATTTTTATAACTTTTTTCAGCTGTATTTCTTTAGTGAGTTTGTTAAAACATGTTATGAATGCGTATGTGTATTGTATAATGGCGTTTAGCCGTTGGTTTTCAAAGTTTATGTATTACAATTTGTCCTATAGTTATCGGACTGGTGCTCAACGATTTTAACTTGTCTTTGTGGATTTGAAGTAATGCATTCTATTCAATTGTTAATCTGAAAAGTTGTTAAATAATTCACAGGTTGGATAATCGATCGTTTAAAAAAGGACTTCTTTGAACTGCTCCAGGGGGAAGTTGTTTTATATTATGCCCACAGCCTATTATTCAAAATTAAAAAGTTGGTTGGGTTAGGTTAGGTTAGGAACATACCATACATTATGGATTTTCTTGGAATATTTTGTTAATTTTTGGGTAATGCCGCCCTGTTAACCATCCATTAGATAACCTCTGCCGTAGGTCACCCAAAGTGGTTTGCTACGTTTGGTGACTTCGATAATTAGTATCCGGGTTCATGAAGTGAGGTTTGTCCAATGTCCAGGTCTTGGTGGCGGATGTGTCTTCAAACTGGGTGGCCGGCCGGATTAGGAGCGGCCGGTTGACACTTCGTCTTTTCCAGCCGGACTCATACGCGGAGGAATGGATTCATACGCCCATCACTCTTGGACACACTGACGCCCAGAATCCTACCCACCCTTCATTTTTTTTTCTTCCCTGTTCTTCCTCACTTTCCTAAAATACCCTCCGTCCTCAATGTTTTTTTTTTCTGTGATGTATTGATGTTGTACAGGAATAGAATACTGGGCCCTTAATCTCCAGTATTCTAACGAGGATAGGGATCTGGTAATATTTCTATTAATAGTCGTAGATTCTGATATACGGAGGTTGTTTAATTCGGAATATAATAAATTGACAATACAAATAACAAGTTATCTAAAGGCCGTCTGGCGACAGAATGAATCCTCGCTCCGGCAATGTAATACGAGACGGTTGGTAGCGTTCGGTTATCTTCGGTAGAACCCGAAGCTGCCCGAACGCAAACAGCATACTCTACACTTTCCCTCCTTCAACTCTGAAGCTACTTACAAACCAACAAAATATTTTACAAACCTATATAAATCATAACATGAACATTTTATATTACATTTGGTTTTAACAATGATTTTAAAAGATAGACAACTTAGAAATTTTAAATATTAAGTACAAAACACGATTAAATCAATTGTGCAGAGATCCACAAAAGTTTCTAACAGAACTGCGCTATGCAGTTATTACAACAAGTGAAGTTATTACATTTTGCTAACAAATAATCCTAAGACTAACAACCGCGGTGCCTGGGTCAAGTTACCCCGTTTCCTCTGGAAGATGTGGGTGTCTCGCGTCTTGGCCGCAATCTCCCCGACCATGGTCTCTGTTGCCGGGCCTGTGTCTGCTCCGACACCACCTCCTCTGCCGCCAATCTGAAATCAGGAGGAAAACCAGTGAATCCACGCAATAAGGTTGAAGTCTCTAACTCCTGAGGCTCATTCCTCAAAATTTCAGACGCGGGATGCTGTGCACTATTGCCATTTTCCTTCCAGCTCACTGACATTTCCCTCATTTGGTCGACATGTCTCTTCCATGTCACATCTGTGTTCTCTATCTTAATAATATAAACTTTTTTACCTAGCTTTCTAGAGACTACTCCCTTAGTCCAAACTACTTTATTATCCTGACGATAATCTTTTGTTAAACACTTTTGCCCAACTTTAAAAACCCTGGTTTTAACCCCTTTGTAAAACTTCACCTGATCAGATTGAGCTTTAGAAATGTTAACGTTTGCTTGACTTTTTGGTGGTGACTGTTTTGACAACGCACAACCTGAACATGATTGAACGACTTTCTCCAAGTCTTTGTTCAGAGCTGTCCACCAAAAATATGCTCTAGCTATTCCCTTCATTTTAACAATACCAAGATGTGACCTGTGTAATGAATCTAACACTTGCTTTTGGAGAGAAAAAGGTATAACTATTCTGTGTTGCCAAAACAAACAATCTTCTATGATAGAAAGTTCGTTCCTTTTTAGCCAATATTTCCATATACTGCTGTCACGATTTACTCGTTTGGGCCAGCCCTGCCGCAAATATCTAAGCACTAGCTGTAATTCGCTATCTGCTGCGGTGGCTACCACAACTGCTTGAAAATTTACATGTTCGCAATTTTCAATAAAACAGATTTTGTCCTTGATTGATGAAACCGAATTTATCATCACTGGAACTATCTTCAGATTAAAAATCTCCATAAAATCCCTACCCACTATCAATTCCGTGCCATTAACCACAACAGTAAATAATAAATTATTTTTAAGATTATTGTATTCTACGGTAAAACAGGCACTACCTACTAGATTAAGTGGTTTGCCATCGTATCCTGATAAAGTACGCTTATCTGGTGACAATGTTACATTTCTAAAATAACGATTGAAAATAAAATCCGGCATGACCGACATGCTTGCCCCTGAATCAATCATAGCAGCACATTTCACTTCGTTAATTACCACATTAGCCCTAAACGGATTAATGTATGAAATACTATTATTCTGGGATTGTTCAAAAATCGGATTAACCTTGTGATTCCTACAAAATTTCTTCAAATGCCCTACCTTGTGACAATTAAAACATTTTGCGTTCTTGAATTTACAATATTTTTCTACATGATATTCACCGCAAATCGTACATTTTTTATTACTCGGTTCGGGGCTCTTTGAACGAGATAACCTTGAAAAACCTTGAGTTTCTCTTGAACGCGACGAATGTCTCCCGGGCGAATTTGAACGATTCGAAATGGCATTCACATCCGAATTCCCTGCGGAAAATTCAGATTTAATTTCCGGAACCAGATTGTCTAAAACTGAAACCGTTATTGCTAACTCTTCCATCTTGTTAAATGTTAATTTAGTTCCCTCTAGAAAAATTTTCTCCTTAGCCCGGCCTGGTAAAATACCGATTGCAAAGGCATCCGCTAAGCTTTCTGGCAAGCGCGTTCCAAATTCACAAAAGGAAGATAATCCCCTTAGACGAACTGCGAAATCTCTGACCGATTCCCCATGCGATTGCTTTGCTTGATAAAATTTTTCCCGTTCCTTGAACACCGATCGCGGTCTGGAACAATGTTTCTCAATTAATTCTATTAACTGATCGAATGCCACGTCTGTAACTTTAGCAGGGAAACATAAGTTGATCAAAAGAGTTAATGTCTCCGCTTCCAGAAGATTCAGCAAATAAGCGCGTTTCTGTGAAGCATCTAACTTAGTCGTTTTAATGTCATCACGAATTAGAAGGAACTGTTCTAACCTCAAGCGGAAAAAACTCCAATCCCCATTAACGTGGGAGAACCTGGAAATTCCGCCCGATTCCATGATTGCAACGACAACAGCCCACCGAAAAAAACCCACCCGGCAACAATAACACCTTCCAGAAAACAAACAAGACAACCTGACTCCAGGAACCGGCGCCGATGCAGTCCAGCGCCCAGCCGCTTCCCGGAATTCCAAGTCTTCTTCTTCTGTGAAATTGTCTGGTCTTTGTTACCCAGAGCCACCGATCTGGTCCTTGTTACCCAGAACCACGTGACTATTTATTCTTCGCTGGATTCTTCGTCTGGTCTTTGTTACCCAGAACCACGAAATTATTGATTCTTCGCTGGATTCTTGGTCTGGTCTTTGTTACCCAGAGCCACGTAATTATTTACTTCCAATTGTCCTTATTATGCCCAGTTTATCTCCATTTATTGTCACCTTGACAATAAAATCCCGGAGATTTTTTTTTTTTTGCAAGTCACTGGTGTGAAACAGATCCACTTGCCGGCAATCCGAAAAAACTGTTTCCGTATACTCCTTTTAAGCTGCGCCACTGTGATGTATTGATGTTGTACAGGAATAGAATACTGGGCCCTTAATCTCCAGTATTCTAACGAGGATAGGGATCTGGTAATATTTCTATTAATAGTCGTAGATTCTGATGTACGGAGGTTGTTTAATTCGGAATATAATAAATTGACAATACAAATAACAAGTTATCTAAAGGCCGTCTGGCGACAGAATGAATCCTCGCTCCGGCAATGTAATACGAGACGGTTGGTAGCGTTCGGTTATCTTCGGTAGAACCCGAAGCTGCCCGAACGCAAACAGCATACTCTACAGTCTCCTACATAATTAAGAAATATTGTGTAAAAATTTGACATATTATTTGCCTTAATATTTAATGTGATTTTTTGTGCATTTATATTATACATTGCAGATGTAAGGATAATGTTTACAAAAGCCCTGAATAATATTATTGGAATTTATTGTTAGAAGGTTTATGTCCGATGATGTAAATATCTTGAGGTAAGTTTTTTTCCCTATTTCAGTAAAGATATTATCATTCAATGTATCACGTATGTATTGTGTATATCTATATTCTAAGAGTGAAAACATAATATTCATTTTTTTATTATTTGAAAAGAGCTGAAAGCGTTCCATTGTTCCTCAATTTAGTTTACAACATAAGCGGAAAACGCTGCTTGCGATTTTTTTTAAATGTGAATACCGCACAAAAGTCTCAACTGCTCCCAACCGTTTGAGACTACGGCATCCCCAATTGGGGTATGTTATGAGGATGAATGTAGAGGGGAGGAAAAAGAGATGGGAAGAGGAAGATGGGGAGTACCTGGATATTTAGATCTGGTTACCAAACACGGCCAAGCATCGTTTCAATTCTGAATGGCGATCTTACACCAGGGCGATACTGAGAGTATCTTTCACTCTGGAACGTGCCGCAAATATACTTTATATTATTTTAAATGGATCGAAAATTACCTATTCAATAGAGAGCAATTTGTAAAGTTAAATGGCTCTCTGAGTGATTCGCAGACCACAAATTTTGGCATCCCGCAGGGAACTGTTCTAGGTCCAATTCTTTTCATCATTTATGTCAACGATATTTTTAAACTCTCAATTATGTCTAAACTTATTTCATACGCTGACGACACAGCAATTTTAACTGAGGGATTAACTTGGAATGAAACCCAAAGAACAGCAGAGTTAGATATAAACATACTAAAAAAATGGTTCGATAAAAATCTGTTAACACTTAATACTGAAAAAACTTTTATAATACCTTTCACCATTAATAAAAATTCATTCCCTGATAATTTAAAGATAAGTATACACTCATGTAATTGTAATAGAATTTCAAATTTATGTAAACCTGACTGCTCTGTACTTACTGTTAAAACTAATGTAAAATATCTAGGTGTAATTATAGATAGTAACATAAAGTGGAAAATACAAATCAATGCAATAGTAGAAAGGTTAAGAAAATTATTGTACATTTTTCTTAGAATACGAAACATACTAAATTTTAAATTATTAAGAACCATCTATTTTTCACTAATTCAATCAGTATTACAATATGGAATTGTTGGTTGGGGTGGAGCATTCAAAACTTCTCTGTTACCTTTAGAAATCATCCAAAGAATATTAGTAAAAATAATTTTGAAAAAACCGTATGATTACCCCACAATTAGATTATTTCAAGAATTTAAAGTCCCTTCACTTCATATTATTTATAAAAAAATAACTCTTTTTCAAATACATAAAGATTGTTTCAACAATGACAAATTAATAACTTTTTCGAACAGCAATAGACAAAGTATTCTTGGCTCTATAACTATCCCGCGCTGTAACACCACCACAGCCCAACAATTTTATAAATATTTTGGTGTCAAATGGTTTAACCAATTACCTCTTAACTTAAGATTGGAAACGAATTATAAAAAATTCAAAAGCTCAATAAAAACACTATATCAATAGCATATTAAAATCGTTTATACTTTTAAAATACAATATAATCTTTCAATTATTATTATATTGAAATCCTTCTCTCTTATTTCTTATTTCTTATCTCTTTCCTTCTTTTACATCCTTTTCTCTTTTCTATTTGATAAAATTTTGTTACATTTAAAAAATTTATTTTGTTATATTAAAAAATAAAAATTCTTTCATTATCTTTACACTCTTTGAAAAAATATGTGAAATCATTAATTACACGCGTTTCTCCGCCTTTTTAACACGAGCATTTGCTCTAAAAAAAGGTGTATCACGATGTACTATAATAAAAAATAAAATAAACTTAATGTAATGTAATAACATGTATTGTAAATTTAATATTAAATAAAGAAATTAAAAAAAAAAAAAAAAAAAAAAAAAAAATGAATAAATTGTAAGATTGAGTGTGCTGAAGTAGATATTTTTGTCGATAATTTGAATGGATTCAGAAAAAAAACTGCTATTGTTAAATAATATGTTGCACTGATTATATTATGTATTACTTGCGTCTCATACTTTTCTGTAATATTTGTATTTCATATTTATTTTTGAATTTTTATTTTTATTTGTTTTATATTTTAATTTTTATTTAGGTATATGAGAATTAATGTTCCTTTATATGTGTATTTGTATTTTAACTGAGTTTTTATAACTGGATTGTTCTCACGTAAGAGATCGTTTGTAAGAACCCAGTATAAATAAATAAAATAAAACAAATTAATCAAAAGATATTTACTTGCGCACGCCATGATTTGTACTCTCGACCTTCGGCTTGATAGTCGAAGAGCATTACCCTCCAACCATGGAGGCCATCATAAATAATGAAGGTGACTTCAAACTCTAAAAAAATCTGTAACGGGCGTCTCCAAAGACAAGTGGGAGGAGTAACAAATCGAACAATATTGTATTTCGTAAGTATCGAGTATCATTTGCCGCGCCCCCAGCTTTAAAATATTACACAGTGTGACATGGCTCGGTTTTATTTAGATATTTTACATTAAATTTCAGTATTATATCGCTGAAGATAATTATTATTATTAGCAATAGTTCAGAATCACCTTCCGAAGCTTGTGCATTTTACCCCCGGACACCCTGTATACGTTGTCCTATTCCCTATTTACTTAGAGATGTCTTAGGAAAAATTGATCAAATTTCGAAAATTTCACACCGGTCACCTTGTGTATTATCTTATATTAATTAGTGCAGTCCGGTGAAAAATCACGGGATAATCTGAATTTTTGACAAATCAAAGAAAAGCAATTTTCTGTTAAAATATTATACTAGGTATATGCAGGTAGCTACTTTATCACATTTAAAACAATTTTTTTTTGTCAATGTCCATAATTCTCTGAAACTTGACCAATGTGCACATTTAAAATATATATATATATATATTTTTTTAAATAATGCATTCTTTTATATTGGTGAAACATAAAAAAATGCTTTTAACTTACCTGTGGAATACATCAAACAAATAAAAAAATAGAAGATTTAGAAGTAATAGTTTGATTAAATAAACAAAAAATACGTTAAAGTAATTACTGAAGCGTTGGGCCGCACAAAAAACGACCTTACCGGCTGAAACTTAACACAAATACAATTACATATGCCACAGCGTATTGAAGTAACCTACGGCTGAGTTTGCTTTGACGGGCCAGAAATTGGATTTTTCCGAGTGGTATATTTTAATTAATTCTTATGAATACATCACTAAAATCTCAAATGTTTCTAAAGGGATCTTTCGGGATGATACTAATTCATCGCCTAAAAAAATAAAATTTGGTACTTACTGCTCATTTTATGGTCAAAAAATGTTTTATAATATTTACAAAATTAATTGCTGTAAATATAAAAAACTAATTTTGAGGTCCTGTTTTTATTAATCTTAAATATAAATAACATTCGTAGGGATCCCTCTGAAAAAATTAGAGATCTTAGTAATACGTCAATCAGAAATAATTATAATGTCATTGTCGGGGCAAATCCTCGTTATCAGGGTATTGTGTCACCTTAAGTTCATCGCTGACGTATTAACTAGTCATCGGATCGGCATCACCTCGCCTTATTTCAATAGCTTGTCCGAGGCGATATATTAAAAAGTCTTTTAAAACTAAAACAAATTGGGTTGACTGAGGATTGAACCTTCCTACCCAGGAACTAAAGTCGACAATTATACAAACCTCGACAAATACCGATTTTTATTTCGTATACAGGGTGTCCGGAGGTAAAGTGCGCTTCCATCGGGAGCTGATTCTACATGATGGTAGAAGCAAAAAAGATTCATAACTTTTTTCGAAATTCCAACTTTTTTTGTCATACTAAAATATTTTTCCATAGAAGAATTTTAATTTTCCCATACAAACAATTCAAAATTTTTACATAAAAATTACCTTAAAACGTTGGAATTTTGAAAAAAGTTATTTATCTTCTCTACTTTCTAAAATCACGTAGAATCGCTTCCCCGAAATTAGTGCACCTTACCCTCCGGAAACCCAAAAATTATACATAATTGCTGTGATGTCATCCGATTTCAATGAAATGTGTCACATATGTACACGTGTTTAAACATGATTGACAACAATCTGCATTGTCATCAACAACGAGTTTATCTGCCGAGTTTCAGCTCGATCGGATGTCGTGAAATGGGTTAGTTTCCGCTTCCAATGTGTGCATTTATTTATTACCGAAAAAACATGTTATTCAAATTGTACGGGACGTGTTTGCCTGCACAAGAAAAGACTGTAAATAATAAGCACCGGCACACATCAGTCCTCAACCTGGGTAATGATTTAAGTAAAACACCGTGAGGTGTTTTATCCAAACCATCATAAGAGAAAGACGATTCGAATCAAAATTCACATTTTAATTGCAAGTATTGTACTAGTATACAGAACGTACAAAGGGGTGTAGCTTATAGGTATTTACTATTTTTTACAGCCAACCCAATTCACAAGAAATAGTTATATGTATTTCAATACAACTGGGATTTAAAACACAGATAGAAAACTGATACAATCGGAATCTTTTCAGCGATAATTTCAGATTGGAGCACATTGTGCATCATCGCGCCATACGATACAGCAAATGGCGTAGGCGACTGCTGAAGCAGTGGCCAGTTCAATTGGTAGCCAGCAGGAATCGGCCAGCCTCTAGGTTTCAGCATTAATGGCTAATTCAGTCGGTAGCCATGAAGAATTGGCCAGCCTCTAGGTTTTCAGCATCAATGGCTTATTCAGTTGGTAGCCAGGAAGAATTGTCCGGCTTCTAGGTTTTCAGCATCAATGGCTAATTCAGTTGGTAGCCAGGAAGAATTGGCCGGCTTCTAGGTTTTCAGCATCAATGGCTAATTCAGTTGGTAGCCAGGAAGAATTGGTCGGCTTCCAGGTTTTCAGCATCAATGGCTAATTTAGTCGGTAGCCATGAAGAATTTACCAGCCTCTAGGTTTTCAGCATCAATGGCTTATTCAGTTGGTAGCCAGGAAGAATTGTCCGGCTTCTAGGTTTTCAGCATCAATGGCTAATTCAGTTGGTAGCCAGGAAGAATTGGCCGGCTTCTAGGTTTTCAGCATCAATGGCTAATTCAGTTGGTAGCCAGGAAGAATTGGTCGGCTTCCAGGTTTTCAGCATCAATGGCTAATTCAGTTGGTAGCCAGGAAGAATTGGCCGGTTTCCAGGTTTTCAGCATCAATGGCTAATTCAGTTGGTAGCCAGGAAGAATTGGCCGGCTTCCAGGTTTTCAGCATCAATGGCTAATTCAGTTGGTAGCCAGGAAGAATTGGCCGGCTTCCAGGTTTTCAGCATCAATGGCTAATTCAGTTGGTAGCCAGGAAGAATTGGCCGGCTTCCAGGTTTTCAGCATCAATGGCTAATTCAGTTGGTAGCCAGGAAGAATTGGCCGGCTTCCAGGTTTTCAGCATCAATGGCTAATTCAGTTGGTAGCCAGGAAGAATTTGCCGGCTTCCAGGTTTTCAGCATCAATGGCTAATTCAGTTGGTAGCCAGGAAGAATTGGCCGGCTTCCAGGTTTTCAGCATCAATGGCTAATTCAGTTGGTAGCCAGGAAGAATTGGCCGGCTTCCAGGTTTTCAGCATCAATGGCTAATTCAGTTGGTAGCCAGGAAGAATTGGCCGGCTTCCAGGTTTTCAGCATCAATGGCTAATTCAGTTGGTAGCCAGGAAGAATTGGCCGGCTTCCAGGTTTTCAGCATCAATGGCTAATTCAGTCGGTAGCCATGAAGAAATGGCCAGCTTCCAGGTTTTCAGCATCAATGGCTAATTCAGTTGGTAGCCAGGAAGAATTGGCCGGCTTCCAGGTTTTCAGCATCAATGGCTAATTCAGTCGGTAGCCATGAAGAATTGGCCAGCTTCCAAGTTTTCAGCATCAATGGCTAATTCAGTTGGTGGCCAGTTCAATTGGCCGGCTTCCAGTTTGTCAGCATCAATGCAGCAGGGATTGGCCAGCCTCTAGGTGATCACCGGAAGTGGGCAGTTCAGTCGGTTGTCAGCAGGTATTCGTCAGCCTTTAGGTTTTCAGCATCTGTGTCTGGTTCCGTCGGTAGCCAGGAGGAATTGATTAGCCTCTAGTTTGTCAGCATCAATGCAGCAGGGATTGGCCAGCCTCTAGGTGATCACCGGCAGTGGGCAGTTCAGTCGGTTGATTATGAGAGCCGGCACACGGAGACGCCCCATTATTTTAATGATGACAGGTGCGTCTGACTCAGCTGATAAAGTGCCGGCCGTAAAGAGCTCGTTAGAAATAGTTGTAATCTTTAAAATGATTGTGCCGTGATGGAGGAACAGAAGCGACTACCGATTTCAGTTGATACTCAGGAATTTATAATTATAATTAACAGGTCGCTTTTTAGGTGTTCCGTCCACTCGTGTTGATTTTTGAAATTTGACTGCGCCAATATTTAGTTTTGACTGGGTATTTATAATGTCTCTAGCAAGCCCTCTTGTGACGTCAATATCGTTACCACAACTTGTTTTCGTTTCAGACGCAGGTGTTTTTAGGTGAGAATAATAATTTCGCACAGCGACTGGTTAGTAACCGATAATTGTGGTGCATTTTTCAACTCGTAAACATTATTTCTTGGAAAAAGGGGTCATCAAACTTGCCAGGTGTTCAACCTTAGTTGCAATAGAGTCAAATGCAATAAATCTTGTTTTCACGTTCGATACACAAATAAATGTATTTAAAAATTGAAAATAATACTATCGGCCTATTTTTAAAATTAATGTATTTTAGCACTCGATGTTTTCCAATATTTCCCATAAAACCGCATCCCTGTTATACTGGCAGAGATGAGTAGGTTGTTCAGAGCGGGTGAGGCGGGAAGGGGTGTGGGTGGGAGCAGGTACCCCCTCCCAGTGTGAATAAGTTGGCGAGATTAACTAGTAGATCCTCACGCCACGACCACGGGATTATATTCCCGGGCCTGATGATGATGAGGTACAAACTGCTCTCATTCTGGTCATTCCTGGTTTATAAGTGAATAAATAATGCCTTTGTGAGTTGTGTGATAAGTGGATTATGATGAAAACAAAAAAATATCGTATCGTAGCCAGAACTTGAATTAAGCACGAATTTTTACATATTTTGTATTAAACTGAGCGGAAAATTTCGGTTAAAAAAAGGTTCAATTACGTTCACGTGTGTTTTTTATTCTTTTTATAATATAAATAGAATTCATTAAAAGAGAAGTCAATTTTAATAAATGTAAATGAAACATGAAATAGAATAAGACACAGAAAAATTAAAAGATAACGTTCACAACTAGGAATTGAGCCCAGGAACTCTTGTCTTACTGGTACAGGCGTCTTAAACCACTCAACATGTTTTGTTTAGATTTATTAGTAATATTATTTCTTCTTATATATATATCGTATAACCTTCAAAATAAATAAAAAAGAAAATTTGGTCCTGAATAAATATATTTGACTAGATAAAATAAAAACTGACCTTAATTTCTCCCTTAATGATAGAAAATATCTATACAAAGTACTTTAAAAAAAATGTTATATCAAAGTCTTCTCGGGGAAAAAACGTGACAAATTAAAAATAATTTGCATTATTAATTTTTTTTTGTATTGTTTGATCAGTGGAAAGAACGCTTCGCTTGCAGTAGAAATTCACTGCGAGTTCCACAGTCTAAGTTCACTGCAAATAATTTTATTTCCAGAATAATTAAGTCTTCATTAAATTTAAAATATTATAATGAACCTTATATCGGGGAAAATGTACTAGCAATTTCATTAACAACTAGTGAAAGAAACTCTGTTGAAAAAAAAAAAGAAAAATTTGTCGTCAAAAGAAAAACTGTAAAAGAATACGAAAGAAGAAAAACGGTACGATAAAAAAAAAACAAATATCATCACAAAAGAGTGAGAAAAAAATAAGAAACGCACTATATTGAATTTTATCTCATGAAGAGATTCTGTAACAAACAGAAGTGACTTAGTTAACTGATTGACATGTTGTTAAGATCTATGTTTTACTTGAGACACATTTATTAAATTAACTTGATGAATAGTAGAAGTATCAGACGAGTCTAATAAAAGTCGTACAACATAATATATTGCTGTTCTTTGAGTAAGTAATTGTAGTGTGTAAGTGCATAGTTGTTTGTTATATTTGGTTGGAGACCATATCCCATTTTTGCAGTTCTGACATATCGAGTTATTAAAGTTTTAGACCAAAGTAAAATAAAATCACATGGAATTTTTATCAAATTTTTTTTTTCTATTATTTATAAATAGGAAGGAAGGTGTGGGTACCGCTGCCCTGGGAACCATTGGACAACCAACATCCCTTCCATAGGTCAACCCAAGTTGTTTGCTACGTTTGGTGACTTAGCAGGGGTTCCTAGATTTATGGGGTGACGTTTTCATCTGGGTCTTGGCGGCAGAAGCGTTTGCCCACCTGCGCATGGCTGGATCGGGAGAGACCGGTTGAGGGATACATTTTCACCTCTCTAGCCGGACACTCACGAGACATCGCCTTTACTCAGCAGTGAATGTACGTCCGTCACTCCTGGACACATGACAACAAATACGACATAGGGCAACCTGTGTTGAGCTAATGTAAAAAACGTCTACTTTTTAATGTGTTATAACATTTTTTGATAAATGTAATAAATTCCATTTAAATGGGCATGGTATAATTTTTGAGAATACAAACGACCACGTGAAATTTAAAACATTTTTTTGGTCGACGACGAGATATGTAAAAAAACTTCTCTATTCCATTTTCATTAAAAATGTGTACTCTGGGACATATTTTGGCTCACTTTAATAAAACAGCTCATCAATTCAAGATTTTTTAAAAATTATTCGTTTGCTTCAGATATTACTTATTTATAAATAGAATGATAAAAGTTTTTGGGAATGCATTGCAGAAATACAGTGCATAAATGGTCTGTTTTATTGTTCAATCCTCGTATTCATCCTCTTTTACTTTACTCCCTTAACAAAATTTTAGCTTATCGAAAAGATCATTCTGTACAAAGTGGGTTGACTACCTATCGCTAGAACTGTGATATATACCGATTTGAAAGAAAACGGATGTCGTCAGTTTTCATGAAACGTTTCATAATAGCGATGTGTCATGACTCATTTTACAAGCTTAATGTTCTCGTACAGCTCAAAGAGTCGACTTAATTGAACGATGGCTCCATTGAATGAGAACCGTGAATATTCTTTTCGCCCGGTAGGACTCCCAGCGTAAGCGTATGAATGATCGTAAGACTCTTGATATCGGTACGCCACCTCGTACCATGAGACAAATAAGATGCTAGGTAGTTGGTTGGCGTGTATAAATATGTTCAAGTCTATATGTCAGACACCGTTCACGTCTCTGAGTATGTAATTAATACTTGGATCATTTTAATGACGCGATTTCCTAAAATATCTCCTAAAATAAGTAACCGTTTAATTGAGCCGTGATATGGCTTACACGGAGTCATACGAATACGGCTCATCAAAAAGAGCTAGTTTAATTGTGCGGCTCGTTCATCAACGACACATCGCTATTTAAGGCGATGCCATACGTAGTAATGCAAAATCATGTGTTTTTGGTTTGATAATTTGGTCGCCTAGAAATGTTTCAGATGCTTTAATTAAATACTGCGAGTAGAATACATCTTAACCTTTAAAATCATCGAGTATTTTTTAGGTAAGTCTTTTTATAAGCCCAGAAAAAAATAATGTATAAGGCCTATGAAAACTGCTTTAAAGTTCAAAATCTCCTACTTACGAACCCATTTTCGGTTATGCTTTTATTGTATAATGTGGCAAATTAAGTTATTTATAAAATGATCGAAAAAAAATATATTTATGCCTGAACATCCACAAAATAAAATAAAAGGCACTTTTTGGCCATGTTTTTTTCTTGATTAAATCAAAACAGGCGGATGGTGTTAAGCGGGATTTAAACCTTATCGCCATCTACGTAAGGGTTGTTATTGATAGCGGCTCAATTTAAAATATTACACGACGTAGTGCATCGCCTTAACAAGTTTGTTTGAGAAAGAAAGAAGGCATTTTAAAAGTTTTGTAAAGTAAGCTTTTTTAGGGATTTAAATATGTCCACAACACACACTTTTATCGGTTTATTTCAGATTTTATATTACTAATAAATAATGTCAATGTAAAATTTCACTCTTTATTAAAGTAAGTACATAATATTACATCATAAAGTGTATTTTTTGGACGGATTATCATAATATTATGAATTTTCCCCGATGCACCGTCCTTAAGCCGCGGGAGGGAGCAAACAGGACTCCCTCGGGTTAGGGGATGATATACGAGACACTTTAATTGATGCAGCTGTACAACATCTAATATAGAATATTTTATAAATGCGCATTTTTAAGGAAAATAAATATTTAGTGATTTATATGCAACAAATAAATGCAGACTATCCAAAGTCAGTGAGGCCAAGGCGCCCATCGTTATCAAATATGAGTATAACGGAAAATTGGTTCGGACGTCTTGTGTGTTTGTATTTGGCCACTATATATAAATTCATTCGTGCAACTTTTTGATTCAGATTGAGGGTTATTTTTAATAACAGAAGTGTATTCACCACTAAAGATGAGCTAAAATACTATCTATAATAATGACTAAAGCATATTACAAAGCGATTCGGAGAGCTTAATGACGGGCCGCTGCTCAAACACGAAACATTTGTAATACGGGAACTAAGTCTATTGCAGTAAAGGATACAGCAAGGCAAGTAAGCCAAGTGGTAGATACTCTTAGTATCCCCCTGGTGAAATACCACATTTTAGAATCAAAAGTTTACTTGAAATTACTTGAGCCATGTTTGGTTCGATCTTAAAAACCTGGTACTTTTCCACAATACACTTCCCCGTCTCTTTTATTTGCCCATTATATTAAGTTTTATAACATTTTGAGGAGCCAGAGTATCCGGTTGACAGGGAGCTATTAGCTCCACACAGGATGCCTTGCTGAAAATAATTTCCATCAGGCCTATGTCATCTTTGGAGATGCTGCGTGAAGGATCTTTTTAGAGAATTAAGAAAATGAAATTCTGGGAAGGAAGAAGGTACGAGGGATTTTTCCAATAATGTTTCAGAATCTGGATGAGTCCTGCAGGAGAGGTCAAAAGGTCTCCCTCGACCAGTCTCTCCCAATCCGGCCACCCAGTTAGTGGGTTGATTCATGCAAGACCTGGACAAGCCTCACCTCATGAACCCGGGCACCCTTGCTAAGTCACCAAATGTATCGAACCTTGGGATGACCAATGACAGAGGTGTTGGTTATCCAATTCCGTACTAGCCTCCCAAATTGAATCTTGTGCGGTACTCACGTAAAATTATGTATAAGTGAGTAATTTTAATGTAAATGCAGAAATGTTGTATCCCATAAATCGTGAGCACAATAATGAACGGAAGTTTAACTCCTGTTATTGCACTCTCTATTACAAAAACATGGAACATTAAAAAAGGGTGTTAAAAAATACATTTACAAAACCAACTACAAAAAATGGTTAACTTCCCGGCGCCAACTTCGTAGCTAATTAATAGTTATCCAATTAAGGTCTGAAATTTTTCCTTCTTATTTTTTCAGTTACGTCGAAAACTATTACTGGGTCTCCACAAGAAATAACGTACAACCCTTGCGTTCTTGCCATCACACTTTTGAAATATACTTTCAAGCGATTAAAACTTTTTCACCATCGCATATTTTTATATATTTTTTATAGCAGTAAATTGGTTTGGATTGTGTGACATATGATACTTGATAAAAGATAACTCCAAGTCATTACCATTATTAAGTTATTATTATTATACGTTGGAATGAGCTACCAGCGTCGTATTTCTTCCTTCGTTTAATGTGGGTTTCTTGAAGACCCGCATCCTTTACAGCAACTCTTTTCCACCTCACGAAAACCCAACATCATATTCTATAACAGTCTGTGGTAATGATTTCTCCAAAACTTAAGCCCAATAAAGCCATAACAAATAAAAGAACGAAACATACACATTTTAGATAGTGCAAAATACTTGAGCCTATCATTCACTAACATCTGGCCTTGAAACAGCACGTAGAAAAAGTGAAAGAAAAATCATTCAGCTGTGTACTTATTTGGTAGAATAGCTCATTCTCTACCAAAAAAAGTCAACAAGGACTTGTGCTTTAGCCTAATGAAGTTCCACCTAAATTATCTTATAGAAATATGAGGAAACACACACATTTCGTACGTAAACGATATAAAAATAATACAAAATAAAGTTTTAAGAATATTTCAATTATAATTTGCGATGCAGCGCTTCACAAATTTAATGTTCGCAGAGGGAAAGGTGCATGGGTTTGCTGCCTTAATGTGCCTCAGAGTAGCCGGAACGAGTCAGCGCTACCGGAGATCGGAAAACACTCTTGTCCAGGCTGTCGCCCAGTGGCAAGGAGCGCCCCTTCACCATATATGGAAAATGTCCCTCAAACCACTGTAGTACAAGTGCTTAATATTTATTTTCAACTTAATATCATGCAATTTAAATATATAAATAATAAATTAAATTATATGTTTACCAACATATAAACTAATTGAAAATTATGAAACATTTGCCTATATAAAATTGATGTATGCACACGAACACAACATTTATAAAAAAACGTCGTACATGAACACTATACAAGACAACGTAATAAATTGTACACTAAAGACCGAAAGTGGTAAGAAAAGCATAGGTCTTTACGGTATGTACATTTACAATCTCCTTCCTCAAACAGAGAATCGAATATATATTTTAAGCTATTCAATCTTTAGATAAGTGAATAAAATTATAATACGGATATTACTTATCATTGTAATATTATGTAGAAGTTTGTTATATTTCTTTAAATATAATAAATAATAAAACAAAAAATAAAACAAAAATTAGGGTGGCAGCCATTTTTTCCAGAAGATAATCGGTTATTGTTAAAGTTGTCTGAATCGTTTCTTAAGAGCTTTATATCCGCTTTAAACTTCAGCGTTATTTATTATTTGCCGGAAAGAAATAGGACCATTTAAAGCTTTAGCCGAGAAGCTCAATAAACCTGAAATAACCTGTCAAGACGTTTCGCGTAAGAGTTAGTGAGTTAATTTCTAGATTAAGGCCCCTCCTCGGCAAACAGTCCGTATTATATTTCTCTTATTTCTCCCTTATTTCTCCCTTATTCTCCTTTATTTCTCTCTTGGTGCTCTGTATCTACCGCCGATATATTTTAATTGCTTCCATTCCCTAGGGATTTTCTTCACCTGTTTTTGTAGGCATCCGCAGCTGACCATAATTCAAGATTAGCTCCGAAATATAACTCAACTGGAAGTCCAACCACCCTTTTGTATTAGCGGAATAATGGAATACTAATACTAAATATAAAATTAACCTTTACATTATATTAATCAAGAGATTATCAATATATCATTGAAGTAGTAGACTGAAAAACTATTATATAATTTCACTTAAAACTATACATGTTTACCTATTAATGTCACATTTAGTAAAAACTTAATATAAGTATACTTACATAATTTAAAAAAAAGAGTAAAAATTAAATTACATCTGGCATTCCACAAACATTTGGTTCCTTAGAACAGGCAATCTACCTAGCTAGGAACTAAATTTGACCTAACAAAACGTAATAACACTTGTACCTACTAATTTGAAATATGTGCTCTCATTATCTGATAGTATTATTACGCCAGCGTCTGGACGATCTAGGCCCTCTGATTGGTCGAATTAAAATTGTCTGTTTCGGGTAAATTCAGCTAACTTGAAAATTAAGACACGATTTCATACTAAAATAGGATCGCCTCATAATAATACGAGATTTCTTCAAAAGCATCATTTCTGCTCATAGAATTTTTGGATAATATCGAAGAAAATATGTTTTAGAAAGTTCATAATCCATTGGATTAATTACATTACAATGAAAATTATCCACAGTTACGTGATTATGTTTGACGTTTATAAAAAAATCACGCGTTCCTTATTCAATATGGCCGATACGCACGGCTATAGCCGACAGAGCGCACCTCGTGCGTTTTAAAAACGAACCAAACGAATGGCGCGAATATTTAAATATGCAGCTCACAATATTTGACTACTTACGATTAACAAGCATTTAATAAGAAGATTTCTTCTGGAATAGAGGTGAGGCGTATTTATCGTACCCAGTAAAAGTACCGGGTATTTCCATGCGATACTTTGTAATTGTGACAGATCTCTAAAATACCTGGTTCCAAAATACTCATGAGTATTTTATACCGGGACTAAATATTTTTAATAGGTACTTTTACCAGGTATTTTTGACAAGTATTTTAATAGGTATTTTTGATGGGTATTTTTTAGTAGGTATTTTTGATGGGTATTTTTAGTAGGTATTTTTGGTAGGTATTTCCGTTGGGTATTTTTGATGGGTATTTTTAGTAGGTATTTTTGATGGGTATTTTCAGTAGGTATTGTTGGTAGGTATTTTTGATGGATATTTTTGATGAGTATTTATGTTGGGTATTTTTAGTAGGTATTTTTGACCGGCATATTCGACTGGTATTTTGATCAAATATTTAGCGATGGGAAAATGTGGGGAATTTTTGCCAAACGGAACTCCGTAGCCACCTCCCCCATGGTTTTTGAAAAATTATTGTGGGGAATCACATATGAATATTTTGCTTGTGCGGAATTTTTTTCAATGAAGTTCCGTAACTTGGGGAGTATCCTTTTTGAAATTTTGTTGTGGGGAATAATGTTTGCAACAGAAATTCTGCAACAACACCCCCCCTTCCCCATGGAATCAAGCTCCCGTAGAATATTTGTGGGGAATATGTGGGCAGAATTTATGCGAGTACCTTAGCTTATTCTGAATCAATCCTCAGGTCGGTATCAAATACTTTTGAAGTACTCATAGGACCCACCTCTACTCTGGAAGCTTATCACTTTGTAATGGCATTTTTCATTATTATTTATATTTTTTTTGCTTATTAATTATATCTGATTTTATATTGACATGTTTTCTAATTTGTAAAATTTCAAAATTATTTATTTGCGATGCTTTATATCCTGAGTGAAGTAATTTAAGACCTGAATTTTTATCGAAAGGGTGATCATTATTCAAAAGATTATTTGCAAACTATATTATTTTTATTTTTATTATTTTTATTATTTTTTATTATTTTTATTTTATTTTTATTTTATTTTTCCTTTTTTTAATTTCTCAACTCTTTTTTAAATTTTAAATATTAATTTCATCAAAATATAAAGCAAAATTTCAATTTTATAAACTCATATGTCAATATTTTTTTTTTACGATATTGCCATTTTTGTATTATCGTATTTGTATATTCTTTTGGTCTATTCAAATACAAGTTAGCAACTTCTTATACTATTATTTTTTTTTCTTTTCATATTATTTATAAAGTGCAATAAGTAAAAGTCAATACACTAGACTATACATGAATCGCTTTCAATAAATATGCCTATTTCTGACTGTCCTAAAACAGGTATTCTCCTAGTTGGACAGCCAAAGATCATTGTACTATGTAATATGTCATGTTTTTTTAAAAAATAATAAATAAATAAATAATAAATAATAAACTCAAATTCACTATTTCCATTTAGAGCCCTGCGATATTCTTTAGTTCTGACTTCAAAGTTTCTATTGGTTTACCTTTGTAAAAGAAATTACAATCATCCCAATTGAGTTTTTAAACTCCTGATTTTTTTGTTTGAATTTTGCTATCTTTATTATTAAGGCGATGCCATACGTGGTAATGCAAAATCATGTGTTTTTGGTTTGAAAATTTGGTCGCCTAGAAATGTTTCAGATGCTTTAATTAAATACTGCGAGTATAATACATCTTGGCCTTTGAAATAATCGAGTATTTTTTAGATAAGTCTTTTTATAAGCCCAGAAAAAAATAATGTAAAGGCCTATGAAAACTGCTTTAAAGTTCAAAATCTCCTCCTTACGAACCCATTTTCGGTTGTGATTTTATTGTATAATGTGGTAAATTAAGTTATTTATAAAATGATCGAAAAAAAAAATATTTATGCCTGAACATCCACAAAATAAAATAAAAGGCACTTTTTGGCCATGTTTTTTTCTTGCATAAATCAAAACAGGCGGATGGTGTTACGCGGGAATTTAAACCTTATCGCCATCTACGTAAGGGTTGTTATTGATAGCGGCTCAATTTAAAATATTACACGATGTAGTGCATCGCCTTAAGAATATATTTCTTCATTGTTATTAGTGTAAAATGCCAGTTGAATAGTACCAGAATTGTTTTTATATATAATTTTAGAAGTATCGTTATCCACAAGCAGAATTCTACGCCATTGTTTATTTCTATCTTTAGAAAGACCGTTTGAAGAGAATATGTTTAAATTTTTTTATTTAGTATTTCAACTATCAATTTATTAGAATAACCGTTATTAAATGCTATTTGTCTTATGAATATATTGTTTTATGGTTATATTCTTTTTGTTTTTTTCAGGTCTTAAAATACTTCACTATAAATAATTTAGAAATTTTAGAAATGAGGAAACATGTTAATATAAAAGCAGATATAATTAACAAGAATTTTTTTATAAACTCTCTTTTAAATATTTTCCCACTTAACTGGTCTTTCCCGTCTAACGATATTGTAATTCCTAATTATTATAAACCCAGCCTACTCTTACCCCTCCCCCCTCCTTCCACTTCTTCTTTCCCAATTGCAATCTATATTTAATTTTTGACTTCGTTGTATACACAATAAAATGTAAACATTATATTTATTTATTTATTGGACAATTTGCATAGCGCCGCTTTTGTGAGACATCACCTCAGGGGCGCTATATTGTAATAATCTACCTTTATTTACAGATTTTTACTCTCCTGATGAAGGTGTATATATAATCTAACTTTAAACTTTATTAGATACAGTAACAGTTGTAGGTAAAGAATTACCAAATGATTACCGAAAATGATTACCCTCCTTTTATTCATAAACACGGGTACAATTAATCAATATGTAATAATCTATTATTTAAGTCAACTTTGTTATAACTATCTTTAATTGTGACAAACTATATGATATTGATTCAACTTATAGACATTGACGGTTGTAACACATATTTAAGCACTGCAAGTCTCCTATGAGCTCATTATATTAGGTACGACAACAGTTAATATCAGTTGTAGACATGTAGTCAATAATAGTGTTTCATTTGAAATAATCCATCACAAATACGTAATATTTCATTTATTCAAACAACTGTCATTCTTATGATCCGTAAATTTAGCATGTTATTATTAATTAACTCCTTCCTGTTCCGTGTTTTAACAATATATATACTCACCCTCTCTCTGTGAATGTCCTAATATCTATCTATTAAATGTAACTGTTGTTAATATCACTTAAAATGGGCGAAGCCCAAATAAGAGCCGCCCGCAGGGCCTAGCAGAAAAAAACCCGCGGAGCGGGTTTTTAACTGCTAGTACTATATTATTTCTGTTATATCTGCTTTAAATGTATCTAATGTAAAAAATAAATAAAATAAAAAAATATAGTAAAAGATAACACTAACAAATCTAGCAAAACATGAAATAGAACAAGACAAATAAAATATAAAAAAGGTAACGATCTCAACTGGGAATCGAACGAAGGACTGGAACAACGTCTTTATCCACTCGAGCGTTGGGACCTAATTATTATACGCCATATGTCAATACACATCAGAAGAAGTCATCAGCATCAAGAATCCCATATAAATAAAAATCGGATATATTTAACCGAGACACTATCTAGGTTAAAAATCGTTGTTTTAGATCTTTGTGATAATTCAAAAAGATAGCTACAAAAAATAATGGACAAAATTAGTAAGATAATATTTTTAATTCTGAATTTTAATATGAGATCAACAAATATGACGTGTAATAATTATGTCACAATGGTCGAGTAGATAAAGAAGTTGTACAGATAAGACAGAGATTCTCAGTTCAATTCCCAGTTGAAAACGTTATCCTTATTCTGTTTCATGTAACGTTAAGATATGTTAGTATTATGTTCTTCAATGATATATTACATTGACGGGTTTTTTTTAAAGGAAAAGTAGTTCCAATAAAATTCAAGATTACTAATATATATTATTTGCAAACATGAACCTTAGATGCCAAACTATACACTTGTTTATGTTTTATTTATAAGAATATACGTATATCAAACGATTTCATACAAATGTTTACAGTTTTTTTGTTCAATTTCACCCATTTTCAAACTCCTGTGATGTTAAATTCTCGTTTACTTCAAAGCGAATTGAATTCTTTTAGACCGTGAGAAAAAAGCAAGTTAACCATTCTTTGACCATCCACTAAATAGAATATTTTCTCCGTTCTCAAAGTTATTATTTTTTCCTTCAATTTCATTTTGGCTTCATATTAAATAAAGGCCGTATATAAAGTGCGCGATACAAACTTGAGAAATGAAATACGCACTCACTTAATCTTACGTAGCTAATGTTGTTACATATTTAATCCAAAGTGTTTTTAGTCTACTATTCATTATTTTTTTTATTCCGAAACACATTTTTCCAGCGAAAAACTTTAAAAACCTTATAAATGGCAGAAAATTTTTAAATTGAACATATTAATCAGGGCCATTTCGCCCTTTCCGTGATTTATATCTAGGCCTTATAAATTATGACCTGTTTTTCGGAGAGCTCGATACGAAACAAACTTTTACACCATGCAAGCTTCGAATGGAACACTTTTTTTATACGACGCAACTTTTTTAACGATTCAACAACTTTGGCCATTTTGGATTTTAGATGAGTTTTTTTTTAGATTTTCTGCGTAGGTTTGTTTTAATTAAAAATATGTGTATAAATTTTTATTCTTTTACACTACGCCAAAGACTTCAATTAAATTCTCATCATTAGGTTTAGAAAATTCAAATACAAAATAAATGATCAAATACACTTTTGTACTAACCATAGTAAAAAAATCCCTGCAAAGATAGTTTTAAGATTTATATAATGCGTACAGTGAGTATAATACGAGTAGGTCGGTATTTGTTTATCTATTTCTTAACTGGAGCAGGTAGCGCAAAAGTAAAAGTCATAATGTGAATGTCCCATATTTTTTGTAAATGGCGTCAAATGTCATTGTGCTTTGACATTGATGTTGTAGACAGATAGAAAATTAGTTAAAAACAAGCAATGCATCGATGCACTTATTCGACCAATTTCCGTTCTGTTGTATTAAAGCAATTTGTTAGGTAGTGTTTCAGATAAACAAATCCGATTATTGTTTATGTGAGACATCTATTGACTTTTTATAAAAGTCTAAATGAGATTTCAATTGGATTTCAAGAACTTTTCTTTTAAAAATTATTAATCATTGCTAGTCAATCCAATGAGCCTGCTGTGCCGCAACACAAAGGACTTTACCATCAAAACCGTGGTTTCAACAATTCCCCTATTCAAATAGAAATTTCCTCACTTATTCGAATGAGCATTGGACATTGTTCCGTCCGAAATGCTTGACTCTGGGGAGACAGAAATGGGAACTTTAAATCACATATTTTTTTGTTGTCCCTCTCTAAACAAATATCTTCCCTTCTATCAAGTCTTATCTAAAATTGCCTCCCTCCATTCGAAATCTCACCTCTTCTAAGTTTGAAATTTGCCGATTTTAACAAAAATAATTCTCCTTCCCTTTCTCCATCATTTGAAATGATAGCCTAGAACACCTTTGAAGGGTGAAAAGTTTTTAAAAGAAAAGTTAAGTAATATTACAATTCAAAATTTTCATTTTTATGATTAGGTTTGATTGTGTTTTTTTAAATGGTTTATTTTCTAGATCAAATGGAGTAGGTATGTCATAATTTAATTTTCATTTATCCCTTTTGAATGTATGAGGTCAACTTCGAAAAAGAGAAGGTACTCAACGCAACTCCGTATATTTTAAAATACAACAACCTACACATTTATAAACGTACTCATCTACCTACATAATATTATAAACTCCAGCATGCGGTGAAAACACAGAAAGGGTTCAATTTTCAGAGCATGTTTTTCAAAGTCAAAACGTTGCTAATGACAATAATTTCAGTCTAGCCCCGCCGCGGCTCAAACGTCTTGAAACCAGAAGGCTTAATGTGATACATACGTTAATTTCAATGAACGGGTCTTCCCTTTATGCTTCCATTTAATTAATGTTACTCGATTATTTTACAACAAAAGAACCATCTGAATGTCATTGATGTTTTACGTCTATATATTTGTTACCAATTCAATCAATAGTACCTGCCTGTTTTAAAAAAGAATAATTATTTATGTTACATTACATTTAGGATATCAAGTGAATTCGGGATGTAGAAGTTCACGAAAGTTTTACATTTTGACAGTGTTTGAGTTGGTTATAAAAATACAACAAAAATTACTTACTTGAGGCAACGAATAGATTCAACCCTAAAAACCAGACACTTTGCAAATTTTTGCTATCCTTAGTTTTAATTATACAGTGCATAACTCTATTGATAGCCGATTCTTCTTAGGATTTTTTTTATGTGAATACCGCACCAGAGTCCAAACTGCTCCCAACCGTCTGGAGCCAGTAAGACTATGGTATCCTCAATTGGGGTATGTTGTGAGACTGAAGGTGTTGGGGAGGGGGAGGAGATGGGGAAGATGAAGTTGAGAGAATACTTGGCTATTCAGATCTGGTCACCAAATACAGCTAAAACCATTTCAAGCAATGCTTCAATTCTGAATGGTGGTCTTACACCAGGATGATATTCAGAGTATCTTCCAATATATATATATATTATTTTAACAGAAAAATTTGTGAAATAATACAAATTAATCATTCAAAATTTACTTGCGCTCGCCGGGATTATAACCCTCGGTTTGCTAATGGAGAGCCTTACCCCTCGACCACGTAGGCCGTCAAATGGCTTTAATATGCCTGAAAGCTTCAGCCGTATTCGTCAATACGAATTTTTCAAGATACCACACAACAGAACAGATGTTCTAGCACAGCATAGCATGACAAGAGGAATAATGGTGCTACTGAAAGAAATTTTTAAGACATCGGTATATTTAATGTCTCTTTAAAAACCATTAAGCTCTTTTGCGTAGATTTTATGAAAGTTAAAATAAGAAATCTTGTATTGTAAATGGATGGTTAATTGGTTGCACGAAAATGCAAATAAATTAATAAGAAGCATTAAGTATATCTGTATTGCACAATCTTGTGGAAGTCTTGAATGATAACAAAGAACAGTCCCGTTGAGTTGGGACAGTCGTACTATGTTTTTTTTAATACACATGGCACAATATGTGCAACCAATATAAGTATAAACTTTAAAGAATAAAGTGTAAAATGGTATCAGGTGATGTTAAAAAGTAAAAAGGAGAATAAAGAAATTCAGGACAGAAACAGAATAGCCAGGAATCTACTTGAAATTTCCATTCTGGTTACTCGTAACATAAACATCTTAATCTATTTCAAGCAATTCATTTATGCTGGCTGCTTGTTTATCTCCTGGGCTACAAACTGAGTAAATTTTCCACCCACTTTGCAAAACCTTCTCTGACCTCTGGGCCTCGAGCCAAAGCTCTTATCGGTCTCTAACGGATATTTTTGAATTGCATTTTGAAGATTTTTATCTACAAAAATCTGCTACGTAAATACCATGCAAACCTAAATATTTATTCTATAGAGCTGCCAAAAATAAATACAAAGTGACTGCACAATCACTAGAAGTATTTCCATTATTTAGAATGGTTGTATGCAAGGGATTATGTTTACAGAGAATTAGCGGTCACCCAAGAGAACAGGAGAGAACTTTCATGTGGAGGCATTTCTGTTATTTGTATGACCGTATTTTGGGCCGTGTTGGATAACGTGTGTTATCTACGCTTATGAAACGTTACTAGAGTGCAAATTAAAAGGGCCACACTATATCTAAGCCCACATATTGTGTTTGTAAGCTGCATATTTATGCAATGTGTGGAAAGTTCAAACATGGTAATCTAAAAAACCTGGCACCCGGAAAATTTTCACAATTCTGGCTCAATGCCAGGTATTTATATTGTACAAATCTATGGCAGGTGTTTTGAGTTCGTAACTTTTTTCATTGTTATCATTATTATTCACCTGAAAAATAATAAAAAAATTGCAAATACATTCAAAGGCCTATCCAAAACAAAATCCTACATTAAATGAATTGCCAAATCTTTAATAAACTCTTTCACCTGATCAAGAACAATTCACCCAAAATATTTTTCGTAGGTTCATTGTATTATATTATATTACATTATATTATACCTACGTTACCTCTGATTATAATATTTTGTTTGTGCTTCACAAAACAAGCTCTATTGCATAAAATCCTACTTTAAACTTTTTGTTTATTTCTTATTTGGGTGATATCATATTCCGATTTCCTCTCTGCTTATCCCTGTAGAGTAATTGCATGATGGATTTTTTTATTGGTGGTGCACAAATTTGTCACATAAAATAATTAACTACTCAGGCTGATATTTGATGTATTCAAATTTAGAAATTTAAAAAAAAAACAATTAAATGGCTCGCCTTACGTTTTTTGTAACTAAAATTATTAATGACGAAAAGATTTATTTAAAAACACACATATTTTATTACACAAATGTATTTAAAGGGTTATAATCACCTATATTTTTGCGTTTTATGTAAAAAAATATAAATAAAAAACTAACAAAGCTAAATAATTTTTTTTTCAAATTGCGTTTGGAACCATTTAGTTTAAAAAGGTATACATTTTAATCCTTCCGTAATCCTTAACCCTTTGAATTTCTTTATTTTTTTTATATTTGAATATAAAACGTGGTATTTTTTCTTTCTCACACCGTATAGATTGTATTTCTCACCACGACAGTAAGGGAGATACAACGATTTCTCTGAGACAATTTGAGTTGTTCCCAAAAGTTAACAAATTAGGCTGAAGGGTTTAACATCTGCTCTGTAACTTATTGGTATTCTACATAGAGTGAGATATCTTTTAAAACCAATTTGTTCATCATAATTAGTCTGTGGGTGCATCAAATTTAGATTACTTTTGATTCTAGGTGAGGGAACCCAAAATCCTTAATATCTTCCACTGGGTTGGCCCGCAAGTCATCAGAAAATTATTCATATGTTTACGCTTTCAGTTTAAAAAAAAGCTGTCTAGGCGTAAGACAACAAACCGGGTCGTTTCAATGTCGACCTTTAGTAGAATCTCACTATTTATAGCCTCTTGATATTCCCTGAGGGTTGTTGTCTCCTGGCCTTGTTGTCATAAAGTGGGTCAGGCAATATTTGAGAGGACAGGGCGCAATGGCAGCGAAGTTGATAAAGAGATCAACTCAAAGAATAGCGAGACGAGAGGCTTGAATTATAATTTCTCACTAAATTTTTTTTTTAAACTCGAGACCGGTGCCAGTTTGACCAAAACATCGCAATTTTTTTAATTAAGAAGACTTGAGGCCTGTATGAAGATAGGCTTGCATCTAACTATTCATAATACTCAAAAACTTCGTTTTTAAATAAGAATCAACGATTCTGGGATTGTCCACCACAAAATTGTTAGTTTTCCTTACATTTGAAATGAATAGGTTTAATAAATTTAAAATAATAATATTAATGGCAAAACTTATAAAACTACAATTTTTAAAATGATCTATTTTACTTCAATGGCCCTAATAAGTCAAAAAAATAATATTAAAAACTAAAGCTGAAAGTAAAGCAAAAGTTATTTAAAAAATCTTTACTCTTATTTAAATATAATACACCCATAATTATATATGTTATGCAATGTAATTAAACAACGTTAATTTCCGTGTTATAAATTTCGAACCCGCGATCTCCCAGTCTGGAGAAAATGAAATTTGAACTCTGCTACAATTAAAATAATAATTATAAATTCTATCCAAAATCTAATTTTCAGATTGCCTTCCAAAAGCAGAATTTTACTTTTTTCGATACAAATGGTCTGACATATTTTACAAAATTTCCCCAACCCGACGAGGCGATATTAAAATTGCGTTATGCGAGAAGCCGCAATAAACTGTAACTAATTCCATATTTTATACACACAAAGCTGAGGAACAGGGTCAAATTTATTGCTAAATTATACGGCTTCGTGATATTATACACGTATTTATGACCTATGTACAATATTACCGTCCACCGTACTTAAACATTCCCAATCCGTATTTCGAGGTTCCAACTATACCACACTTAAAGAAATTTTTTCAATATTAATAGGTACAAAAATACGTTTTTAGTTCGAAGTTTGGTTGCGAAACTTAAGTAGGTGGCCTAATTCTTTTTGTAATATTTTTCATATGATTTGAGATACTAGCTGACGTATAGCTGGCATTGCTCGACTATTCTCTTATACAATAACTTTAATATCTATGTACTATATATATATAAACCTTCCGGAAGAAATTCTCTCAATGATAGTGGAAACCCTATCAAACTCGGTTGCATAGTTAAGAAGAACTGAGCTCACAAACAGACAGACGTGGATAGTGACTTTTATACTATTTACAGATACTATTTCCACGATTACGAATTTTCTAAAAGTTTGTCAGGAAACGGCCTGTAATCGCCTATGGTTCATTACGATCTGGGATGTTGCGGGACTATTCCCGAACATTTCACAACATTCCAGAATGTTCCGGGATGTTCTGGAATGTTGTGAAACGCTCTTGAATGTTCAGATGGGAAACTTCCAGCCCTATATATTTTCAAAAGCACGCCCTTCAGGTAAAAACGGGAACCTTCTTCATGTATTGGGGATAGAAGGCCACCACACCATATAACTCCTCTGATCGTACCGGGACTCGTTTTTGACTTTTAGCGGCACGCATATTGTACACTTTCTTATATAACATATATTCTGTGAACTTTTGTTAATGTTCATGAAATTTTGTTATAATATTCGGAAATGGTATGGGATTTAGATGTGAGTACATAATCATATTATGTATATTGTATCCGGTTGTAAATAAAATCATTTTAATTAGTCGATTACCTACCTACTCTTAAGACAAATAATTTATTTGATTGTTCATAATCAACCATATCTACTTTTCTAAATAGATATGGTTGATTAAATTAAATTTATTTATGTTTCGATTGTGTGTTTTGTGAATAATTGAATGTTAGTCTTGGAAGTAAAAATTAACCTACTTCCCGACATCCGATCGAGCTGAAACTCGGCAGATATACTCATTGTAGATGACAATGCATCATATCAACTTTTATGGTAATCACGCACTCGTACGCGGATAAATACGCATTTCTAATATATAAAATATATTTCATTCCTGTTCAGTCGGTATTTGGCTTAGCGAAGTTGCCTCTAGTCCCTGGGGAGGATGGTTCGATCCTTAGTCAAACGAAATTTAAAATATAATACAGCTATCATTAAAAACAGATGTATTATAGTAAAAAAACTTTGTTTTTACGAGGTTGATTTTGATATTACCACATTTAAATTTTTGTTAGGTTTTGAGTAAAGTAGGTAGGTACTCATTTTGATTTTAACTGATTGTAAGGTAATAATTTTGGCTATGGTCATTCAAAAAGTACCTACGGCGAGTATGATGCTAATAGCATGACGTTAATTAAAATTAAATAGCGTAACCATTCTGAAAAGCCTTTGATAAACCAACCCCTCAGGTCACAGATGGGTTGAATATTACATATTTTATTCGGTACATTGATAATTGCTTTTATGGAAAGAAAAATGGGACAATTTGGACCACATTATAGGTTTTCCTTGTTGTCCTTCCAACAATAATATACGAGTATACTATTTTGCTCGCAAGTGTGTAACAAAATATAACAAAATACAATATATCATTGAAGGGGAAGATAATACTAATAAATCTAAATTAAAAATGAAACCTGTTTCTTGTTCTGTTTCATTTTTTGTAATAAAAAGTTAACTGTCAGAACTAGAAATTGAACCCGGGATCTTTTGTCTTACCGGGACAGGTGTCTTAAACCACTCGATCATTACTCATTAAGCGTCATATTTGTTGATGTCATAGTTAATTAACAATATCATCTTGCAACTAATTTTTCCCATATTTTTGGCGTCTATCTTATCTGTGGTATGTATTTACTACACATTGCTTCTAATAACTTTAATAACTCTATAAATGTAATGAATTCTGGGTTCAGATTTTAGGTATTCTTCCGTTATACATTTATGCACTGCACTAAAAAATAATATTTTACATAGTTTTCAAATTCAATTAAAAATCAGAGATTTTTTTTAAAAATCGGGAACAAATACACCAATATAATCAACCATGTGATACTAATACGCAAAGATTGTGCGAGGAAACGACACGCTATTGATGTCCTTCTTTAATTCTCTATGCGGGAACATGAGACATGATTTTGCATTACTACGTATGGCATCGCTTTAATTTAAATGTTCCTATTTTATAATCATAATCTATGATTCAGTATATCTTTAAAAATTTAGATGTGCTTAGAAATTTGTGTCATCAAATATTAAGATTAATTGACTTGATAGAACCATCAGACAAGCTGGCATGTGATAGATTTGTTAGATTATCTCTTGTAAACACGGTTAATATGCTGGTTATTAAAAAAATATATTTTTTTTATTAAATAATAAAAAAAATCTTTATTTGTTTGTCCCGTGCGCGTTTCTATACCATTCGTCTGATTTCGCTGAAAATATCAAAGTTTGTTCTTATCAATGCCAGGAGTGTTTAGAGAGTAGTTTGAATGGTATAAGAAGTCGATGACGCTTAATATCGAATGACATAACGCATTATCTCTGCACTGGAATACGATACGGAGTTGAATTTATATGGTTTTTGTTTGTAATATCAACGATGTGGATTTTATGACACTACATAAAGTGAGCGGTAGAAATAGTCGGGGATGCCCGAGGAGGACATGAATCAAATAATTACTTGTGGTAAAATGAGACTTAAGTGATGAACGAAGAAAGAGGTGTTAGGAGAAAGTATGACATAGAAGAAGTCGAAGACGCCCGAGGAAAACATGGTACGAATCAAGTGAAAAAATGCTTATTACAATGAAATAATATAATTTTTACCTTTAAACTACACCCAGTTGGCAGGTACTCTAGAATTCACAACCTCAAAACTTCACCCCAAACCATTCGTAAGTCCCCGAGTAACGCCGGGTGTAAGCAAGCTAGTAAAATGTAATAAAAAAATAATATCGGTAGATATATCAGTCGGTGGCCGAGTTGACATCGCGCTTGGGTCCCACTCAGGCGTAGTGTGTTCAATTCCTCGGCTGGCTAAGTCCTCCATCACATCATGCCTGCAGTTGTATTTTGATTTAGACCATCGATACTTACGACCGCACAGCTGTGTTTGTGCCAGCAGCCAGCCGCTAGCCAGTCGGCCACGAACCGTCGTCAGATGTGGACCCCTCGCATGTTTCTTTAGCATCTGCCTATGGTTTTTTCATGTTTTCAGCAATTAAATTACAATTATTATCATTTTCGACATAAAATATAATAAATATAATCGATTACCTATGAATATTCATTTTTTTTCCGATATTAAATCGCTTATTTTGAGATGTGTATTGACTACACAGCACCGGAACGCTTGGATTTTTTTAGCACAGTAAGGGAATGGTTAAAATGGATGCCTCGGATAAACTTATCCAATTTTTATTTATTTATTTATATGGGATACCTAACAATATAATTAATTTGAACTATATCTCACTCGAGAGACGGGTATTAGGTTTTTTATATGGCCATTCGATTAATTGGATTTTTTTAGCACAGTAAGGGAATGGTTAAAATGGATGCCTCGGATAAACTTATCCAATTTTTATTTATTTATTTATATGGGATACCTAACAATATAATTAATTTGAACTATATCTCACTCGAGAGACGGGTATTAGGTTTTTTATATGGCCATTCGATTAAATTAATATGGTTTCTCAAAATATTAAATAATAAACCGATGGACTGCTTACTGCGGCTTAGAGCCAATTAATCTACCCATATATCCCCGTTCATTCCATTTTTTTAGGTTTTTATTGATTTATTTGTTCTTCATTATAAGCACCCGCAAAACCGGAAAAGCAGTCTGTCAGCAGGTCAATTTCACAATATTAATTATAGCACTAAAGCACACATATAATTAAAAGTCACAATGTAGAGAATAGATACTGCAAAATATTCCATTCTGAATAAATTTAGGCACATTATGGCAATCGATCGCTCAAGACGTTTGGCAAACTTGCCATAATATGCAAAAGATCGTTCGAGTGGTAATAATTCCGATAAAAATGGCAACCAGATGAAACAATATTATATTAATGATGTTGTTGCAAATACCGAAAACACAATTAAAGCTACCCTCTTTGCTATTGTTTATTTTGCGAATTTCAAATTTTAGTTAAGCTATGCAGGGTTCAAATCCACTTGAGAAAGCGTTGAGATTGCAAATAAGTCTGGAGTAGGATTTTTTTGCATTTGTGCAGAATGTCGGACGAGGTTTTAAATCGCTGGAATACATTATCGGTGAGACCCAAATACATCCATGTGAAAGTGATAATCCGCCATAAATTCAGTGGGAATGGTGGCAGCCCATTGGCTGATATGGTCATTCCATTTTGGAAATTTATACCCTCCACCAATACCTACGCAGCAATAGGTTGATTTATTCTGACAGTTAATCTTTAAATATTGCCTTGAATGCAAACTACGTTATATTATTATTACGGAGCATTTATAATAGTTTGCTTCCCTAACTGGTGACAAATTTGGATCGCATCGAATTATGTTTTAAATTGCTTTCAATAAATAATAGTACATGAAATTACGAATTGTTTTTGTCATATTGCTTTATTTTACGGTTCAGGGATTCCGTGGATCCTGATAAATTAATCTTATTTTAACTGTAAATTTACCAATATAATGAAGAGCAAAAAAATACCACAACACACTGTTGAATAATGAACAATTCTAGTAAAATCATTTTAACGGTGAAAATACAAGATTTTTTTCTGTATTATCATACAGGTTATTAGAAAGGTGGTTTTTAATTTATAGTGAAAGAATCTACAAAGCTTTAAATGTATATTTTCTATCCATACAGCCTCTCCAAAGTTGACAATGGTTATTGGTTTTTTTTTGCCACACGGCCCTTGCCGCAAATATACACATTTCTCCACCCATCTGTCCCTATCTGACAGTGTGGAGTACCTGCATATCTAAATGAGTGAAATTTCGACAATTTATCATTTATGACCAGTCTGTTAAGAAAACCGGTGCAGTGAACATGTACCTTCAGTGGTACATGTTCACTGCACCGTTCAGATTCTATAACGGAAAGCTGTGCAGTAATAATCAGCAGTGTCCCTCAAGGCTATATTATCGATCAAAAAGGCAAAGGGTAAGTCAGAATCTTTTCCAATCATAACCGTTAACCACCACTCCTCAATAGTTGTTTGAAATATTGATTACAGTCCACAATAAAGCCACAAACTGATTCGCATACAATATTGCAACTCCAGTCCTTCTGCGTAAAAAGAAAACAAACAAAATTGAAGAAGATATGAGCGCCGGCCCCCGGTTCCGCAACATCATCATAGTGTAGACGATTACTATCTTGGTTGCTTACTAACACCTCGCTGGCCTCGCAACTCCTGCATTCCCCGGGACAACTCATGTAAGCGTACACCAAACCTTTGCCCTATTATGTGCCTTCTTTAAATGCCTGTTAAACACGTCTGCCAGACGGAGCTAATATGAGTAAGAAATTTGTTCAATTCAATCAGCCAGGAATAATTTAGGATGTATATTGAGTTCACATTTTGTGTTATTCTGTGTGCCTTGTCGCGCGTCGGACCTGGGGGGGTCCTGACTTACCCTCGGCCAGCTCAGAAGCGGGGCATGAGACGTCTCTCTCATAGTCAGGGTTCGGGGTCAGCGCGTGGCTCGAGAATCCATATCCCACCGTCTATACAAAACACTCCCATACGATTGTTATGCCCAAATGAAAGAGGTTAGGTTTTTATGAATTAGCATTGTATTTGAGCGGCTAAAGGACATTACATGGGTGAATAACAACAGTACACAGGTTATTACATCCTAAACTGGAATTATCAACAAGGGTTCCCTAATCTCTCTCTGGGAAATAATTAACAGCTCACTCTCTCTAGATCGGCAGGCAGCGTGGATGAATTTAGGTTATTAGCGGACACATTCAAGGGTAATAGGAAATGTAAGAGACTCACAGCATGGTGTTGTCGGGTATCCTGTTGATTTGCAGGACTGAGCGCCGTGTCTCAAACAAACGGTGCCAGCCTGTCGATGTTCAAAGCGCCATTTCCGTACGTTATTGCTTTCGACGGAGCGGTGCAAATTGGGAACGCGGGAGCCGAAACGAACACACGTCCAGCCTGGTCAGAGGTCGGCGCGCGAGCGGGGGCGAACGGGGCGTAGGGTCGCCGGGGGTGGGGGAACTGTAGCGGATGTATTGCGCGTTCTTCACTACGTTTGGTCTAGCAACTAATTTGAATAATTCCCGCTCTCAGGCTGGCAACTGTAGGATCTTTTGCGGCTAAAATCTGTTATATGACACCTCCCCCCGCGCTCGTAAAAAAGGCGACGTGGTAATGGAGCATCAGGGTTAAAAGATCCTCTATGTGCCTCCCTTGGGGTTTTTTTGACAAAACAAGAGTTGCCCTTAGTTTGAGAGACTTGGATGGCCAGAGGGATGCCTAGCTAAAACATAATGACTAGCTTATGCCATAGGCTAGGTAACAATATTTGTGGGGAGAAATGAGGAAGGGTACATAGCATGTTTGGAGCAAATAAATTTTGGGGAGAGAGCAGGTGTGGAAACAACAAGTAAAATTATGCAATTTGAAAACAATAGACATGGTTATGCAATTGAACGACAAAAGACAAAATTATGCAATTGAAAGACAAAAGGGCATGGTTATGCAATTGAAAAAACAATAGACAACATTATACAATTGAAAGACAAAAGGGCATGGTTATGCAATTGAAAAAACAATAGACAACATTATACAATTGAAAGACAAAAGGGCATGGTTATGCAATTGAAAAAAACAATAGACAACATTATACAATTGAAAAAAAACAAAAGACGGAATGTTAAGGTGTGATTCTAGGGTTTCATTGGTCTGGAAGCTAAGTTTGCGTTGCGTTGGTTTTTTGGTTTCGAAGAGTTGCGAAGGAAACGAGATTTCACTGACTCTAAAAGATTACATTATCACTGTAATCTGACCCATTGAGATAACACTCAGGAGTACACTTAGGTCTTGGAAAAAAAAAAACACTTTGCTTCGTTGTGGGCGTTGATGTTTGCGAAGTGGGGCTGTGGTTTGCGGGGCTGCGGCTATGGTTACAGTGGTCATTGGAGAGAGTAGTCCAGGTTCCGTAGTTATGCCAGTACGAGTCCTATGTGCTATTATGGTGGGCACGGATCGTATGTGTTGGTTATCGGAGCATAATGTAGCTCAGGATAACTTTTTAGAGATGCGCAGTTTGTGTTTACTGGAGGGGCAAAGGGTAATTATGTTTCACCCATGACCTGGTATGTGTCACTGCATGACAGAGCAAGAGACGGTATAACTGGCATTGGCATTGAGGGCAAGAAATTTGAACTCCGGGACTAGCGTGTCCGAAAGGTAGTTCAGAGTGTCATAAAGTATAGTGGGACAACTCGGCTTGCAGTGGTGAGACAAACGTCATACATATAATTAGTATTGTCTGAGCTTTCAGGAACAAGATGGAACAAGTGTGTAGCGAGTAGTAGTCGAGGGACCTTTGTAACCACAGCGCAGGCTGCTAGGAGGTGAGGCTCAGCTTGGCTGCCGGAGATGACATCCGCCTGGGCTTCTTTTTAAATCCGGGGGGAATTATTATTAAAGCAAATTTCTTGAAGTTTACCTGCCTAGGGACCAATGAAGAAAAGTTTGGAGAGAAACAAAATGTGTCCAGAAAAAATAAACAAACGAGGTTTAGCTGCCGGTCCGGAGAGTGACGAAGAGTGTGAGAGAGAGGTAGAGAGAGGTTCCTAACTAGTTTTGATTACATAAACATTATCCTTTATTAGGATGACTTGGTGTTTGCCGAATGACAAACTGTCTTGGTTGAAAAAACAACTGGCCTTCTTTGGCCTATGTTAACATACAGGTGGTAACATTTTCGTAGGATTTCAAAGAACAAGACAAAAAATTCGTGAACGAGTCACGGCAACAGCAGGGAAACTAATTCATGAATAAAGGTTGTCAGAAAAGACAGACGATACGCCAAGTGCGTATCATACATATTCAAAATTCATGAATGTGTTTCGTTGAGGAGAGAAAAAAAATGACAACATACGTGAAAGGTGAGGTAGGAAGCCTGTTGGTGACCGGAACAAATACCGATTCGAACTCGAAGTGAGGGCGAAATATGGTCGACAACAGATTTTCCACTTTATACATATTGCCTGAGGGCATGGGGTGGGGAGGGGGGAAAAAGGACGGGAATTGAGTTACGAAATTTGCTAGAGACTGGACTAATTTCCAATTCAACCTCTATGTGAGAGTGAAACATATTCAACCAGCAGATTTCCTGACTCTTTACATTTTAATAAAGTGGATTAATTTTTAAACCGCATTTGAATACACATTGTACTAAAGAGGCTAATCTTTTGCGTGTATTTGGCAAAAGATTAGGGGTCGTTTTAAACTTCTACATGATTGTGAGAAAAGACAGACCCTAGTTCCAATTTCACAAACCTGGGATTCTTCTTATTCGTTTCCCAGACGACGAGTTTAGTGGTTTTGTGCCCATCGATTAACTCCTGCGGCACTATGCCCCATAATTGACAGTGAAGCTGAAAACTAGTCCTTTTGGGATAGTAGATATTCCTGGGCTTCTTTTTTTTTGGAAAGCAGCAAAAACAGGAAGTCCACGGGCATTGGCGTTGAACAAAGAGGCTTCTGTGAAATACTTACGTAGTTCACATATAAAGGTTTGATATTATTTCGTTCGCACGATTCATGGTGAGTATTGTAACGTCTTCACGTATAGTGTACAAGTATGCAGTATATGCAAGGTACAACTCAATTATAGACAGAAGTCAAGGAGTGTAAAAACAGTTCCTTAAAGGAGATGACGATGTCGATATTATGTCGTTCACACGAATCACGGTAAGTATTATTATTACGTCTCCACGTCTCGTGTACAGGGTTGTACACAATTATACACAAAAGCGGTTCTCATGACATGTTAATGACACACGACCAAATTATACACAAAGGGCGGTACTCATGGCAAATTAATGTCACACGACCAAATTATTCACAAAGGGCGGTACTCATGGCAAATTAATGTCACACGACCAAATTATACACAAAGGCGGTACTCATGGCAAATTAATGTCACACGACCAAATTATACACAAAGGGCGGTACTCATGGCAAATTAATGTCACACGACCAAATTATTCACAAAGGGCGGTACTCATGGCAAATTAATGTCACACGACCAAATTATAACACATGGTTATAAGTATTAAGTAATTGTAACGATCTTCTCGTGTAGTGGTGGATTTTGTAAGGATCTCTCCTATCGCGTGACAATTTTTACATTTAAATATAATTCAACAAAAGCTAGCAGTATCATTTGATACTGTTTGCAAAGATTTGTTAGATTGACTAACTCCGTAGCCTGGAGGGGCGTACGATGGAACAATAGAGAAGATAAACAATTTTAATGTTACTTCATTGTGTTACAAGGTGCAAGATGATGGTAGAAGGTATTTCTACTTACATCGAGCGATGGGTGGGAACAGGCCCATAATGGCTTTACATACTGTTCGTTGTAGCGTGCAATTGGGTTGCAAACACTTGGTTAAATGGTGAGACAAAGGTTGGGTGTTTATATTATGCAACGATGATCGAACAAAGTCCTGTTGATTTACGTTGTGATATAATTATTTGCGTTCGAAGATCAGGATAACCGTAAGGTTTTACTAACCTGTCCCGTAGGGTTGAAACGTGAGGTACGAGACATACGTGACGTAACAGTAGAGAAAAGAAAATCGAGATCTCGTCATACAATAAAAGACCTTAATGGGTTTTACATACTTTTAGTTGAAGCGAGTCCAGTTATTTGTATGTGGTTTTATAGGACCGACATTTGGTTTTCTTTTATAAATACAATTTCCCAAAATGGATGTGTCAAAATCCTATTTTTGGTAAATGTGAGCTTGGGTAGGACGCCATCAATTTTTGAAAGGAAAAAATTGAAAAAAAATGAAAAAAAAAATTATATACATACAAAGAAGACAATTATGTGATTAATTGCTACTTGGTTCTTGCCTTTGAGACCACTATAGGGTTTTACATACTCAAGGTAACGTTGAATTGGACAAGAAAGAATTAATGGCTGTACTTGACAGGTTTTCTTTTTTTAAAAAAAGGGTCGGTATTTAACACTTTGGAATTTACAAAATCCGAACTCTTTTGGATGGCACTCTTATGAGTGATTACCAATCGTTATTTTACAAGGAACAAAAACAAAAGTGGGGTGGTTCTTTCTAACACGACGAAGGGAACAAAAATGAAACGAAAATGGGGTGACATGACATAAACATTGCATAGTGTAGAAGTTGAGGAGCAAAAGCGGGTTCGCGACTTCCCGGCGATTGTAACTCGAAGACGTGTCTCTATTCTAAAATGATCAGTTTCAGAACAGGTGAGAAAATAAAACGTAAAAAGGGAGAAAACGATTGTCGTGAGGGAAAGAACGTTATTACAGGAATAATATTTCATGGTCATAATATGTTAATATACATTCATTTACAAAGGTGGGTTAAACTCGTTTTTGACGAATAGGTTGACATGTAGTTGACACTTTACACGCCTAATTATGGTAAGACTTCATAGCTTACAATAGTTTGTGATAATACACAGTGGGTTAGTTTAAAGTTGCTGGGGTGGTGGGGGAGTTTCAACTGTCTCCTCACTTCCAGACTTTACAATGTCCTTAATATGGTAATTACCAGTATGTTTGCCAGAGGCGTCGGACAGGTAGTAAACTAAGTCCGATATTTTTCTTACAACCTTGGCCTTGACAAAACGGGGTGCCAGCTTGGCAGAGAAGTACAGGGCTCCTTGAGAGAGGGTGTTATTCCTTCTCCAGACAACATCGCCTACATTAAAAGTGATGTGTTTCCTACGTAGGTTATATCTGTCCGCACTTTTTTGGTGGGCCAGCAATAGGGCATCAGTAACTTCACTATAAATGGCAGTAAGTTCTTCCAAACGATGGGCGTAATCAACGGCAGGATTGCTTGTGGAGGTGGTTGACGTGGGGAAATTCGTGTTCCAGTGCAATGAACCGTGTACCACCTGTTCCATACCGTGTTTTAAAAAGAAGGGGGTGTAACCAGTGGTTAGGTTAACAGTGTTATTCATGGCAGCTTGAATTTTATCTAAATTCTTACACCAATTACGTTGGTCTTTGTCAACCAAAATGGCCAGAGCTGTGTTAAAAGTCTGGTTATACCTTTCGACAGTGTTATTTTGGGGAGTGTACAAGGTATTATAATAAATATCTTTAATCCCGTATTTAGCAAGGAAATCTTTAAATTCCTGTGCTATAAACTGTTTTCCGTTGTCAACTATTACGGTTTTGGGTGTTCCGTAGGGTATGAAAATGTGTTTTTCCACAAGTTTGACAATGGCGGCAGCGTTGGCTCTTTTTAAGGGGAAGATCCAACAAAATTTGGTAAAGATATCCACAATGCTGAGTATATGCATGTGTCCAGAATAACTTCTGGGAAAAGGTCCGACGAGGTCCATAGATAACGATTGGAGGGGTCTATCAGCACGTTTGGGTTTTCCCATTAGGCCGGCAGGGGGTGCCGTACTATGTTTGTAAGCTTTACATGTTTCACATTTGGAGATGTAGTTGCGAACTTGCTTGAAAAGACCAGGCCAGTAATACTTCAAGGAAATCTTTTTATACGTCTTGAAGGTTCCTGGGTGTATAGAGTCGGGGGCACTATGATTGTTGATGATTACTTGTTTTCTCTTTTCGAGGGGCACAACGAGTTTCCAAGAGTAATCTTCGAGGATGGACAGTGGGGCCTTACAATTGCGATATAGTTGTCCTTCTTTTATAATAAAATTGGGAAACTTTTGTTGATTGTTTTTGCACCCTTCATAGATTTTGAGATACCATTCATCTTTTGTGGATGGGGTAGAGGCAATTGTATCGATGTTTAATGCGGCAAGTTCAATTCTTGACAGGGCATCTGGGACAATATTGTCCGCACCTTTACGGTGGATGACATCGAAAGTGTATTGGGACAAACGAGAAGCCCAGCGAGCGAGTCTGCCGGAGGGATTACTTAGAGAGATCAACCATTTCAAACTACTATGGTCTGTGACTACAGTAAATTTGCTACCGTCTATGTAACCGCGGAAATGGTGAACAGAATCCAATACTGCCAGTAACTCTTTTTCGGTGATTCCGTAATTTTTCTCGTGTTTATTCAAGGTGCGGGAAAAATAGGCTACAGGGTGTTCGCCATCGGGGAATTCCTGAGTTAGGACTCCACCGATCCCTACGTTAGAAGCATCCGTGTGGAGGGTAAAAGGTAGTTCAAAATTAGGACAATTCAGGACAGGGGCTGTTTGAAGAGCATTTTTTAAAGTCGTAAAAGCTTCTTCGGCTTCAGTAGACCAACGAAAGTTGCTGATACCTTTACGGATACCAGTAATTTTGTTTAATGGGGCCGAAATAGTGGAAAAGTCTTTAATGAATCTCCTATAGTAACCTGTAAGTCCAAGGAAACCTTTGACTTCTTTCGCGTTTTTGGGTCGGGGGAAATTTGCCATTGCTTCCACCTTAGTAGGATCTGTTCTCAGACCTTTTTCGTCGACAATGAATCCCAAATAACGCAGGCGAGACTTACAAAATTCAGACTTCTTTAAATTGATGGTTAAACCAGCAAATTTAAGTTGTTGAAAAACTTTTTCCAGCATTAACAGGTGTTTTTCGAAGGTGTCACTAACGATGATGAGATCATCAAGGTAGCAGAATAGGTTGTTGTCAACTTCAGGGCCGAATAGTTTGTCCATCAGCCTCTGTAGTTCGGCGGGGCTATTTTTTAGACCAAAAGGTAGCCTTTTAAAGTGGAACATTCCCCTACCAGGTACAACAAAAGCAGTTTTTTCGCAGGATTCCGCATCTAAAGGTATTTGCCAGAAAGCTTTGCTTAGATCAATGGAAGAAATGAATTTGGCGTTGCGTAATTTGTCTAAAGTTGCGTGCACGAAAGGCAGTGGGTACGCGTCGGCTTCAGTGCAAGAGTTCAATCGTCTACTGTCGAGGCAAAAGCGTGCAGAGCCGTCTTTTTTTGAAACCAAAAGGGTTGGGTTGGTCCAAGCACTTCTGCTGGGAACTACCACTCCCATTTTTAACATTTCATCAAGTTCATTTTCTAAAAGTTTCAATTTTTGGGGGGCTAAATTGTAGTAGCGTTGCTTGATTGGTGGGCCGTTGGTTTTAATGTGGTGTTTTACCAAATTAGTTAAACCCAGTCCGCATTTTTCGAAAGATATTGATTCAAATTTGTTGATCATTTCCTTTAATTGGAGAGCCTGGTCAGTGCTTAGGTTTTCGTGAGGTATTATTGTTCGAATCTCACCAACTTGAGCGACCGGAGGTTTTTGGCCAAGAGTATTAAATACTTGTGGAGCAACGTTAAAAGCCTTCCAGAAGTCAACGCCAAGGATGAAATTCTGGGATATAGAGGGTACTATTAGAAAGTTAATTGTAACTGTGTTATTGTTACATTTAATTGGTAATGACAGAGTACCGATGACTGTCTGGGGAGCATTGTCCGCAGTTGTCACGAGTGTAGGTTTGGAAAAAACTTTAAAACCGTTGTTAACAAAAGGCAGGTGGGCATTGTTGCCAAGGCAACTAACAGATGCACCACTATCTAGTAGTCCAGAGAAGGGGACATTGTTAACGGAGAAAAGGGCATAAGGTCTTCCATCTTTAGCTTGTTTGCAACAAACCGAAGAAACATTTAAGGTCTGGTTAAAATATTTAATGTGTGATAACCAATCAGTCCATTCCTTAGACCTTGGTACAGAATGAATACCTGAGAGGTTATTATTTAGTTTTTTGGTTTTCTCGCATGAAAATTCGGTGGGGGTTTAGAGAAATCCACTTGAGGTTTAACAAAGTGAGGGTCTTGCAACCTTTCCATGTTATTTCTTGTTTTTTTGAAAACTTCACGCAGTTCGTCGCGTGGAGGAGAACGATCCCTGGAGCGATGTCTCTTTAAGGTTCTGGGTTCTTTAGCTTCCAGAAATTTGGCCTGCTTGAAACAAGTGGTAGCTAGGTGACCTACTTTTTTGCAAAAGGAGCAAACTTTTTTGTTGTCAAATTCTGGTTTTAATCCAGAAGGACGGCTTGGTACAGTGATATTGTCCGTGGTGGTTTTGTTGTTTTTCCTGTCTTGGTGGGATTCCAAAATGAGGCAAACTTCGTTTAAATGGGCCAACGACACAATTTTCTGTGAGGTGATAATGTTTTCATATCTTTGTAGGAGGCCATCAGTTATAACTGGTAATAATTCGGCTTCCGAGACAGGGTGGGAAAGTTTGATGTTGATGGATTCGGCCCTCTCTATGAATGTTGCCACAGTTTCGTTTACTACTTGTTTAATGGATAGTAACGATAATTTAATTCTGTGTTGGGCCTCTGATTTGCCGAAGCTAGTGATCAGGGCTGATCTGAGTTTATTCCAGTCCTTGCATTTTGATTTTTGTATTCGGTGCCACGGGATTAATTCTGGAGATATTAGTTCTATAAAGTTTTTCTGCAGCACGTCAAATGGAACATTTTTAATTGAGGCCGTTTCTTCGATTCGGTCAATGAAATCCAGTACATCAGAAACACCGTTATATTTGATCTTCCAAGGAGTGAGATCGTATGTTTTTTCTTGTGCCGTGATGGGTGCATTGTCTTGTTTTACTGTAACATGTGTCCTGGTTTCTTTGTTAGAAACGGGGATTTCCAAAGCTGGGGTATTGGGTGCCTTGACTTCATTTGCAACGGATAGGTTTATTTTCCTGATGAACTTCTTGTTAAATAACAAAGCGTATGCTTTCAATGCTGACTTTGATTTGTTTAGTGGTGATATTCCTCTGTCTTTTAAGACGGCTTGTAGGTGCACTTTGGATAAGTTGTGTACATTGGGAATGACACCCATGTCCGAAGATGTAGCCATTTGATTGGAATTCATTGTTAAAAATGGTTTAAAAAAAGGAAAAAAAAACTCCGAAATTCTTCTAAGTCTTTTTGAAGAAAATTTGGCCAGGGGGACACTTTAGGATTTGCATTATTTAATTTTTGTGGGCACTATTCGCACTTATATTCACTGCACTCGAGGAAAGGCACGAAAAAGGCACAAAAAACAGCACTTTAGAAGCGAAAAAACACTTTTGATGGAAAGATTTTATATTTGCTTCATTTACTGGCACTAAATCGTGAGATTGAACACACGTTCTTATTATTGCGTCGAGAAAGCACTTCTTTGCAAAAAAACACTGCACTTCTGAAGTTAATTTCAAACAATTCACTTAAAATCACTTTTATAACAGTCAATGCTGAAAAAAGAATATGGACAAACACCGTACCTATATAATTAATCGGGATAAAGAATTACTTGTGTTTTACAGGTTGTAGCTGATATACTTTTTAGAAATCAGCTTCGATGGGCCGTTGGGTGTATTGTGCTTTTTTTTTAAAAAAAATCACTTCCGGTGTAAAAATTGGCTTCACAGTTCTAAATCCTGACTGTTATTATTACGGTGCAATTTATGCCGAAATTAAAACAGTGGGTTTGTTTTGTTAAACAAAGAATACAGAATCTATGTTATTGAAAAAAAACAAAAACATTATGTTCGAACTTTCGTTATCACAGCATTTGGCGGGAATTTCGCGCGTCTCTTTTATTCGTTCGAGAAGATTCTTACCGTTATTTTTCGCGGCAAAATGCGCTTAGCAACAAACAAAGTCACGACAGGATTGCGTGCATTTCTTATTTATTCGAGAAACTTCCACCGTAGTTTTTGCGGCAAAAATGCTCTTGGCACAAAATTGCATAGTACATGTTTTCAAATTGGGGACAATCGTAAAGGTAATTCTGTGCAGTCGGGAAGGATATGTTTAAAAAAAAATTCTGCCCCTAAGTTGGTCGCCAGTGTCGCGCGTCGGACCTGGGGGGGTCCTGACTTACCCTCGGCCAGCTCAGAAGCGGGGCATGAGACGTCTCTCTCATAGTCAGGGTTCGGGGTCAGCGCGTGGCTCGAGAATCCATATCCCACCGTCTATACAAAACACTCCCATACGATTGTTATGCCCAAATGAAAGAGGTTAGGTTTTTATGAATTAGCATTGTATTTGAGCGGCTAAAGGACATTACATGGGTGAATAACAACAGTACACAGGTTATTACATCCTAAACTGGAATTATCAACAAGGGTTCCCTAATCTCTCTCTGGGAAATAATTAACAGCTCACTCTCTCTAGATCGGCAGGCAGCGTGGATGAATTTAGGTTATTAGCGGACACATTCAAGGGTAATAGGAAATGTAAGAGACTCACAGCATGGTGTTGTCGGGTATCCTGTTGATTTGCAGGACTGAGCGCCGTGTCTCAAACAAACGGTGCCAGCCTGTCGATGTTCAAAGCGCCATTTCCGTACGTTATTGCTTTCGACGGAGCGGTGCAAATTGGGAACGCGGGAGCCGAAACGAACACACGTCCAGCCTGGTCAGAGGTCGGCGCGCGAGCGGGGGCGAACGGGGCGTAGGGTCGCCGGGGGTGGGGGAACTGTAGCGGATGTATTGCGCGTTCTTCACTACGTTTGGTCTAGCAACTAATTTGAATAATTCCCGCTCTCAGGCTGGCAACTGTAGGATCTTTTGCGGCTAAAATCTGTTATATGACAGCCTGTTGACCTGTAAATACACTCATTAATCATTCCCATAGGTGTTTCATTTGACGAAGGAGTGGAGTCTTGAATTGTTGAATGTTCCCCGTGTAAAGGCATAACCTGACGACCCGAACCTGAGCTAAGTAATTAGAGTCCCATGATTCTACCTACTGACGCTGAAAAAGCCGGTTCTGGCTCCAATTGTGGAGTCTGCAAACCCCAGTTTGTAACAGGAGTCAGCCGCGTTTTTCAAGATTTCGTCACTAGAAAGTCTAAAAAACTCCGCAGATGTACTATTATTACAAAAAAAAAGCCACCTCCGTGATAGATTGCCCGGAATTACTTGAAAGAATTCAATTAAGGGTGCCCATCAGACAAACCAGACAAAACCACATACTAAACATCCCTCGTTGTAATACTAACTCAAAACCAAATACATTCGTTCGCCGAGCTTCCCATAGTTTCAACAATTCGTACGACACATTTGACTTATTTAACACAACACCTCGCATTTTTAAATCTAAAATAAAAAAATAACATTTACATTAGCATGTTACTTATCACATAGACTAGATCCATCCCATACCCTCCCTTCCTCCATCCCATCCCATCCCCATAGGCCAATGTAACTTTTTTCTCTTTTATATTCACTAAATAATTAAGATACATCAGTGGAAACCTATTATTGGTTGTGTTTTACATTACTTATATCGCTTTACATTATAAAATATTATAACTGTTGGTTTTCCAAATAAAACGAAATAAAAATAAAAATAAGATTTTATGAAATTATGTTGAAAAATGCTGAAATATGAATTGAATGCCAAGACATAGTGGGGCTGGGGCCCGGACCTTCCAAAAAAACTAATTTATGTTTCCATGACAAAGAAGTGTAGCGTTTGATGCGTGCGTACAATGCTTGCAGTGGATATGTTTTCTTCTACTGGTAGGTATTTACTGACCCAAGAACAGTGCATTAAGGAAGTTATTGTGGAATTCAATTTTAAAAGATTATGCCCATCAATGTAAGATGTCGTTGAAGAAGAAGATGATACAAAGAAATATAAACGAAAAATGAAAACATTTATGATCACATTTTATCATTTGAATGATCACAAAGTATATTTATTCGGAACACTATCTAGGTTACAAACCAATTCTTTAGAACCTTGTGAATATTCAAAAATATAGCTGCCCAGTTGATATGGGAAAAACTTGTTGCAAGAGTATATTTTTAATTCTGAATTTTAAATGTGTGATCGATAAATATGACATAAAATAATTAAGTCTCATTGGTCGAGTGGATGAAGATATTGTCCCGGTAGGACAAATATCCTGGGTTTGATTCCCAGTTGAGACCGTTTTTTTTTCTGTGGCTTGTTTTGATTCATGTTTCATTTAGATTTGTTAGTACCATCTTCATCTTCAATGATATATTGTATAATTTTTCTCACAATAACAATTACAATATTTAATGTTTTCATTAGTTTAATCCGCCGTACAAATCCTAAGTAGGCAATTGGGGAGAGATAGTAAAATCACCAGAGAACAATATATTTAATATCTAAAATGGAAAGAATTGTATTGTTTCGCATAGTTTGCTCGAGAATTCGAGATCATTTAATGAAGTCTTCGTCAGCAAAAACCCTCTCAGAAGAAAAACGGTACCTGTCAGAGACGAATCCATTTTCCCGAGCGATGCAGTATCCCCACTTAGATCAGGAAAAGTTACGTATGGAGAATAAAAATCGACGAGTGATCTGTTTTTTTGTGTGATCCTCGCGACGACGGAAATTATTAGTCCAATTTATTTAAGTCATGGCCGGACGCCGCTCCTGAAAAAACTTTGGAAATTGCGATTTCACCGCTTTTATCAATTCTTCGAATTTGAAATAAAAAAGCCGATCGTTCTTGGCGATGGAAAACGGATGAAAAATGGCCCCATTTGAAAATGACGTACGCTTTTGGGTGATAAATAGGTATTGCTTCCTCAAACATTTATTGAAGCTAAGTGTAAGGCGGAAAGACCCAGAAAATTCTCGAAAAAATCACAGAAATCTCCAAGAAATTATTGAATAAAAATATGGACAACTTTTTTTCAAATAAAATCTCCACTTTAAAAACTTATTAAGCAACTTTGTTCACTTGTTAAACATTTTTAAAATTATAACTGATGTTCCCTCGATGAACCAATGTGTAAAGGAAAATATTTAGCATAATAATATGTTATATAACATATATTTTTATGTTTCTTTTTATGTATCTTCACTTTTACTCATTTTCTCTATTTTTAAATCCTGTATTCCTCTAGGATAATTTGAAAACTGTTAATTTGATTGTCCTTAAACGGATACTTTTCTATTTGGACTGTAAAAAGGTTCCTTGCATAAAATGTAATGAATATTTTAAAAACTAAATTAATAAATAATTGTGAAAAGGATCTTTTGAAATCTAGACTCACTTTTATTACTGTGTTTTACCAGACTTATTTGTATTTTATATTTAAATGATTAAAAATTTTAAGTCAAGTCAATGTCAAGTTAAAATGATTACTGTTATTGTTTCTGTTTTAAGAGATAAGACAAAGTTTACGATTTGTGATTTTCTCGACGAAAAGTGTCAATTATCGTGATTTATTTTCGGGCTACGTTGGCTAAAAAGGAGGTAGCTCAACACGGCATAATACCCGTATTTTCAATTTGCCGCCGCCCGGGAATCATTTATTGGATAACCAACACCTCTATCACCCCAAGTGGTTCACTTCGTTTGGTGATTTAGCAGGTGTGCCCGGGTTCATAAAAAAATATTATGCTACGAGGGGTGATTTTGAAGTAAGTATTTTGAATAGATTCTAGTAGTCTACGTTAGCTTATAAAATAACATCGCCTATCTAGAAACTAGATGAGATACGTCTTTAACATGCTTATATTCAAATAAATTTCTTCGATTCAATAAGCTGTGTAAGAAGTTTATGAATTTTGGTAAAACTTATTTCATTTTACCACATTAAACACATTTACGAATATTGTTTTTATCGTATTTAATCCAAAGTTACTATATTTATTTTATTTTTTAATGTTGAAAAATTTTAAATTTGGAATCGTAATTTCGAAAATCTGTTTATCTGAGGCTGTAAGAATTCTTCAATATAAAATTTGCATGCAGTGTGGGAACATGCAGAGGTCCACAGTACAATTTTTTGTCTTTTTTCCTCTTTATTTATTTTTGACCGGACCGGTATCACCTTACCAGACTGGTATCAACAAATTGAACTTAATATATAGATTTTAATTTATTTTATTAATTTTGTATAAATTGTACCAGTCTGAAGACGCCCGTTCTAAGATGAAACAACGGTCCAGTGAAAAATAAACAAGTGAAATATCGTTTAATTGTAAAACAAATGCAGTATCTAATTCGCCAATTAACCGAGCTCTTCATACTCTAAATAATATTTTTTCTTAACTCTAACATTGATATTTTATCGGATTCACTGCCCAAATTCAAACGTGGCATCATGTCAATAATTTAAACTGTTCGATGCGCATACACACACACACACACACCTATATAGTACACACGTCATCTGGTAATTAAGAAATAAACATATCACTTAGCAGACATTACAAGGAAACATATCATAGGTACACAACATGAAGTATCTTATTCCTGTGTATTGTTTCATCTCTGTAAATCATATTCTGTTTGTTTCTATAATATAAAATAAAATAAATAAATGAATTGAAAAAAGTTAGAGGTTCTTAATCAAAAAGTCATATAGAAATAAAATTCAACGATGTATTGGAACCTGGTTCAAAAATAGTTTCGTAGAGCTATGATATTTTCATTTATCCGAAAAAAACTGATGAAAAATGCATGAAACGTAATAAAAAAATCAATGCAGTATTCAGTAGAGTAATTGACTACCTTTGGATTGAGACATAGTACTTAAAAGATATTGACCGAAAATTTATGCCAACAATGTTGAAGATTTCCTAGAAAATCTTTCCACATTTTCTCAAACAAAATGCCGAGTCCCTGATCGTGTCATTCTTGAAGTTATCAAAGATTAGAATTTAATGGTGTTGACTTATTCGTATTCTCTGATGTCTAAATTATTGTTAACGTCACGTAAAATCTGATTCAACCGAAATTAATTACTTAATTAATATATAAAACAATTACAATTAGAATCACAGTGCAGATTTAACCAGTTTCATTTGATTTTCGTAGGTTTTATTTCAAGCATCGTTAATATATATAACACATAACTAATATTTACTACATGTTTCAGAGTGAACAAACCCTAATAATTGGAACATGTTCCAGAGTGGAACATACCCTAATATTTGCAACACGTTTCAGAGTGGAATATACCCTAATATTAGCAACACGGTTCAGAGTGGAACATAACCTAAGGACGGGTTGTTTCGGAGAATTTGAACAATTCATCAAAATTCAATGTTAATTTTTAAGGCCTGTGAAAGATTTTTTCAAGTTCTGTTTTTATTTTAGTTTTGTCAAGCAACCAGCCTACAATGATATAATAACAGAACTTGAATAGGACTTTCACAGAACCCGAAAATGAACGTTGAAATTTGATGAATTGTTCAAATTCTCCGAAACAACCCGTCCTAAATGTCAGATGTTTCACAGAACTTGAACATTTAATCAATTTACCAAGTAAGTTGTTAAGTTCTGTGAATGTTCTAATCATGTTCCAGTACTATCGATTTGGGAGGCGGGTATGGGTACCACAGCCCCGGGAACCATTAATTGGATAACCAAAACCTCAGCCATAGGTCACCCCAAGTGGTTCACTTCATTTGGTGACTTAGCATGGGTGCCCATCTTGGTGGCGTATGGGTCAGCCCACCTACTGTGTGGCGGGTCAGATATGAAAAGACTAGTTGAGGGAGATCTTTTTATGAAAGATTCAAACTTCCGTCACTTCTGGACACACCGACCCCCAGATTCCTACCAACCCTTCGAACTTTTTTTTCTTAACACATCTTTCATCTCCTTCCTTCCCTTTAAAAAAATCCTACACACAGCATCCTCAAAGAAGACATAAGCCCTGAGGAAAATACTTTATAAATTATTCCTGTGTGGAGCAAATGTAAAAAGAAATATTCACCTACTACTTTGGAAAAATTCGCACGTTTTTATATATTTTTTTATCTATGCCTTTTACAGAACAAAACAGTACGAATACATAAGTTACAAAAAAGTAACAATTTTACACGTGTTAAATATTTCACAATGGGTACCAACAAAATTTTTCCTCAAAACTTCTTATTTGTGGTAGGTTAATTGAGTAATTATCGGGAGCCACGCGCAGTGTAAAATATTTGTGTCATGAGAGTGTGTTTGTAGGTGTGAGGGGAGGCGGTATTTAGAAGTGAAACGATATTAAATCACATTGCAACAGGTTATGTCATTGACATGGCGCTGTTTTAAATGTGGTTAGTGAGACTGAGACATAAGTAAACAATAACAGAACTTAAATATTAACTCTAATTTTTGTTATTTGTTTTTGGGGTGTTATGCCGTGTTGCGCTAACTCCTTCCTTAAAAATCCCGTAAACATTAATAGAGACGATGGAGCTAAGCTCAATAGTTCTTGGTATCCGGTAATTGACGGCTACACCAGAGCTAAACGAAGAAAACCACTTTAAATAAAAAAATGATACGTTAATGTTAGCTCAGAGGGTTGGAGCTGGCAACACGGTATCACAACCTCATATATAAGCTCACATTTCACCACAACCTCAAATAACACATCTGCCCTGATGATGGACACTGCAACGCTGTCCGAAACGTTGGCTAAAGAAGGAGTTAGCGCAACACGGCATAACACCCCAAAAACAAATAACAAAAATACTTTTGGCCGTGAAAATCTTAAATCATATTTAACTCTAATTTTGATGAATTGTTCAAGTTCTGACTTACTAACAACTGACCCTAAGTATCGCCCTGGTAAAATAAAACCATTCTGAAAACTTTATTTGAAATAACTTTAGCCGTTTTTAGTGACCAGATCTGTACAGTCCGATTCCAACTTTCCTCTGCCCCCATTTCCTACCATTTTTACTCCCTTCCGTCTCACAAGATACTCCAATAGTTGGTGCCATAGTCGCCAAAAGAGAATCAGGAGTCTATTGTGGTGTTAACATATAAGAGTTTCGTCTAGTGACCATATCTGAATATCCAGGTACTACCCAACCTTCCTTATCTTATCGTTTACCTTTCCGTACTACCTGCAGCGGCACAACGTATAAATGTTTGTACATATGTATATTATTCACATTTAAAAGTTACGTAAAACCAGGAGATTTTTCAATGTGGATGAGTGTTTCAGGCGAATAATTATTGCTTGTAAAATAATAATTGTTACCCTTTGTGCTATGCATAAAAAATCTTGTCTTAAACATTAGTTTACCAAAAAAAAAAAATTAATATTTGACAAGTTCAAGTATTTCACCTAAAAATGTAGACAATTTGTCTCGACGCCATCTAGTGAGAGAGTTAGCACTTACAGTGCCTTTCTCATATAAAATAAAGTTGGTTGTTTTCAGGTGAAAAAATGTAACAAGCAGTAGTTTTTGAATGAAACCAAATATATTAGAAGAACTAAATATGCTATGTTGGCCGCCGGACCGTAGGCGGAGTACTACCTAATTAGGGTACTTTGAACGGTATCGGGACGTGTACGCACAGAAATCTGTTCTATGTATTAGTGCGGATACCTTAGCGTAAGCGAAGGTGTGCAGTAGTATTGGTGAACAAAACCGGCGACACTCGGCAAAAAAATTCCACACAGTATGAACTGCTCATAGCACATCTCGTTCTTCTAATATCTTTGAATGAAACACTAGTATATATTGAATTATTTCGCGGATAAGAGATAAGCCGCCATAGCTCAGTGGTCAGAGCTGTCGACCGGAAATCGAAGGGACACGGGTTCGAGTCCCGTTGGCGTCATGTATCTTTTATCAGGAGATTTTTCAATGTGGATGAGTGTTTCAGGCGAATAATTATTGCTTGTAAAATAATTGTTACCCTTTGTGCTATGCATAAAAAATCTTGTCTTAAACATTAGTTTACCAAAAAAAATAATAATTACGTAAAACCGTTTCTCAATGCTTATGGATTCTTAAACGGCCATGGACATATTAGTCTGTCAATCATTAAAAACAAAACATATTCACCACTTTCCCATCTGTATCAGATTGACTGCAAACAGATTTTTAGTGGTAAACAATCATAGCTACCTGCTTAATTGTTCCCAGTGATCAGCCCATGTATGTTTTATAATCTAGCCTGGTATCGTACGCGACCCGTATTTGTATAGGAGAGTTTCGTGCGTTAGGGGTTGTTTGAGCTATGTACCAATAAACACACCAGGCCGTATTGACTTCGTCTCCCATGGAACCTCATCCCCTACCAGTAGAAGGGTACTTGCCCTGGACAGGCGTAATAAACTTTTTTCCAAATTGGACCGGTTGAATAGTGTAATTAATCTTATCCCAACTCGCTTTTACAGCTGGTCGAAGCACTTGAAATAATTAAGAATGTTAAACAGCGTTCGTCAAATTTTATATGGGAGGTTTTTTATATATGTTTTTATGTGAAACCGCAAAAAGTCCGAAATGTTCCCAACCGTCTGGAGCCAGTGAGACTATGGTATCCCCAATTGGGGTGTGTTGTGAGGCTGAAAGTAGTCGGGAGGGGGAGGAGATGGGGAATAAGATAGTGGAGAACTACCTAACTATTTAGTTTTGGTCATAAAAAACGGTCAAAGTCATTTCATGTAATTTAGAAAGAAAAAATACCAAGCTTTACATTCAAATGTAGAAGTTTAACATATAATAATTGAAATGTATACTTCTATGAAACCAAAGGTTCCGACAGCAATTTGAAAACAATTTATGAAACTTTGTGAAATTTATTTACTAATCATTTTTTAGATGAAAAGCCAAAAAGTCAGGTGCCTGTAATGCTTATAATCCAATTCAATCCAATAAGATATGGTTTTTTTTTCTAATTAACTTAGTGGTCAGAGAAGTACCTCAGCAAAGAAGAGGTCCTGGGTTCAATTCCAAGATGTGACTAATTATTTTTTGTTTTTTCTATTACACATTTTTTGTTTGAGAGTAGTTAATGTCTTATTTTTTTTAAATCATCTTAATTTAATTTCCAGATCTCTGGTTTAACCTTCGTTTGAACCCCTCTAGCAACCCTCATCATTTAGTTAATGAGAACAACAACCTATCAGCGCCGAGCAACTACGGAAAACAATTGTTGCATAATTGATACACTTTACATTTACTACCCGTGTAGTTGCCAGTTACCAGTAGAAGTTACCAGTTAGCAGTAACTGGCTGGGGAAGTTAGGTATGATACGGCTTGCTTAGACGCACCTGACAGCGGGAACGGTCCTTTGAGTAATCACCGATTGGCACGTGATACAGTACTGGTGATAAATTCTCGAGTGAATAGGAATTTGTACATCGCTACATTCTGTCGTTTATACGGCTATATCTCGTGCCATTGGAACAATAATGTTTATATCTACCGTTGGTATGAAACTCAATGTCCAACTTTTAGAATATTTTCATAGAGAAGAATCTCTTTAGTTTTGCAATATTTTTAAGATTACGTGAAGAAAAATCGCAATGATCACCGCTGTAAGATAATTTAAATTTACCAGAGACGTCTTGAGTAAATACGTAGTTTTTTTAAGAAATTTGAATGACTTCTTTGGTTACAAGACGAAATTGCACAGGCGTGAATTTCAAGCACAACCTTCTTGTATTTATTCACCCACTGGAATTAAACAAGTCAAAAACATTTTTTTTCAATAATTTGAATTACGACTTAGTTTTTTTGATTGAATGAATAAATAACTTAATGAATGAATAGATGAATGAAATGGAATCTAGGTGGTGAAAATTAAAAATTAACCACTGACTGATGATTTGATGGCACTATTGCCCAGATATCGGATGATAAGATATTTAAAAAATTACAGCAGTCGATGAAATAAATGTTGGTATTGTCCAATTAGAATATGGCTTAGGTTTTAACAGTGTTGACACCAGTTCTTGGAGAGAAAGGTTCAATCCTCAAATGAACCAAAAAAAAAGTTAACCTTTTACGTTAAAAATATACCTACCCTCACCTTACCCAATAGATGACGCTACTAGGTTGAAAAATGAAAATACACCATTTTTTATAGGTTGATTTTTACTATAATATGACATATATTTGGCCCATTCAAAAACTATAAAATTAAAATCAATTAAAAATAGAAGTTTCTGATATGCGTAATTCCAGTGGGTGTAATTCTCTTTCGTCATTGTTTAATTCTGGCGGTGAATATTGGAACGTGAAATTCACGTTGCGTAATTTAATACTGACACCTTATTCTTTATTGTTTGAGGCCAATGTTCAAAATATTTACTGTCCATAATATCCATGTTATTTATTTTTTAATTAAACTATGATAATTCTTCTTAAACAGTGAACATTTTAAAAATTCACGTGAACGTTAAGTGGAACTGAAATCATTTGCTGTTCATATAAACAATTTGACAAAGAGCATAAACAACATCAAATCAAGACCATTAGCGCAGTTTCAATGGATTTATGGAGGTAATCAAAACATTAATTACAATCATTGTCAATTATAAAACTCAACAAACCGATGGTGGTGCACTCGCCGTCATTATATTTTAAACATTACTATGATTAAAGCACGTGTTTTCTCAGAAACTGAATTTTTCTCAAAACAAAAAGGAAAAGTACCTTTGTTAAAATATTTTGAAAATAATTTATAAGAATATGTAGGATTTTGCAAAAATATTACCAGTGAAATCATTGTGTTTCACGATAATATTTATTTTATCATCATTTTATTCCCAGTTAGGAGCATTATGAAACAAAAAATCGCAAATACTCTGTATACATTGTATTTAAATAAAGTGGATGCACGAAAATCAGAGAGGCGTTATATAAAGAAGTAATAATATTTTGTTTTATAGTGTTATGTTCATTCAAACTAACAAAAAATATCAAAAAATATATAATTGAAAAAAAAACTTCCGCGATACACACAGACACAGGCCTAACACAAGTTATTACAAGGTGACACTTATTCAGAAGTTGAAATATGAAAATAAAGTATTTAATTAATTATGGTAATGATATCAATTAACGTGTTGAAGGCAAAAAAAAATTGTGGAACCTAAATTTTTATTATCCCAAGCTCTACTGATTTTGTTTTTTATACATTTTTCGAAGCATTAAGGTCGAAATCGTATTACAAATTATCCTAACAAAGGATCATATTAGAATATTCGCATGTTCTCCAGAGACCCATCGGCGTTTCAATGGTTAATTATTATTTAGGCATTTTTGTCAAAATTTGTACATTACGTTTTTTTCTGTCTCAAGATTTAGAATGTTTTTTTCCATAGTTCGTACTGTAAATATTGGAAAACTGTATATTTTTAACATGCAAATTTATTGATTTACAATATTTAGTCAGTTAAATACAACATTCGAACCGGTATGTATACTCGTATATATATTATTATTATTAATTATTTAGCACAATATGATGTGTGTCTTTACTATATCCTATTTCTACATTCAATTAAATAAACTCTGATTTTGTATTTAATTTTGAGTATTTAAGATTAAATTTGTGGTGACTCAAATAGCTTGTTTAATATATTGTTGGAAAATATACAGTTTTTTTTTAAATTTGGACCACCTTGGAAAAAAACCAAGATTAAACTTTTTTTTATATATTCCTTTAGTTCCATTCTGTGATCATGATTATTTATTTTTTAATGCACTTTTTAGTGAATTTTACATCGGAATAGCTAACAAAAATATTTACAATTATATTAATATTAAAAAGTTTTTTTCAATATGTTTTGATAGTAACTGAATTTGCCTCAACAAAAATCTTTCGTATTTTTGGTGATAAATTGAAGATGTCCACTAAATAATCCATAGCATTACGTTCTATTAGTATATAGGAGTACATATTATTATGCTAGTTAGTCCCAGAACTTTCGCACTGAAAAAAATCTCCTTCGAGTAATCTGTTACTGGTGGAAACTTACAAATAAATGTATAGTTAACTTATAATCACTTTATACAACTGCATTATTGCTCCACCTTCTAACTACTGCTCGATGATTATTTTCTTATGTAATGAAGGAGAACAAAATAAGTTACAAATTTTCTAAAATAGAGAAAATAATTTTCAAAGGTAACTAAATTGTTAAAGGAACTAAATTGGCTAATAGTGAAGCAGATGCTGACCTTGAACACGATGACATTTAAACATAAAATAATATACCACCTATTACCAACATACTTTTCAAATAAAATAAAATAATACAAGAACGTGTAATGAAATTAGTCTTCCAAAAAGGGCAAAGCCAATCTCAAAATAGTTTACTATATACAAAGGAACACAATAATGCCCTGCAGGAAACCATAAAGTCTGCACCAATTGATATATTCAAGTTGGATTGTAGGAGCCATATTAATAAAAAGAAAGAAAAAAAATAACTAACTAACCATCTCGCCGTTTCCTCGCAGGTGTAGGCAGAGATGACAGACTCTTTACCTCATTCACGTTCATACATCGTCTCATACATACTCTTCTATTATTCTGACTCTTGACATGGCCCGACTCAAGTATCTGATTTACTTGGTCGTGCTGTTTTGCTCGGGCGTCCCTGACTTCTGCTACCATTCACATTTGCATCGAATATTCTCCTTACACTCATTTCTTCGCTCATTCGCTCTACATGCCCAAACCATATAAGCGTCCCTTTCTTGATCTTACTCATTGCTCCTCCTTCTGCCTTGCACTCTTTGCGGATCTCCACATTTCTCACACGATCATTCATGGTAATTTTAAGAAAATGCAATAATTAGTTAAAATATAATAATGTGGTAATTAATAATAAATTAAAAACTTCATGATGTACAAATGGCTGAAATTAAATTAATAAATTAAATAACGGAGAGGAAAGTAAAATAATATACAAATTTTGGTGAAAACGCCCAGTTATTTTGTAAATAATTATTTTATGGCCCCTTAAAAACCAAACACCATTGATCTGGCTGAATGAATGAATGCATGTTGAAGCAATAAATAACCATGTCCTCGATACACAAATGAACTATAATTACCACTCCTACATTTCGCAGTACAGCTCCCTGTAAACAAATTAATCTTATTAGTAATTCATGTCAATTTCATGTCCAGTATTCAACAAACACGCTTCATTAATGAATTGCATAGGCATGGCCAATAAAGCTTACCGTAATATCATTAGAATAATCTGATGAACGCAAATCTATCTAGACGTATGCATTTATAATTAGTTGGCTAATTCCCTTTGTTTGGTCATCACGGAGACACTATCTGGTATCCGACATGACTTAGTACTGCGGAGCGGGCACTAAGTAGAACAAGTGTTATGTAGGTTGTTAGTCTTAATAATTAATCACCGGACAAAACAGTCTAGTATCAATCATAATTTGTTTCACAATGGATGATTCAAAAGCAATAACATGTAAAGCTTGACAAATAAACGGAAACCAATAATAACGGGCGCTGTGTTTGTTTAAATATACGTATAATAACTGATAAAATACGGAACAGTTTTTTGGGGAAACTCAGTAAACGCCAAAGATCTTTTTATCATCCAAAAGAGGTGCCTACGAAAAATTACAAACTCTGATCACCGGAATTCATGTAGACCAATTTTAAAAATCTCAAACTTCTTACAGCGACGCATATACATAATGGAGTTATGCCTGTTAGTTCGATCATCTCCAGAAAAGTTCCCACAAAAAAACTCAACACATTAACACGCTACAAGGTTCACAGAAAACTTATTAATCCCAAAAGCAAACACAACTATATTTCGAAAGGACCACACTACATGGCCATTAAAGTACATAACATTTTTTTACGTAACATCAAACAAATAACCGACATACTTAGATTTAAATCATCACTAAAAACATTTCTTTTAAACAATTGTCACTACACCTTAAATGAATACCTTACATAAATTAAATACCTCTGTTTTTTTTTATTTACATACATTTGTTAACATGTAATTGTTGGGTTATATAATATAATGTGTATTTGTTAGGTTAGCTCGAAGAAATATGATGTAACCTATAAGCTTTACCCTTTGTACTCTGTATTTTTGTGCCGTAAATATTTTTTTGAATTTGAATTTGAAATTGCTTACGGCAACACCGCGATGTTTTAAAGAAAAATAAGAGTTTTTTTTAAGGCACTTTAATTCAATTGCACACTAACAAAGCAGATATTGGCGGTGTTAAGATTTTTTCGATAATAATGTAATACTATTCACAATGCACATATATCTTTTTTAAACGCTTTGTAATCAATACAATAAAATCGAGATAAAAGGGATGAAAAATTATGTATATCAATTTTATAATTATTTTTAAGAATAAGATACTACTAATAAATCTGAACAAAACATGAAACAGAACAAGGATTTCTGTCTTACCAGGATAACGTCTTCAACCACTCGACCATTGGGACCTAATTATTATACGTATGGAAAATATAATATTATAATATGTAAAAAAAGTTGCAAGATGACATTTTTAATTCTTAGTTTGAATTATGAGATCGACAAAATGGTTAAAGACGTTATCCCGGTACGTCAGAGATCCTGAGTTCGATTCCCTGTTGAGATCTTTATCCTTTAATTTTCTCTGTCTTGTTCTGTTTCATGTTTCGTTTAGATTTATTAGTATTTTCTTCTTCTTCAATGAAATATATTAATAAAATAAAAAAGGCACGTGGGCGTAATTGAAGCGTATAACTTTCAAAGAACAGTTGTTCCACAAATAAATTATTATTTATTTTGAACATCTATTATAAGTAAGGTTTTCACAAAATTATTTTTTACTGTGCCTGCTATATAGAGAAATATTCTGTGCTTAGACTGACTAGTTTACAAATATTTTATTTAACATCTTTCGATAAGCTAAATTTCGAAAGATACATATTTTGATAAGTTGGAAGTAAAGATATTCAACAGATTTGAATCAGGTTGGTTTAAGTATTGGTAACAATAATGGGAATATAAAATTATTAAAATACGTTCTTTATGGCCATTCATAAGATATTAATTCCAAACAAAAGCCTTGTTGAAGAAAAGCTCTGCTGTTTTAAGAAATTTCTTAGCAAACAAAACATTTTTTAGTTGAATATTATTTAGTCATCCTCTTTTCCGGTAAAGTCAAGATATAAACTAACCGGTTCACAGTGAAAAACTTGCAGTGTTAATACAAAGCAGCACTTTTTCACAATTATCAAAAACTAAATTAAGCCTAACAAAGGGGTAAAAGATAAAAAAATAATAAAACATGTAATTAAGTCCCTTTGTTGGCAGACAGCGTGTTACGTAACCAGACACCAAATAGGTCACCGTGTTATCTATGCAAAGTAATAGTTGTAACTTTACATCTCCTTTCAGTAATAATTCATTATCTATCTCAGCCCAGGTACAAACAGTAGTAAGCTGGTACATGTTGTTTGTACTGTGCACACATCCCAGGCCACCCTGGTTAGTAATTCAATTTACGGAGCGAAATATTATTTCGCCGGAGACCGTTAAGCGGCTAACGAATCTCGTAAAATATTAACGCTGCGGAACTTTAAGCTCCTCTATAAAATTGACGAAATATCTAGCCAGAGCGGGTCCTTAGAGACTCGGTACATCCTACGCAGAACGAATTAAGCATCGCTTCAACCTCGTTTTAGCTAAGCCACATACAAAGTGTTACGAAGACAGTCTCCCTTATATTGTGGTTTGTGCCTGGTGAGCGGAATCAACAGAGAACGTAAAAGTTGCTTTTTTCAGCCGAGTCTTTGAGATTTATGTACATGAGAACGCTTTCTTTTTTGTCGGATTAAGAATGAAATGACCGTTGGTTGAAGTTGGTGAGCTTTAGTTGAAACCATTGAAGAGACAAACCGAAAGAAGTGTGTGGTTGGTGTCTCCGTGTTCCTGAAATAAGATTTTTTTAAATATATTTTTTGGTGAAATTGATCTAAACATATCGAATATATTCTTGAACAGAAAACAATTTCCAGTGGCTTGTCTTGGGTTTAGGAGTTGACAAGTTTAATGTAAATTGACGACAACGGTCTTCTTTCAAATTGGTATGGATCACACTTCTAAGGATCATCTTCTATTCATCCATTCAAAAAAGATTATAGTCTTTAAAACGTCTGTTGATCATCCTTGAAGTTTAGAGGTTAAATAATGGCTAGACATTATGCGGTAACGAGCTAAATTTCCGTCCCATAAACAAAATATTGTTGAAATTAAATAACTTTGTAAAAACCTTACACTTACTAACTTTTTTTCCTTAACCCTCTTCTTTGCCTCGAATTTCTACTACAGAGTATAATATTTTAAGCTCCATTTAATGTGTTCAAATTTAACGTTGCGTTTCTTCTTTGTACATTGAAACTCTTTTGTTTTCTTGATTGAATGATTGAATAATGAATCTCGGAAGTGGAAATTAATCCGTTTCCCGACATCCGGTCGAGCTGAAACTCGGCAGATAGACTCTCTGATATATGAGCATTTCTTAAGTTAATATACGAAATAAATCTCGGTCGTATCCAATTGGGATTTGGTTTAGGTGTTCACTTAATTAAGTCAATCCCTGAGGAGGAAGGCTTAACTCTCAGTCAAACCAAAAAAAAAACTATAATGTGTTTTAAAAAATATTTGAAAGTTCAAATGAAAAAATAAAAAAATTGTATTTTAGTAAAAAAAACTTTATATTTTAAGAGTTAATTTTTTTATTTGTTTTTAAGTATGCAAGAATCAACAAGCAAACAAGCAGAATACGTTTGCCTTAATTCCTTAACTTTTCAGGGTTTATTTGACTGATAATAATTACAAAAATTGGATGTAATGATTATTAAGGTATATTAGGAAAGTTTATAGAATTTCCGATTACCTTTGATAAGAATAACTATATTGCCTATTACGAGTTACATAATTCTGTCTACTCTGTATGTAGAGGATTTTATTTAAAGTATAAAATTTGCTGAAAATTTTCGTCAAAATGTAAAGAATTATTAATTCTACCGTGCAAGGACAGAAAAAAATGTATTATCTTAAGATAATTAGCCAAAGTCTCGGAGTATCTTAGGGTGAAAAAATTATATTTCATCCCGTCAAAAAATTCCATTGTTGGTTTTCTCCAACCTAGAAATTATAATTTTCCCCTATTTTAAATAATGGTGCGCTGGTGCATCTAACTAGCCGAGATTAGTCCTCCCCTAAAGATGAAATAATTTTATTCGTTGGAAAATATCTAAAGAAATATGATTCTTTTTTTTATTTTCAAAGGGGTGATGCGAGGAGAGGAGTTTTATTGTCCTGTAATGGAAACTTGGGTAGAAAATGTAGACTTCCCTACAAGTTGGTACATTTTTATTTCCATAATTTTAGAACCCTAATTGGGTTTCTTTAAATGAAATATGAAAGTATTTACATAAATGAGAATTTTTAATTTCCAAATAAAGACAGTTTAAAAAAAAACTCTTCCTTTTTTGTAACAAATATAAATAACGATGTCCTCTCTGGGATCTCCCGTTCTGAGGATTTCATTTACACATTATTGTAATTTTGTAATATGGATAATACATTTTCTTAAATTATCTTTGGATAATACGAAGTAATTATGTACATTATGTGGTGTTTTTTCAGAAATAACTATAATTATGAATACAAATGGTGTTTTTTATTACAGTTGAGTTGTTTCGGTATCAGTCTGTATTGGGTGTAAGTATATTTATTTTATATTTTTGATCTCCCCATATATTTTGTACCCAGCTTTTTATTTGAGATTTAAATGTTATAATATTGTTTGGAATTTTGAATGAGAGTGGGATTTTTTATATATCTGTCCCGGTAAGATGGGTTCGATTCCCAGTTGAGACCGTTATCTTTTTTTTATTTTGGGTTTCTTATTCTGCTTCGCGTTTCTTTTAGATAAATTATTACTATCTTCTTCTTCAGTTAAAAGAAATATACTTAGATTTATTTAAATGAGTATATTCAGTATGACTGTATAAAGTTATATGCATTATTACAATACTCATCATTCCGATGAGGTGCTTTCGAACTTTTTAGTGCACTATTTATAAAATGTTGCATTCTGTAAATTCTGTAAACGTGACGACGTGACAACTGCTGTGCAAGGCAAATAAAAACTCCTCTACATCTATAAGAAGTGAACACACTCAACACTGGTGTCCGGATAAGGGGACATTTTAGACCACTCAGTTTGAGATGCTCTCTGACCGGTGATGGCAGTGGTCTTAAACAATAAATATCTTTTCTTTTATTCAAGTCTAAATAAAATATAATTGTATATAATTTAGTGAAATTTAGTGAGCCATAGAATAGTATATTGAAAATAACAAGGGTTAATTTTGTAGGCAGAAACAGAACAATGAAAACATGAAAACAGATCATGGAAAAGGGGAAGGGGAATTTTATTACAGAAGGAAAATATATGCTTCATTTAAATTTTTACAATAACTATAAAATTATTTTTTTCATATCAAATGGATATTATTATTTATCACTAAAAGATTTAGCAAAACGATTAAAATCTTTTTTTTTTCTAACTGGACACTGGTCGTCGTGTAAAGAATATTAAATAATAATAGTAAACATTAAAGCGATTTCTGGACAAAAACTTTAATGTGGGAAAAGTAAAGGAACAATAAACAGTTCTTACAACAATATGACTGCACTCGCGGGAAAAACCACGTACGAAAGATAAAGACTACCTCTAGGCACTCTTCAACTTCACTGAAAGTAATGACACATCTCGCTATCAGTTATCAGGTATTGAGCCTAGAACTTCTTTAAGACCTCGCCGGAAAGGACGACACATCTCGCTACCAGTATCAGGCTTAGAGCCTACGATCGGTTCAGGATTTCTGATCGTTCAAGGCCGTGCGTTCGCTTAAATAGGCCGCCCTTGGTTCATCATTTTGTAAGTAGAGTGGAGATGGATACTGATTAGTTGATTTATGATTTTTGTAACAGTATGAGGGTGTGTGCGAGAAAATGTTCGGGGTCGCGTGATTTCGTCCCGTTACAGTCGTAGAAAATATCATGAGCTAAATCAGTTAACTCATGTATCATATAAAAAATATGCCAACTCTTGTTTCATTGCAAACACTTTATTTAATCCTAGTGAATGTACACATTTCGGTAAGAACATAATACAAAATAGTAATTTAAGGATGGAAATAATTTCACATGTACGTCGGTCGTGTACTTGTGCACGGTAATATTTAACTGTGTGTGGCCATATTTCCAACCATAATGTTGATACGCACACGTTTGGTAAAATACACCCGTGTTAAAACTTAATTTTTAAAACCTAATTGTTAAATCAAATGTGTTATGTTGATTATGATAATAATGAATAAAAAAATCTTTTTTCAACGTACCTGTAACGTACGTGTGCTCTTATGAATACAGTAAAAACATATTTTTTTACATCTGACGAAGTACCCCCCGCCTTATTGATAGTAGCGAGTGGAGAATCTACCCTTACCCATTGCTGCTTCTTCTTCCTTACTCACCGGTAAGGGACGAGTCGCTGGGAAATTGCAGGGTCGTGATCTTTGTCTCTCGCCAGACGACATATTTTATTCAGCTGGTTGGCGAGCGTTTAATACCCTCTCTCAGGGCGCCTTCCTTGCAAATAGTGGCCCGTGTTAGTAGCTGCTTGCTGCCGTGAGAGACGTCGATATGCGCTCATACATATTACTCGTATAGGGGTAGTTTGCGGCAAGTGGTGTGTTTGAGTTAGAGAAAGTGTACTGTGTGCCTACCAAGGGGAAAAACGGCGCTGTTTATGGGGATGATTGTTTGAAACTATTGCATGGATCAAAATCTACCATTTGTTGTGATCAATAGATACTGTAGAATTTGTTTAACGTTTTGTAACTATCTTCCAAGCAGCAGAATGCGATGATGTTTATCAGTCTTTAATTAAAAATTTAACTTCGATACAGGCTTACTCCTAGTGAGGTTAATTTTGAAAAAAACGTGATTTATGAATAGTGAGATGCAATAAATAAATAAATACATTTAGTTTCCATCTTAAATTCTAAATATTTGTCCCTAACCCTGATATCATTATATTTTGGGTTCGGCGTCAATATCTTAGTTTTGAGTCAAAAGTATTTGTAAGCTATATCCTTTAAAAATATAATTCATTTAAAAAATACAACGATATCCTGTAAATACTGGAAAAATGCAAACATCGAAAACTACGGCAATTGCGAGCGATAATGTTTTATTCTTTTCAAGAAACATACACCAAAATATGTTCTTGGTGCCATGAAATTGTGGATAAAATCTATAAATAAACCGATTTATGTAAAAATTAAGCAAAATCAGTACACGAAGAAAAAAAATGTATTGCTAATTTATTAAGAATCTTTTCAATTTAGTCCGGTAATCCGAAACCCTTCAGTCCTCAGAAGGACATAACTAGCCACAAACATCATATTCCATAAGAGCCTCTGGACGAGAGATCTGACCGGGGCGTCCATAAATTATAAAATATTTTTTTGAATTGAAACTTCTTTACGCGCGTTATGCATTTTCGAGGACCGGAGTAAAACCGACTCATGACCGTCACGAAAAACCGTGATCATTTCGCTATAGGAGCCTAGCTAATATTATATACCTAGTTTAGGTCACTCTCCAAACTCAGCTTCGCGGTCTAGAGGCAGAGCGCCCGACTGTCGTCGTGAAGAACCGAGGTTCGATCCCCGCTTTAACTATTTTTTTTTTTTCTTTTTGTGATTTTTTTAATACGAGGAAAAGTGATAAAATGCTCTCGTGCTGCGACTTTGTCAGGCATACATATAAGAAGATATCTACATGATTTGTAATAATGTAGTAAAAAATTACATAAATTTGTTAATTTTAACCGAGAGTCTCCCGAAATGTCTAAATCCATTTGGTGAGACTCTAGACTGGCAGGTGTTCACTCGAGTAATTGGCTAGAAGTAACGGTCTGTACCTATATGATATTTTGGTCGAAAAATAGCTTACAAATCGTTCGGTAGAGTGAGTCGCTCGGTATTTTGATTAATTATTTTTATTTTGAATCATTAAAATTACTAATCAATGCCGATGACGCGACTAATTACCCTCGCAGACGTGCGTGACAAGTTTTTTTAGTAAAAAACACAGCCGTAAGTGAGTTTTTCAAAATTTAGAAATGTTTTTCAAATTCAGACTCCATACGGGTATGAGACTGTTAAAACACGATAGATCTTTTCCAAAACGGACAAATATACGGAAATATTTTGAAAAACGACAGATATGACTTCACACTGCCTATATATCTTCGATTCGACCCTATATAAAGCGTTAACGAGACGTTATGTGATATTATTCATTTGCCGTGTTTGAAAACGAAAATTAGCGCGGGACAAGTCAATTGAGGAGTACACGTTGTATACGCGGTTCTCGTCGCGCGAGATACCTCTCCTCGCGGTCTAGAGGCAGAGCGTTCGACACTCGTTATGCAGGACCCGGGTTCGAATCCCATATTTTTATAACTTTAATTTTTTTTTATCACATGCTACTTATAAATATGTCAATAGACAGAAAAAAAGAGAGAATGAAATGAAAAGAGAGAGAGAAGAATACTAAAAGTTTCACTTCCGTCGTGCGTAGGCTTGCCACACACTGTATTTTTTCTATAATACCTAGATATGTGATTTGTTCGCGTATTATTTTTCGTTTTGTCTGTTAAAGAATAATGAAATGATAGGTATTTATTTTGCCTAAAATGGTAATATTGAGATTCGAGAAATTTAATATTATTGTATAACTTCTCTCTTATCAGTAATATTTTCGTAGAAACGGTTCTTTGTGAAGTTTTTAATATTATAAACATTAATTTGGGAATCAATTGGGAATATTTGTTTATATTTGTTTTGAGTTTTTCCAGTTAGTCAGAAACAACTTTGCTTTAACAATTATTCTTGTTTAGATTAAAAATATATCTGATGATGTACGAGAAAGGAAACAAAAATCTTGGGGGATAAATTTAGTACCTACTTTATCGCTAACTAATTAATTTAGTACATACTTTATAACTCGCCACAATGAAATGAAATGCAATGAAGAACTCGCCACACCAACTATTTTTACACAACTAGTAATAAAACAAACGCTGCAGCCAATTCCCCCATTTCTCGCATCCTTCAAACATTCAACTCAATTCAAACAAGCACAAATACCGATATATTTTTTGATTCTCTCCCTCTGTTTAAGAAAAACTTTTTTAGCACACTGAATTCGGATACATAACACACACATCTACACACACACATGCACACGTACACACACACACACACAAATACTCACACACCTCTATCTCCTTCCCTAACATACTAACTAACTTAACTTAAGTAAAATGTACAAAAAATAAATAACACAATTTTGAAAATGGTAAGTTAATTGAACATGATTAAAATTATTCCACAATATTTCAAATTACTTACTTACACATGCACTAACAACAGAAATTTATAGGTTTGTGCCTTTAGATTTTGTTCATAAAAATTAGGTTTAAATGGAAAATGAAACCGTTTGATTTTGGGGGAGATTTCGACTGCCTATTTAAATTGGTTCTAGGTGAAGACGTAATTAGAATTCTCCCTAGTCCCGTTTCGATGGAGGGCTCAGCTTCCAGAAGGTTGTATAATCAACGCGACTCCTGGATGCGAGCCCAATAATTTGAACCACTCTGCGACAGACAGACCAAACCGGTCACTTTTCGTGTTATTTTAGAAACTATTTGTTTGTTTTACCGTAATATTTTTTCCGTTTTTGATTTGCCATGTTACACTTACTCCTTCTTTAGGCAACATTTTTGACTGCTTAACAATATCCATCATCAGGGCAGATGTGTAAATTGTGGTGAGATTCGTGTTTATGTATGTAGAAGTTATTCCGTGTTGAAAACGTTAATCCTCTAGTGCAGTGGTTCTTAACCTGGGTTCGATCGAACCCCATGGGTACGGTGAGTCAGTCTCGCGGGTTCAGCAGAAGTCTCACTGATTTGCAGTAAATATTAATTATTATGTGTTTATTTTTGTGTGAAAATCATGTTTTAATGGTTTTTGTTCTTTGTTCTTAATGGTTTGGTTCTTTAATGGTTTGGTTCGTTTTGTGCACCTATGTATAAATATAAACCTATGTTTTAATTTCAAAAAAACATATTTTATTTTTCCCATTAAGAAGGGTTCGGTGAATGCGCATATGAAACTGGTGGGGGTCAATACCCCCAACAAGGTTAAGAACCACTGCTCAAGTGTATATCAAATCTCCTTGATTTTGACTTGATAATATAACTGATTTATAAATCTTCGGATTTTCATGAACACGTGTTCTGACATCATGATATATATTCGTAATTTACTAAAAGTTTATCGGGAAACCTGTGAATTCACTCGTAAGGCCTGCAGTTCAGTTCTTAACTGAAAGTACAAATAATTTTAAGAGATTCTTAATAAATTATCAGTTTTCGTTTTTCTCCATATATGCTTGCTTACATAATACTTAATTTAAATTCTGGTTTTCCTACTTTGATTGTCAAGTAGTATAAATTATTTTTTGTTTGTTTTTAATCACGTGTTCTACCCAATCAAACCCTAATCACGCTTATATAATGTGTTTATTATTTCGCAACATCATACTTTTATTAAACAACATTCGAGATTATCGTTTATTTAATTCGGAATAAACGCCGCCATAAAAACCAATTTCCTTTGTTTTATCTCTGCGGCGACGCGACATCATACCATGAAAAAGCGACCGTTAAAAGTAATGTAAGCTTACGTTTATTGCAAACAACACACTTAAATCCCTCAGATTGTGGATAGAACAACCTTCTGATGGAGTCTCATAAACTGGAGCAAGAATGAAGTTGTTTTAATATTAAGAAAAAGCTTTCTATTAATCCATTTATTTATAATTAGTAGTAAAACAGCCATTTACAATCTTGATAGGTATTGACAGTAATATTACAATATTGAAAGAAGATAGGAAAGAAATATTATTCGATTTTATAAGTAAGCAAGACAAAAAAATTATATATATACATTTCTACAGAATCAAATAAAAAAAAAGAAGATGAAACAAAAAAAAAACTTGTGTACGGGACGTGTTTGCCTGTACAAGAAAAGACTGTAAATAATAAGCACTAGCACACATCAGCCCTCAACCTGGGTAATGATTTAAGTAAAACACCGCGAGGTGTTCTATCCAAACCATCATAAAATACTGAGGATTCGAATCAAAATTCACATTTTAATTAGATGTTTTGTACTGCTATACAGAACGTACAAAGGGGTGTAGCTTGTAGGTACTTTCTATTTCTTACAGTCAACCCAATTCACAAGAAAAAGTTATATATATTTCAATACAACTGGGTTTTAATACACATATAGAAACTGAGACAATCGGAATTTTTTCAGCAATAATTTCAGATTGGAGCACATTGTGCATCATCGCGCTATACGATACAGCAAATGGCGCAGGCAACTGCTGCAGCAGTAGCCAGGAGGAATTTGCCAGCCTCTAGGTTGTCAGTATCAGTGCTGGTTCAGTCGGTGGCCAGGAGGAATTGGCCAGCCTCTATGTTGTCAGCATCATTAGCTAATTCAGTCGGTAGCCAGGAGGAATTGGCCAGCTTCTAGGTTGTCAGCATCAGTGGCTAATTCAGTCGGTAAGGAATTGAACAGCTTCTAGGTTGTCAGCATCAGTGCTGGTTCTGTCGGTAGCCAGGAGAAATTGGCCAGCCTCTAGGTTGTCAGCATCAATGCATCAGGGATTGACCAGCCTCTAGGTGATCAGCGGCAGTGGGCAGTTCAGTCGGTATCCAGCAGAAATTCAGCAGCGGCATGGTCATTTGATTATAAAGGCCGGCACACGTAGACGCCCTATTATGGCAATGATGTCAGATGCGCCTGGTTCAGCTGATAGAGTACCTGCAGTAAACAGCTCGTTGCACATAGTTTGTAATATTTTAAAATGACTATGCCGTGATGGAGTAACAGAAGCTAATACAGATTTCAGTTGACACTCAGATATTGTAAGAACAGATCGCGTTGTTACCGGCGTTGTCGCTACTCCTAGTTTTAAAACTTGAATGCCCCAATATTTTGTTTTAATGGGCTATTTATAATATCTCCTATAAGCGTTTGTGTGAAGTCAGCTTGCAAAAACATGTTTGCGTTTTCAAATGCAGGCATTGTGGTGCGAATAATATTTCGCCCAGCAACAGCTTTTTGGCTTTGTCAATATTTTAATTTCGTTTTAGAAAATAGGGTTATCGAACTGTTTCATGTTCGATCCAGTCTTTTTCGTCGCCTGGTTACAGATTATTTTTGATGCATTTTTAAATTGGTAAATATTATGATTTCGAAAAAGGGGTCATCAAACCCGCAAATGTGCAACTTTAGCCGCATTTGATATTAAATGCAATAAAATCATTTTTCATGTTCGATACACTTGTTATGCAGTGATCTCGTTAAAATAAATACTGATAAACGTAATTTTAATTAGTACAGTTTTATATTTTAATAGAGGCGTATTAAAAATATCAGCCAACAAAGCATAAGAATTACCAATGGTGAATTTTCTATTTATGACAGAATTGTAGCCTGGAACCGTTGTATAATTGTCACAATAATATATACTATGGAACCTTGATCTTATGGTAGGAACATTTAAGTGAAGTAAAATCATTATATCACGGATACTCAATTGATAATTTACAATTTTTGCATAAAAATATAAGAAAAAAAAATTTTCTTCTGTCACTGAACTTTAACAATTTCAATGATTGTAATAAAATATCTTAATTTATTGATTCTAAAGGAATTTCAAGTCTTTTGTACGTCAACCCCACACGGAGGCCTTGAGAAAAATAATTTCCCCTTTGGGGACTATGGCATCTTTGGGGGTGCTGTTTGATATGTCTTTATAAGGAAAGAAAGAAGAGAAAATTTTGAGAAAGCAAAAGGTATGAGGGTTGGGTAGGAATCTAGTGATCAGTGTGTCCAGGAGTGACGAGTGTAAAAATATACTCCAAAACCAACCTCTCACATCACGCAGTTGGTGGGCAGGCACATCTTACTTCATCCCGAACCATTTGGAGTGACCTGTAATGGCAAAGTTGTCAGTTATCCCATAAATAATTATCTCTTAAATAATTCATGTCTAAAAAATGCAATGGATTCCTTCAATTCCTTCATTCCTTCATTCACACACCACACACGGACAAAGACACTTTCAATACTACGCAACCAAACTTTTTAATAGTATGCCCATTACTTTGAAGCAACTAACGACTACAAATACATCTACAAACTTTCTCAAAAAACATATCGTAGCCTGGATAAAACATCAAGATATTCAATTTATTCAAAAGCTTATAATTCTAAACCAAACATAACCAAAATATGATAAGTAAAATTAAATATTGTACACGTTCTTCAAGAATTATCAAAAAATACATACACGCACATATAAATGTGTGTTTTCATGTTTCAATATATGTCTGTGAAAAAAAAAATAAAATAAACAACTTTCTACTACAACACATAAATACCTGTCACACTTAATCACAAACACGTAAACACCTCAGCACAGGTTCTCCTAGTGAGGTGTTCACGTAACATACAATATCACCCACACACAGTTTTACATATATCAACCTATGTTCTTTATTTTTTATACCTTTTTTCTGTACTTTTTCTCTGTACTACAATATAAACCACTGTAATCATTTGTAAAATGTGTATTCAAGAATAGACATAATTAAACAAATGTTGTTGACGTGATTATTATTAATAATTTATGTGATCTTACACAGGAAACATAAAAAAAATACTCCATTCTACCCATAAAAAAACCTTTTTTTGAATATGTGCATATACCCACCTCACAACGCTGCCCAACCGAGTGTTATATCCCGGATATTATCTCTGACTATATCCATCTATTTATATCCAGGACATGATCAATTAAGACACCTTAGAGACACGTAGAGGTATTGCTCTGATGAAAAACCTTTTACTAAACCGTTACATATCAAAACAAGGCGACTTAATCAAAAAAATATTTGTACCAGAGTCTCAAAGACCTTGCCATAGCCTCCTTTACTGTAGAACAAGCAACACCAATTTGTTCATGAACTCACCCGTGATGAGAGCCACGTACCTCCTAAATGTAGTTGATCAAAAGATCGATATGTTTTTCGAGTGCTACAATACATTTACAAGATTTTTGTCCCTGCAAATACATTGTATAAACGGAACAATTTTAACGCCCTTGACCCCGATCTGTAATGTTATAAAAAATATCCAAATAAATAAATAAACTTCATCTAGTTCAATCTTTCGTAAAACACTTCACCACAATTTAAGGTATAAGTTAAAATAATTGGATGAGGTTCAAGTGAGGTATTAGAATTTTTTTTTCTATTTTATAATATTCATAACATTTTATGCAGGGAAGCTTTTGATTGTCCAACTACGAAGGTTTCCCGTTTTAGGACAGTCAAATTAACAGGTTTCAAATTATCCTAGAGGAAAACTGGATTTAAGAATAGAGAAAATAAGCATATAAAAGCAAAGATACAACGAGGCGTTCGTGGTAAATAATTATCAGATTAACCCGCTTCATCACCTGTCAAATATGGATAAACGTCGTAACAGTGTTCCACTCGCTCTAAGGCAATGGGATATTTAAAAAAAAAAGAATTATAATAACAAGATTAACGATTTGAATAAAAATTGCATGAAAAGTACTTTAATTCAATATTAAGGTGGGTCTACCTATATCCACCCATCAAGGCTGCTTGTGTTTTGTTTTGATTCACTGAGATTTAGTTGTTAAGCACAAAGCTGAATATCTAAAACAAAGATTCGTTGTTCATTTTTGAGCGAACTTCGTATGAATTTAAAGTTTTCCGGTCATGAATGCAGTTTCAAACAAATCTTGTAAACTCCCGAATTCTTGCACCCTCCGTGTGATAAAGTGCTTCGCGATCGGGTGGAGCGCACTGAAAATAAATACAAGTTTAGGAAATTCGTACGTCGATACACGGAGCGATAAGTACCTACAAAGGAAATATCGAGGAATTTTCCCTGTCTCCGTAGAGGGGCTGCAGGAAACGATTCCGTACACAACTTTATGGGAATTGCCTGAGTGGTGCATTTATAGAAATGCATCTGAGATTGCTCAATGGCTTAAAAATATTCGTGATAGTGCGCATTTGAAACTGTAATATAATGTTTAAACATTGGAGAAGAAGATAATTCTAGTAAATCTAAACTAACATTACAAACATAAATAAAACAAGAACCCAGAAACTCTGTGTCACCGGAACAAAGTCTTTACTTTTTGACTTTTGAATAAATGGCATATAGAGCTCCGGGCCAAAAAGGCCCCTTTCTCTTTCATCATGATTTTACGTATTGGTTGTAGGATAATTTTAGTTTAAATATGGTTGTTTTTTTAAAAATATTTTTGCAATGTAACATGGCTGCGATATGGGGGGAATTAAGGCTTACGGAGGATTTGTTTGGGTTTTTTAAAGGTAGTTATTGTATTTTCATCGTACTGTGCGAGACAGTTGATGGACGCGTTTTCATGGGTGGGGAGGCCCGCATAAAAATATTCCGCGAGACTTAAGATATGGTCTTTAAGGAGGGGAACTTCAGAGTCCCGATGTAGTTGAGCAACCCTCATCCATCTAGGAGCTCCCAGGGCAATGCGTATGGCTTTGTTTTGAAATATTTGTAGTCTTTTTAGCTGGGGCTCTGAAGCGTGTGCCCAGATAGGGCTAGCGTAAGTGAGTTTAGGTCTTATAGTGGATTTATATATTAGTAGTTTGTTCCTTGGAGATAATTTTTTGTTATTTTTAGATATCATGGGATAAAGGGCTGCAAGAGTTTTATTTGCTGAATTTAGAGTTTCTGTTATATGCTTTTTCCAAGTTAGTCTGCTGTCTAGAGTTATTCCGAGGTATTTAATGTTTTTTTTCCAAGGTACGTTTTCGCCGAACAAGTGGATGTTAGGGGGTCGTTTAGGGCGTCTACGGGAGAAAACACAAGCGGCGCTTTTTGAGGGATTGATGCTAATTCGCCATTGTTTAAAAAATGATTCTAGTTTCGACGCGTGGTCTTGGACGCGTCGTGTAGCGGTCATTTCGCTTACTGAAGTCGACATGACTTCAGTGTCGTCTGCAAATTTGCCTATTTTGGTTTTTTTGGTGCGAAAGTTATGAATGCTAGGGCGGGGGATATCGCTTAGGAATATATTGAAAAGAGCTGGCGAGAGAATAGAGCCTTGAGGGACACCTGCTCTTAGCAATCTCACTGTGGAAAAAATTCCATCTAATTTGATTCTAAATTTACGGTCTTTAATAAAATTAGCTATGAGTTGAAGCATTGAAAGGGGGATACCGAGGAGGTACATTTTATAAATGAGACCTCTGTGCCAGACTTTATCGAATGCTTTGCAGACGTCTAGGGAGAGGACTACAGTGTGTTGGCGAGAGTTGAATCCGTTTGTAATTTGTTCGACAAAATGATTCTAGTTTCGACGCGTGGTCTTGGACGCGTCGTGTAGCGGTCATTTCGCTTACTGAAGTCGACATGACTTCAGTGTCGTCTGCAAATTTGCCTATTTTGGTTTTTTTGGTGCGAAAGTTATGAATGCTAGGGCGGGGGATATCGCTTAGGAATATATTGAAAAGAGCTGGCGAGAGAATAGAGCCTTGAGGGACACCTGCTCTTAGCAATCTCACTGTGGAAAAAATTCCATCTAATTTGATTCTAAATTTACGGTCTTTAATAAAATTAGCTATGAGTTGAAGCATTGAAAGGGGGATACCGAGGAGGTACATTTTATAAATGAGACCTCTGTGCCAGACTTTATCGAATGCTTTGCAGACGTCTAGGGAGAGGACTACAGTGTGTTGGCGAGAGTTGAATCCGTTTGTAATTTGTTCGACCACCCGCAGAAGTTGGTGGAGAGTTGAGTGGCCCGATCGAAAGCCGTGTTGAAAGTCGGGGATGATATTTAAATCGTCGACTATTTTTTTCAATCTAGCGAGGATAAGCTTTTCAAGAATTTTACCTGCACAGGGAAGCAGGCTAATCGGTCGGTGGTTTATGGCTTGGAGGGGGTCTTTACCAGGTTTAGGGATAAGGATAACGTCTGCAGTTTTGTAGTCTTTTGGGAATAAACGAAGTCTAAAGGATGCGTTGCTGATGGCTGTGAAAGAGCAAATGGCTTTGGAGGGGAGGCATTTTAAAATTTTATTTGATATTAAGTCGGGACCGGGAGATTTTTTTGTTTTCAAAGATTTTATAATTTTGGAAATTTCTTGAGGGGTTGTGAACGGGATTGGATTGTCTGTGGGGGTTTCTGTCAGGATGGATGAGACTGTTGATTCTACTGTTGAAACGAATTGAGGGTCATCGTAGGTCGTGGTCGGGGAAAATTGTTCTTCGAGACTGTCGGCAAAAGTCTCGGCTTTGTCTCTAGAGGAATACACTGTGCCTTTTGGGCCCGTAAGGGGACTTATTCTGGTCGGGGGTTTTCTAAGGGTTTTGGAGAGTTTCCAAAAGGCTGTTCTGTCGTCGTCGAGAGTGGAGATGAAGTCGTGCCACTGCTCGTCTCTGTATTTTTGGAGTTCGACTTTTACTTGGTGAGAGAGACGATTCATACGAATGCGATCGATCGGGTACAAAGTCTTTAACCTCGGCCATTGTGACATGATGTTTTTACGTCATTAAGTTATTCAAAGAGAATATTATTTTATATTTTTCAGCTATGCAAATGCCTACATTATGATGGTCGAATATTTTCGATTTATTTCAGATGTGCAGCAAAAGAAAAATGGATATAATTATTATTTTAAAGTATTCTATACATCCGTTCCATAAGCTGTTTAGACATATGCTAATCGGATTTGAATCCTTTAAACCAATTATGTTATTTTAATTTTATTTAAGTACACAAAACAGGCATGATGCCCAAAAAATTACAAACATGAATATTTTAATACAAAGTAATTAAAAAAATAATTGGCAAAAGTAAATGACAATCAAGAATGAGCTAGATGTAGAGTACAAACATGTCCATAAACAATGGGTTAAAGGTTAAAGGCATACGACACACATGTCCATAAACAAGAATGGGTTAAAAGGTAGAGTACAAACATGTCCATAAACAAACATTATGTTGGTAAGTAGGTACATACCTATAATATATAAGTAAATACTCTTTTATAAAATTTAATAAAAGATAACTATTGCATAAATTAACAAAACGTGTGTTTAGAAAAGATTAACAAAAATTATCTTTACCATGTAATTATAAATGGTGGTCTTACACCCAGGCGATACTAAAAGTATCTTCCGCTCTGGAACGTACCGCAAATATACTATATATTATTTTTATGAGAAAATTGTGAAATAACACATATTAAACAAATAAAATTTCGAACCGGCGACCTTGATTGCTAGTCGAAAGCCTTACTCCACGACCACGGAGGCCATCAATCAATGATCAGAATCATTTATTTCTCACCAAATAAACACGGGGGCTTTTAGAACTAAGTTACGAAAAAAATTGTATTTGCACTTAAATTTTGTTCTCGGATATAAAATTACAAAAGGTAGTAAAAAAAATAATCCAACCTCCACAAAAATCTTAAGAAACGAACTTTTAGCATAGTGTTAAAAACAGGTATTAAATTTGTTAACATCTTTTTTATTATTACCGCTGCGAAGGTACTCAACAAAGAAATAAAGATTATAATTTCACAACCCCAAAACTGTCTTAATGATGTTTTGCACATAAAATTTTAATTTGCGTCAATTCGGTGCTCATAACAACTACCCTTGTAACGCTGCAGTATCCACTGAAGCTAATAGGCACTTAATCATTCAAATGAGTAAACTAATTTTCTTAATATTTTTAGTTGAAATACTCTGCAGCAAGTGTTTTTTGGTAACAGAAGGGTGCTTTGGAAAATATGTAATTAGGGCTGAAAAACCGACATAGATGCCTTGTAAAAGGGCAGTTACTCTCCGCGTGATTTAGTTAAGTGGGATGAAATTGAACAGCCAACACTCCATTAGTCCGTCGAAAGCAATTTCACAGGTACTACTCTTGGAGTAAAGCCTCTTTTACTGACGGCCACGTACCCGCTCTTTTCTCTACTACCCTAGTTTCCACGATCACGACGTATTTTAATTGCGAGGTGATATCAACGACTAATTAAATGTTTTAAGTAAAGAAAAAAGCTTCCCGAGAATACGATTGGGGATAAAATACATACCTGTACTAATATTCTAGTCATTTTAATTATATTTCAGGTCCTTTTTCAAAGACCTAGTTCGAATCAACATCACAATCATTTCTCTTATATTGCCAGCAAAAAAAAATTGTCTCTCGTTTCATTTATACAGACATCGTAGCGTTTTCATTTCTAATTACCTAATTACTCAAAAATTACAGCCACTATCTAGAAATTTGCGGTTATAGAAACAAAATGGTTGCCAAATGATTAGCAATAGCTCCCTCGAGAACCTCTTTAAATGTTATCGTTTGGAGTTTTAGGCTGTGATTTTATAACACGGTTTAATGATTAAAATTCTAATTCTTGAAATCAACGCTACTTTTTCAATTAGATAATATCAAATAAATATTAACGGCGGTGAAAAAATATGTTACTGAAGGATACCTAGAAGATTCGTCACCAGATATAGCAAAGTTCCGACTCTTGGAGTCTTGGTCGCTAATTTCGATTTTTTTTTTCGAATCCATTTTCCACCAATCTGTTTGAAATGTTTATATTGTTCCTAACATTGATTATTATTATTGAAAGATTTTTTTTAAATTTACACACCTATGGTTTAGTTCACGTGATAATTTTATAGATTCAATACCTATCAGTAACATGCCGATTAAAAACTTTAGAATAGATTTTATTCCATCATTGTCAACTTAAATGAACATTATCCTAAGAATGCAGTACTCTTTCTCAAGTTCCGTAAGAAAATAACTAATCCATTTAGCCAAGTCTTCGAGAACACAAACAGCAGAACTAGTGACTCGATACATTGCAGAACGTTCCCAACTACATTTTATTGTGTCCATTAAGAAATTGTCCAAATATAACTTACAGTGGGATTAACTACTGGCTGCAAGTAAGAACTGTTGTTCAATTAAAGCCTTATCCCAAACTGGGGTAGAGAGTTTAAAGATTAAAAGCGAGTAAATTAAGCAACTGAATAGTGTCTTATTATTTAGAAGAACAGTTTGCATTCAGTTATGCAGGTTTAAACATCAGGGGCCTCACAATAACCATTAATACAGTGTATAAACTTTAAAACACATTTGTTAGTAAGGGAAATAGAATCTCAATCCATCATTATGGCAAATGCTTAATAAAAACAATATAGAAATAATTGTTTATTTGGAAATTCAAAGTATCCTTTTATAAAATAGGCTCAACATTAGTGTTTTACATAAAATGCGATTTTAATGGTACTCTTCAATGGAAATGTTAGATTGCGTTGGGAAAAGGAGTGGACACCACATTACTGTAGTTATTTATTAGTAATTTATGATATTATAGGTACATAAATAACGTGCTGTAGTAAGTACATTGCAGTTACAAAGGAGCGAAAAAACTAGGACAAAGTCTAATTTAGTCAATAGGCCATCTAGAACTAGATGGAGGTACTACGCCAACATCCTAAAGTCCGCATCCATTTCCTGTTTTTCTAAACAGCTGAATTTTGTGCTCCAGTATGGACTAGAAGCGCCCTCAATTCCATGGTCGATGTTCAACTCAATGCAACAATGCTAACCATCAGAAGGACTTTAAAATCTACACCTCTCCTTTGGCTCCCCGAACTTGCAAATATAACTCCGCCAAATATCAAGCGAGAGATTGCAGAACACTGAGGAAATACAAAAAGGCACTGTAAAAAGCACAATACCTTTGCACAATGATCTCATCTCTCACCTTTATTCGATTGCAGTCACAAAATCCATTCTGGGAGGAAGGAGAGAAGCTCTTTTGAATACATCCCACTCCAGCAGATAGGTGGAAACTTGAATGGCAATCGGCCAACGTGAAAAAATGCCCATCTTGTGCACGACCCCACTGAGAGACTGTATTCTCACTTCCTCGTAAACTCTTGTCCGCCATCAATAAGATAAAGTCCTCCCTCAGTTGTTGGGCCTATTTGATGCACCAGTGGGGCCGTAAAAAGTCGGTGATGTGAGAATGCAGTGCGGTGCAGACTACCAAACATGTGGTCAACGAATGCCCGCTTCATTCACTCCCCGGCTGAATTGATGTGGTCCACACTAATAAGAAGTTGAAAAGGAATATGTATGGTGAATTTCAAATAAGTGTGAGAGGGTATCTAAAACAGTGTAATTAAAAATAATGTTTATTTTATGTTATTATTTTAATCTAACTAACTAACTAACTAACCATTACGCCGTTTCTCCGCAGGGGTAGGCAGAGAGGACGGACCGCCAAACAACTCGGTCTTGGCACACACTTCTTGCCTCATTCACATTCATACATCGTCTCATACATACTCTTCTATTATTTAAATGATCGGTATTATTGGCTTGTTCTACAGTCTTCTGTAAAGTGGCGGATTAACACCTTGATGGAAAATCGCTGAACCAAGGTGACTGGCAAAAACCGGTTAGTATTTCTAACTTTCTAAAACCCTTGAACTAATAAGAAAACGAATTTACATCACAACTTCCGTAAAAATGCAATAAACCTGTTTGTGGGGAGCGTGGAAATGCAACCAATGCTGAAGTCTTCGCACTCTATTGTAAATAATATATCATTAATGTTCATTCTTCGTTCAGTTAAAACAATATTACCATGTGTTTGTTTTAAATTTCTACAAATTATTAATATTTTATTAAATCTAATATACATAGATAATTAATAAGGCATACATGTTTATACTTTATTATTATTAAAAATGTGTTTTTTGCTTTGATTAATAAAAAATACTGATATCTGAGTAAAAACTGTACCCTTCACTAGCCTACGAGAGGATAATACTCTTCCAGGGTTTTAAATGAAAGCAGTGCCATATATTTATATTTGATTTTAAACGTTCTTAAAATAGAAAACACTATTATCCAACATTTATATTGTAGTGCTTAAAAAGTATCTGTGTTCTTCCGAAGTGAAGATACAAGCGCTTGAAAATTCATTACGTCTCGCTTTCTCTTGTAGTTGGTAAGAGCGGGAAGTGAGAATGCAAATATTTGTTTTACCGTAGTTTAGAAACTACGGTATACGGTGGCCAATTTGGGGAATAAATTAAGGATTTTGTTTGCATATCCTATGAGATTGCTTTTACGATTTTATTAGGTAACCAGACAAAATATTTTTAAAAACGCATACCGGTAAAAAGCTTCGAGACATTACAACGTTATTGTGTAATTTTCCAGAGTTAATATTAATACTTTTGAATGAGTGAGAACTAAAATAAATTAACTATCTGTAATTGCATATTTGTAGCCCGATATTTTTCCGCGGTTGACAATTGTTACGTGAGAACAGGTCTCGAATTCAACAGCTCGACTGTCGAATGATTCGCCGGCATTTGCGTTTCCTCTCTCCTAGAACGTTGGTATTTTCAAGAGCTCTTCGTTCATCTCTTATTCATATTAGATATTTGAATTGCGGTTTAGTGATTTTTAGCTTTCTAGTTAAGTTTTAAGAAAACATAAAAATGTCTAAAAAGAGTTGATTAAAAACAACTAAATAACCATTGTAAGATTTTTTATTCACGTTTTTATTACTTAACTCAGGGCTTATAGAAATCAAGGATTCCTTTTATATTAAACTGATTTTAATTTTGCGATGATATAATCCATTGCTAGATGCAGGTCCAAATCCCTGTTATTAATCTGTAAGCAATAATCTAACGGATGATATTTGTGTGGAGCGTTGGGCTGTTAATTTATTTGCTGATGAGTTATGACAATCATAGTATGCATAAAATAAAGAATAACACAAGATTTGCTTTGTGGGTGTGTTTCGTGATTCAAATATTTGCCTAATCATGGCATAAATTTGTAATACACAATTGTGTTTGCGAAATTCAAATGGGATGAAGATCTAGTAAGTGAGACAGAGTGCTTTTGGGCTAATTGGAACATATGTTTCCATTCAAATTTGTATGGAAGGCATTTCTAGTTTTCTTCTTTATTTTGTTATAATATGATTGTATTCCATATATCTTTAGAGTTTATATTTTTGGAGTGTCTCCTGTTGAGTGGTTCATAAAATTATAGTTATTCCTTAAGTTCAATAGAACAATAAAGAAATTTTAATAATTCAAAACATTTCAACGTTTAAACGGGCTGCACAATGTGCGCTAAAACTTGCCAACAACTTGTTAACTTAAGATACAAACCGATACAAAAAGTTAAGCAAAACGGAAGTAACAATAATTGGACGAACATTTTTAATTTGTAATTTTTATTTGGTTATAACTGTTTGTCATCAGTTTTTTGTCCTGTTATAAAACTATGAAATTGGTTTTTGTCCAGTCATAATATTTTATCATAAGTTTTGCTCCAGCTATAACACAATGCGTTTATTTTTGTTTTATGTTTCGCTATCGAAGTTCGCATAAGTTTGATCCCAGGCGGAATAAGTAAATGGTTTTTTTGGCAGGTGTGTTTTCAATATTGCGGCACAAAAGTCAAAATAATACTGTTCAATGCATTACACATATCACTGTATTTTTCAGAACTGTAGTCATGTTACACTGCATCCCAATGGCATAAGCTAAAAGTCACCCACAATAATGCATATCGCCAACTAGTCCGCCTACCGAGATACTGCAGCGTTAAGGAAATGTTTCTGAAGCGAAGAGTGCACTCTTTCAGAGTACTTCTCCGCCACCGCAGTGGAAGCTTATGGCGCCGATTACACCACTTCAGTAATACCCTTTTGACTAACATGGTTGTCTGGATGGAGTATCCCTGATGGCTCTCTGAAGACCGGGGAAACTGTCAAATGTTTTCCATAAACAACTATTGGCATAATTTCTAATACATGTTTTTCGCTTCTTATCTATTATTTATTTATTTTATTTCATGCATGGTTATTATTATATTATTTTCTGATAAATTACTGTAATCTATTGGTATAACAAAGTACTGTTTTAATTTAACCCTTCAGGTTTTCAAATATTTTTACCGACAAGTCCCAACGACATGGTGAATTTTCTTCGAATTTCGGAATGCTGAATGAAGGTATCAAGAATGTGCTACATATTACTTCTTTTTGAAGTTGTCGTTAAAAAAATACTAATTTAGAAACTAGATAAAATTATCTTTAAAATATTTGGATGTGAAAAAAATATAGATCTTTCTAAATAATTATTTTTTTAAATCGAACATTATCAAACTTACCAGGACATTTTGACTCGGAACGAAGATTATTTTGAAATAATCCGATATTTATAAAACATATTCCTTTTATATAAATAATAAGTAATAAAACTGTCACTTCACTTTTTATACCGCTCATACAATCAAAAATTCAAATATTTTTTTACTTTCAACTGTCAATGAAAAAATGCCGAAATACCGTATTCATGCACTTTTTGACAGTTTTATTTAAAATTTAATCCTTTAATAATGTTAAAATATTTGATACAAACTGTGAAAAATAATTATTTTTCTTTACAATGACGAACATATCACATATCTACGCATTATAGAAAAAAGGTAAAAATACTTTTATAATGTATTGACGCCCCTATCAGATCTGTCCTTCAGAGGGTATCACGGAATATGATGTTTGTGGCTAGTAATGTCCTTCCGAGGCCTGAAGGGTTAAGATTGAACATATTTTGTTTTACTGTGAATTACAGAAAGTATTGCATTGCACTTCCCGTAAAAATGTGATTATATACAATTTCCCCTGCTAAAGAATCTCCACCATAAATTACTTTTTTTATACCCCGCGTTGCTGTATATATATAATTCAAACTGTTTCACCATAATAATAGTTGAATCGCTTGACTTCGGCTTTAAAAAACAGATTTACTTTCTCAGCTTCGGAGAATAGGGCCCGGGGGTTGCATAAGTAGGATAAGTACGGTGCTCGGGGTTAAGTAACCAGTAAAGCTCTAGGTAGGTATGATTTATACACCGCGCGCTTCCCCTTGCAAGCAAGACCCAGATCTAATTAACATAATTCATTTTATTAACCTTTTGTTTTTGAGGCTGCTTACGGAAGTTTCCGTATGCAAGGAATTATGATACTTGTACTATGAGGGGGTTAGGGAAAATAGCATTAAAGGTGTGGGTCCCGATATTTCAAAAATATATTATCTAATGGAAAAAACGGTGAGAACTACCTCATCATTAATTTGATTCAGGAACAACTTATTTTGAATTTTGTAACCATTAATATAATATTTCTTAGAAGAAGATAATACTAAAAAATACAGTGTGTGGCAAGCCTACGCACGACGGAAGTGAAACTTTTATTATTCTTCTCTCTCTCTTTTCATTTCATTCTCTCTTTTTTTCTGTCTATTGACATATTTATAAGTAGAATATGATAAAAAAAATTAAAAGTTATAAAAATATGGGATTCGAACCCGGGTCCTGCATAACGAGTGTCGAACGCTCTGCCTCTAGACCGCGAGGAGAGATATTTCGCGCGACGCGGCGTTATCGGCCTTGATTAGTAATTTTAATGATTCAAAATAAAAATAATTAAACAAAATACCGAGCGACTCTACCGGCTCGATTTGTAAGCTATATTTCGACCAAAATATCATATAGGTATCGTAAATTAAAGTAAAATTAAATTAACAAATTTATTTAATTTTTTAGTACATTATTACAAATCGTTGAAAAATAAAAATAATTAATCAAAATACCGAGCGACTCTGCCGGCTCGATTTGTAAGCTATATTTCGACCAAAATATCATATAGGTACCGTAAAGTAAATTAAATTTAAATTAACAAATTTATCTAATTTTTTACTACATTATTCCAAATCGTTGATAAAAAAATTAAAAGTTATAAAAATATGGGATTCGAACCCGGATCCTGCATAACGAGTGTCGAACGCTCTGCCTCTAGACCGCGGTTATTATGTATTCGACCAAAATATCATATAGTCAAAATATCTAAAAGTCGCAGCACGAGAGCATTTTATCACTTTAAAAAAAATTATTATTAAAAAAATCACAAAAGAAAAAAAAAAATACTTAAAGCGGGGATCGAACCTCGGTTCTTCACGGCGACAATCGGGCTCTCTGCCTCTAGACCGCGAAGCTGAGTTTGAAGAGTGACCTAAAGTAGGTATATAATATTGGCTAGGCTCCTATAGCGAAATGATCACGGTTTTTCATGACGGTTATGAGTTGGTTTTACTCCTGTCCTCGAAATTGCATAACGCGCGTAAAGAAGTTTCACTTCAATAAATCTAAACGAAAAATGAAAAGATTTTTTCGTGTTTCGTTTAGATTTATTAGTAGTATCTTCATCTTCAATGAAATATTATCACAATGATGAGTAAAACCTTCAAAATAATTTAAATAGAAAAAGTTTTTTATGAATTTCACTTAGATTTTTTTAAATGTCAAAGTATCCTATATAAATAAAAATCGGAAATGTTTATCCCAGAAACTATCTAGGTTACAAACCGATTTCATAAAAAACTTTAAAACTTGTTCCCATTTATTTATTTATTAATTCATAAAATGTGGTACATTACAATAGAATTCTTCACCGCTCATCTCACAAGGGAATTTATTAATACATGCACAGATGGATTATATCGAATATGCGGTTTCTAAGGTGATTTATGACAACAGCTACGATTTGGGTAATCAAAAATCTCCACTCTCAGCTAGTATTGAATTCATGACCATTTTCTTGAATATAGTAGTTTTATATTTCCACTGTGCATATTGTAAAGCAACGGAGCTTTATAAAAAAACTCCTTTGTATAAAGTATGTTTTGGTATTCGCCGGCTGATACATTAAAAAATAACCCTATCTAGTGTTGCGCACTTGTTGTGATTTTTTGGCAGTACCAATGTTGTTGAAAAATTTACAAAGAGCCTATATTATTTACAACTACCTTACTACTGATATAATTTTACTTTCACTATATAATAACTGTGACGAATACGAAAAAAATGATTATTTTTTGTGCAACATTTAAAGCTTTAGGTAGTCTTGTGACAAGAACCCCAGCAGACAACATAATATGAAAGCATTGATTGTACAAGCGTATAAAATATAATTTCTAATGTAACAATATTTCTTAGAGTCTTTAATATGTAGGCTAGCTTTCTTATATTGTTTTTTAATAAAGTGATATGATTGTTCCATTTTAGATTTCTATAATTTATTAAGCCGAAATTTTGATATTGTCTACTCTTTTCAAAGGTTGACAATTATACTCTTGAACACAACAATGTATTTTTAAGAAACTGTCCAAATATGGTTGATTTGCAGAGGAAATGCTCAAATTATTTTTTTTATTTTTTATTTTATTTGGGAAAGAAACAGTCATTTATATATTTAGCGTAAACAGCAATTATTTACAATATTAGACCAATAATGTTCCATTAATTCTAGTCGTTGATTCAATATTTGCACCTATACAATATATTTAAAAATGACAAAGAAATATAAATAATAAACATTATAAGGAATTACAAAATGTTATAAAAACAATTAAAGACAGTTAGTAGTAATACAGTTTTCGCATGATTATAATAAACACAATAAAATAAATTAAGATGATAGGATTAGTTCACAAAATAAAAAATTATGTTATTAATTTAGTAAGTTGCATTTTATATGTTTTCTGGTTACGCTTGAAAATGTCTACATCTCTAGAGGCATTGTGAGTTTTACAGATACGTCCTATTAAAGAGTTTTGCGCATATTTGGCTTTACAGTGTGGTGTTCTAAATATATTTTGTTTTGGTCATGTTTAAGGTTAAAAGATTTTGATCAAGCCAAATTTTAAGCCAAACCAAGCCATTAAAAAGGTAGTTGCTCAAATATGGACAGAATTAGTTGCGAGATGAAATTGTGAAAATGAATTGGAAATGTGAGATCGAAAAATATGACGTTTAAAAAATAGGTGCCAGTCGTTAAGTTGGTTGAGACGCCTGTTCCGGTAAGACAATAGATACTGGGTTCGATTCCTAGTCGTAACCTTTATGTTGTTTAATTTTTCTATGTCTTGTACTGTTTCATGTTTCGTTTAGATTTATCAGTTGTCTATTCTTCTTCAATGATAGATTAATTTAATGTTTGCTGTATTCAGCCTACGTTAACTCACCTACAAGGCAGTGGGGTACCTAATGTTTATGTTGACATTGATCACGAACTGACATTCTCCAACCACATATCGTAGCTCACTCGGTCATAGTACAAAGTTCTTGGGTTTATCATCAAGACATGCAAGCAGTTTAATCACTATATTCACTTACTCCGGGAAACTGATACTGTTAGTCTTTTCAAATTTGGTACAATTTTATTGATAGCGCATTTTTTTGCGATGCTATGATTTATATGTATACCAGACAACTACTGCCGGAGTCGATACCATGACCTGTTCAGAGTATCGCACGGCAGAACCGATGACCTGGTAAAGCATAACATACCAAGGGGAGTGGTCTTGTTAAACCAAAATGCAAACCATTCGAATGTTTGTGACTGTTCTAAAAAATGCCATAAAACTATTTATGAATGGTCATCTACCTAAATGCTGATAGAAATGAATTGACCATTGTTTAAAATAACAAAAAATAACAAAAATGATACATACGATCGAACCAAATTTTTTTTGTAAATATTTTCGACTATCTATTTTTTTTTTTCAATATTTCACGATGCTTATGTACAAATAACTCTAAAACTGAATTAAAAAAATATCCAATATGTTTTACAGTGGAATAACTAAATGAGTGAAACCTCAAATTGTTGTATTTAATATTTATCGGATGACCAAAACTTCTGCCGTAGGTCACCACAAGTGGTTTGCTACGTTTGGTGATTTAGCAGGAGTGCCCGTGTTCATCGGATTAGGCGTGTTCAGGATGCACCTGTCCACCAGCTGCGTGGCGTGCCAGATCGGGTGATGCTAGTTAGACGAGAACCTTTCACCGCTCCAACTGGTCTCTCTACCTATCGCCTTGAACCGCAGTGGAAGGAATAGATTCATACGTCCGTTACTCCTGGACACACTGATCCCTAGATTCCTATCCACCCCTCATATTTGTATCCTAACCTATAACTTTTTCTCTTTCGTTAAAAAAATTTTGCACACAGCATCGTCAAAAATGACATAGACACTGATGGAAATTATTTTAATCAGGGCCTCCTGTATGAGGTTTATAAAAAAAAAATACTAGATGCCGCTTTTTTCTGTTTCAAGTTTATCATTTCGAGACGTTAATATTTTCTTCAATGACTTAATAAAAATACTAACAAATTCCTCCCACGTACCTACCAACTTTGTTGAACAAACAAGATATAGTATATTAATTAAAGTAATCGTTTTAAAATGATTAATTTCTTGATCACTTGTGTTCAATTAATAATAAATAAATGTATTAATTGTTTGAAATATTTTCTTAGTTTGTTGATTTTTACTAAATCACCGAATATTCAACCCTTATATACACTTCCTGACTCAAAATTAGTACTTACACCAGTATGTAAGTCGGTACTATAATATATAAGCTGACACTCTGCTATGGTTATAACGAGAGATACTAAACAGTGGTAAGATTGCAAGGAGCATGCACATTGCATGGAGCTCGGCGAAGTTTGGCGTGAGTAAACTTGTTGTTATAAAGTGAATTTACAAAGTTATTTTACACGAGTTACAAGTTATCGAATATTGCTCGAACACTAATAGTAGAAGCTGACTCATGACCTATTTCGCCTTAAAACTGAGCGATCGCTAAGTTAAGATGCAACTGAATTGCATGATCTCGGTATCACCATTGGGACTGAGGGCAGTTTTCGACCATTATTTGCAGTTACGTTAACCGTAAGTAGACAAATAATATTATGTATTTATAATGGATAACTTGTGCGACGTATATTGTTGAACTCTGAAAATGGCATCTGCATAGTTTTTTGCGGATCGAAATTATGGTTTGCAAATCCCGCGGAATCCCGCGAGATTTAAGGGATTATTTTTAAGTAATTTTAAATTGAAATAATGCAAATATTTAATAAATATATTGTTCTAATTTGGCATGAATCATTTTTGGTACCACTAATGTTATAAAAATTAAAAAATTAAGAGTTGTAAAGTAAGTGATTTTGATAAAAAAAAGATAAGATCGTTAAAACACGGAACATGAAGAGTCTTCACAGAATTTGTGCACAAAAACCCAGCAGCGGAAGAGGTTTTCACACTATGTTGGTAGGACTGTCATCATGAAACTGTGAGTTGACTGAAAGTACAAGGTGCAGCATAACAGAGAGCGTAGTTTTGAAGGGCCGGTACATCCCGTGTAGTGGGGATAAGAACCTGGGAGGGTCGCACTGGTTTCTCAGGCGATACCATGGTTTGGTCCGGACAACAGTCTTTCAGTCTTCCGGCTGCAATATGCGACTAATTCTTGTGGGGCTACCTGAAGGAAACTGTCTTTAAGCTTTGGTCTCACAACTTGAAAGAACTCAAGGATCTTTTTTTTATTCTTTTTTTTATTTATTCTTAAATATATTTGTATTACAAAGGTATAGTATATTGTCCTCCACGCTAGGAGTTCACCTGTGTTGTGGAGGACTTTTTCAATTGTAAAGTTATATAATACTAAAACAATACAGTGGAGTTACACAGAGTAACAATAAATATTACATTATAAAATCGATTTTTCCATAGTTATAACAACAACAAAAAAAGTGTGAAATATAAAAAAAATAAATATTAAAAGGATTGTAGCCAGTTCCATATGTGTTTTTTGTATTCTGTAAGATTAGATGTTTTATATTGTGTTGGAAGTGAATTGTATAGTTTTATAGCCTGGAATCTGTAGTGTTTTTGTCCAAAGGATGTGTTGGTTTTTGGTGTTAGTAGTTGGTGTGCATGTCTTGTTCTAGTATTTCTAATGTCTTCTTCAATAAAATAAACCCCATTTCTGCAAGATGCGCTTTTTTTTAAATAAAACTGCAATGTCTTTTTTAGCACCGTCAATTTTTTCGCACCCTGTATTTCATTCTGATACCCTCGTTCTTAAAAAGTGGCATCTGTTTCTTCAAAATAGATTCTGTCTTGAAGTTTTCTGAGCTTGATATGCCGCTCTGTGCTATCTTCCCAAGAATGATAATCCCGCAAATCCGCGGATTTCAGGATGCGGGATTTTAAAAACTAATCGAAATGAATTTTGCATTTAATGTGCATTAAAAATATTTTTTCGTTTTTGCATTTTACCGAAATAAAAAAGGTTTAAAATCCTTTATGAAATCGCAAACCCAAAAGCAGAATAAACATACAGTAATTTTTTGCTAAGACTTTATCATAAGTAACCTTACCGTAGAAGCTCCGTTTTGATTGGTGATATAATGCAAAACAAATCTGTTTTAGCTTTGAAAATTTAGCCAGTATTTGTATTAAATTATTCTATACCTAACGTCACTTTTGTAAACCACTATTGCAAGTAAGCACACCAAACTATCGGTTCACTAATGAGAATTCTTTACAAAACTTCTAAAAGACGTGTTATAATAATTACAAATTATATTAATATTTAGCTTCATCAGTCATTATTTATATTCAATTAGCTGTAAGTAAATTGAGATTCTTATGAAAGAAGTCCAATTCCATCTAGATCGATGGGGTAAGTAGTCGGAAGCTGGAATTCCATCTGAAGGATTAAGGCTTTAATGAAAAGTAAGCTTTAATTACTAAGATCCGGAAACATGATATAGGCATACGGCCAGAGTTGGTGTCTTAATCAAAATTTAATTATTTCACCATTTCCTCTATCATCAATTCCGTATAGATTAATTAAGAAAGTAAGAGGTAGAATGGGGAGAGTTAACTTTTTCCAGGATTCATTTTCTTTTTGAGGCTATTATGATAGCCTTTGAATATATATTCTATAGTATATTGAATCCTTTATTAATTTATCCTGCTGGTTGAAATAATATGGAATGATAATTGAAATTCGTTTTAAATGAAAATTGAAACGGAGCTCATGTAATTTACATAGTAGACCGTTATCGGATAAATATAATAATAATAATACTTGGATGACTTGTATAGCGCCGTTTTTGTGCAAAACCACCTCAAGGGCGCTGTAAAAACTTATAATACATTTCTACAGTGATCTTTGTTATTACTTTACTATTTATGGAGAAAATATACAGTACAATACTCACCTTTATTTTTATTTTATTTTATTTTATTTTATTTATTTATTTATTTATTTATTTATTTATTTATTTATTTATTTTATTTTATTTTTTTTATATTTCAATTCAATTCAATATATCCGGTACATAATAATAAGTTAGATACATTTGCATGTTTAGAATTTTTCGGTCCAATATCTTTAAAAATAGCGAAAGAAATTAAAAAATGTGGTCTAAATATTGCTTTTAAAACTAATAATAATATAGGAACTAACCTCAAAAACTCTAAAAGTAAAATCCCTAAACTTAAAAATAGCATCATTTATGAATTAAAATGCGACCATATAGACTGTGATGCCGTTTATATTGGACAGACTGGGAGAACCTTTTCAACTAGATTCAAAGAGCATATGCGTTGCTATAAATATAATAAAATTGATTCAAAATTCGCAGCTCACCTCTTGGAGAAAAACCACGTCCCGCTTGACAACAACGAGCCTAAACCTTTACACATAGAAATAAAAGGGTTTTAGACTAAATTTACTAGAACAATTAGAGATAAATAAAAGAACTAATGATCCAAACATAACCCTAATTAATAATCAAACAAAAATGATCAATTCTCCCCTGCTTAATATTTTCAAAAAACCCAAAAAATATAATTCCTTAACATAATCACCCACGTACCAACAATTAAGAAAACCCTTAGGTCATTAATTCTAACAGGTGTATAAACACTGCTGCATTTCCAAATATTTTGGTTATTCCAATTCTTAATGAATCATTTTTGAACATTATAGAAATTTAAATGGGTGGGGATAAATAAAATCATATAAATAAGTCGTCGCCGTGTGGACATATCCACAGTTTGATAATGGCCTCAAAAGCCGAAACAGCTGTCACATTAAAAACTGTAAAAATAACAGAAATACTTGCAGAACTTAATAATTATTATAACATTTTTAAATTTGATTTATCTTAAATTTATTTAAAAAAAAATTAAATGCAAATTAAACACCAAAACAATAAATATACAATACTTACCTGGTAGGTCACTTGAGATTAACACTTAATTAACATTTTATAATTGTTTATTGGCAAAATTTAGATACAGGATTTAGGACTCAATTGAAAAATTGAATATAACTGGACTTTCTCTTAGGAATGGTATATTTAATTTAATTTAAGGGTACGACAGCTTAAAAAGCTTATAATATGTACGTAAAATTAAAGAGTGATATAAAAATATATGTGCTGTGTTCAATTAAATAATATGTGTGGTGGATCAACGTAATAAATATATTTTAAATGTGCACATACGCCCCGTATTTTGCATCAGCAGGGGTGGCATGTATTCATGAGGTGAGGTTTGTCTAGGTCTTGGCGATGGGTACGTCTGCCCACCTACTGCGTCCTGGGCCGGATCGAGAGAAACTGGTTGAGTGAGGCCTTTTGAACTTTCTACCAGGAGTCTCTTTTTCTGTTCTTGCACCGCAGATGGAGGAAACACTGACTCCGAGATTCCCACCCATCCCTCATACCTTTTTCCTTGGCAAAACCTCCTCCCCTTCCTTTCCTTAAAACACAGCATCCTCTAAAATGACGTAGGCAATGTGAGAAAATATTTTCCTCGTGGCCTTTTATGTGGAACCAAGGAAAAAAAATAATCAATTTGTGTCCATTTTTCTAAAATGCTATAAATTCGATAATTTCGGAACCATATTATTAATTAAGGTATAACAATAACACTGACTAAAAACATGGTTATGGGTTGGTAATAGTAAAATGTAAAGAAAACAACGTTTTTGCATATTATCTGCCTTAGAAGTCAACGTAATATGAAAATACAACATAAAATAAATGTTTGTAATATAAGACATGATTATTTTTGAGAAATAGATTAATTGTAATTCATTTTAATTCGTTAAATATAATGTACGCCGCGCCGTACGGCCATGGGTTCAATCATACAAAACATACGAGTACGTAATATGTGTATGTATTAGTCTTCAAAGTAATACTTGTTGTATTGAAGTGGATTTTGTACAACATTTCAAAGATTTATATTAAAATAATTCTACATTTCTTGATAAAACAAACGATAAAGGTAAACAGGGAAATCATCCCTTCATTTAAATTCCCCCTTCAAAGATTTTATAATATCTTTTGATCGAAAACATGAAATTCGAAGTCATATATCCCGGATTACAAATACTCTTGACGCAGAAGTAAACCCTAGCGCCTTAATATAAAATACTTGGTTTAATAGGTCCAGGATTTTGGAATTCAAACGACTACTTGAGTAAAGCGTCACTGTTTGAATCAGAAAATGCAAAACATGAATCAGATAATGCTAAACATGATTCAGAAAATGCAAACACGTGAATTAGAAAATGCAAAAGATGATTCAGAAAATGCAAAAAAATGATTCAGAAAATACAAAAAAATAAATCAGAAAATGCAAAACATGATTCAGAAAATGCAAATACATGAAACAGAAAATGCAAAACATGATTCAGAAAATGCAAAAACGTGGTTCAGAATTTTTTTTGTGATTATTTTGGTTTATCACACATCAAACAATGTTCCTGAAATATACTAACCTTAAAAATAATTAGATTACATGAAACATTATTGTGGTTGATTTTCGGGTTACTATACCGTTTTGCAAAAACTCATTCTCTAGCTATATGCTTTTGCAAAAAGCTTATCATCGGTTCCCAAAGTTCAAGTCTTCAGGTCAATTTTGTTATTACAAGTTTTCTTAATATTCTTATGGGTGCGTCGCATACACACTTCTATATACATAAACACACACTTCAACAAAATTGACATATCTGCCCTGATGATGGATGTACCGCTAACCGAAACGATGGCCAAAAAAGAAGGAATCGCAACACGACATAATAACCTATCAATTAATCATGTTAATACATTGTCAATGAAAATCTAAAATCATACCCTCATTTAATATGTTAAAAAGATTCTGAAAGACACTTAAAAAAACGCATCGAAAATTTTTATTTTCATGTTCAGCTACTTGATGTTCCAATACACTCAAGGAATGCTTGAAGCCTTTGTGGAGTCAGAGAGAATCGTACGTTTATAAATAATTGCCCTACCTCTGGAACACATATCATGGAGCCATTGTACGAATAAGGGATGAAGCGGAGAGCGACCCTTGCTTTGTACTTCATACATTCTTCTATTAATTATTTCCGCTGAAAAATTGCGCCCTCCGTAAAGACCGACGTATCGTATGGCTGATTTGATAATCTTTTATATTTTACCTTTGCGGATATTGTTTGATCTGAGGGTCCCATTTGATTAACAATTTGTAATCTCATTCTCGTAATATACCAGTTTCTTAGTGATTATTATTTCTGTGTTCAAATATTTGCTGTTCATTGGCGTAATTTGTATTAAAAATTCTTTTGTTGTGTTGCTCGACAATTTTAATAGAAATATGTGAAGGCGATTGTTATAAACAATCAAATGAAACATGTTGTATGGCGGGATGGTATAACATGATAAGGAAAATACGATTTTACTAAATAGATAATGCTCAATTTATGTCCGTTCATATCATGGACTATATTATTACGTCTTTAAGATTACTTTCTTTCAAGAAAATTATTTTACATAACATATAACATAGGTAAAAACATAAATATACATTTTTAAAGGTTGTGACAATACGTTGAATGAGGTAAAGTTGTTATTAATTATTTGAAAACGCTTAGTAAACAAAGCAAGCGCTCACTGTTTTAGAAGTTGGTAACAACAGTGATTTTTATTTGATACTTACTCTTATGTAGCATTGTATCTTCATGTGGCCGTAAAAGCCTACACACTATCCAATTTGCAGAACAACTTGCAGAACAGCATGTTGAACCGTCAATCGAATTAGTTTAATTCCGACGGCCTGACAAAGGAAATAAAAATAATTCTATTGATCCGACTTGCAAAAAACACTGGCATATTGGGTTTTGTCAAATAAGAATATAAATCAGCAACTTAATTTGTTTATATTTATTTCAAGATTATAATGACTGTTTCATATTTAATCCATACCTACTCGAGCAATGGGTGTACAGTTTTCTATTTGGCTATTCGATTTCATTATTATCATTCATCAAAATATTAATATTAAAACAAATGAATACTGCTTACTGCATTTTAAAGCCAATAAATCCACATATATTTTACCGTTTATCCAATATATTTAGGTTCTATGAATTTGGCACATAATGGCAAGCAATACATTTTTGCAAACTTTCTATAATATTTCAAAAACATAGAGAACTGGAACATAGAGAGTGCAGAATTTACACATCTATTAAGGAGTAATTAATTTCCTATTAAACCAATCTCAGTCCAAGACTGTTGCGGACTTCAACTAAAATAGTTATAAACGAATAAATCAGGACACTTAAGCGAAACATCAATGTTGTCCGTGTTTGCATGGATAATGTTGCATAAAACATTATGGATTACCAATCCAATAATGCGTACGTCACCTACTTTTTTACCTTCAATGAAATCTTTGGAAATTGAGTATTCGGGAATGGAGTACCCATTTCATAAAAAAATATATTTTACTCTCTTAAGTTACTGAACATGACTGTACATTGAATGAAACTAATATGAATTTCTTTATCTGTTTTCTCTTGATTTTCGTTAATTGGAGATAAATATATGATAAATTTAAAACAATCTTGTTGGCAATAGCACAACGCAGCTCGCCGAGTTGTATGGTAGATTGATTCCCTTGCCAAAAATTCAACGGATAAAAAAGAAAATCACTTTTCATAATCAAAATGGCCTCGGCAGGCCACATTGCCCGTCGGAGGGTAAAAAATGGTTAAAAAATGAATTCAAATTACATACCGGTGAAAAATCATGGCAAACTCTACACAAATGATTTCCCTTTTTGAAAATGACAAAATAATTTTCGTTTAAAAATATGACAATATGGGTGCTTAAGATACGGATATATCGGATAATTAAGCGTTTCTCTGAGTCCTTCACCAAATTGGTTCCTATTTTTATAATTATTCATAAATTCAAATCATATTTGATTTTTTTGAGCCAGAAATTTTTGCTGAAGACACAGAAAAAATTTGTGGATTTCAAAAATGTTTATGTTTTTCCAATTGACTAGAGTCCCTCGTTAACTTTCCCTTTTAAAAATTCTTATTCGAACCTTAGATTAAATCATCACTGCGTTTACTGTGTTTTGTCACTCCTTCGTCAAATCCATGCATCACTACCGTAATATCAAAACTGCCAGCCTTTGACTAGTCCTTTGACGACATTTATTAGCGAATACTGCTTTCAATGCTCCATTAATTGAATTCGTTCCACCCATCCTGCTGCCAATGTTCTTATCAGTTTTCCGTATATACAAACCCCTGTTCACGAGCCTTATCTTGCTGCAGGGATTTACTATTCACAACTTCGTTATCCTAGTTAGGTACGTGTTTGTATCTTACTTTGCACTTACTTATAATCATTCTGCAAATCCCACCCAAAAGACGAGAGCTTTGTAGAAATACACCGAGAAAAATGAGTACGGCTTTTTTTATCAAAATACTGTTTAAAACCGTTACTGCATGACCATTTATTAATAAAATATTAGTCATTCAGAATATATCTGAACATGTGTCAATGTCTGAATAAATATAATGGACTAGATGCGAAAATATTATTATTTTGAAGAACACGTGTTACGATTTCCTCATAACATATTCGTGCCTTACTGATAGTATGTTATGATATTTTTCAAATCATTCGTTATAAGTCTCTAGTTCCGTTTTTAACAGGAAAATAAATAATTTGACAAGATTTTTAATAAATTAACAATATTTTATATCAGTAAGATTTATCTATGCATCTATCTACGGATGATATTTTTTATCTCTGAAATATGATTTTTTTTATGTGAATACCATACAAGAGTCCAAACTGTTCCCAAGCGTCTGAAGCCAGTGAGACTATGGCATCCCCAATTGGGGTATTTTGTGAGGCTGGGGGTAGTTGAGAGTGAAAGAGAAAGGTGGGGGAGAACCTGGCTATTCAGATCTGGTCACCAAACACGGCCAAAACCATTTCAAGCAAAGTTTTAATTCTGAATGGTGTTCTTATACTGAGATTATCTTCCACTCTGGAATATGTTGCAAATATACTATGTATTATTTCAAATGAGTAAATTGAGAAATAACATATATTAATGGAAAAGAATTTATTTGCGAATATCGGGATTTGAACCCGCGACAATTGGATTGAGTCGAAAGCCTGTACCCTTGATAATGGAGGCTGTCAATTGAAGTTGTAGTTATAATCGTAGTTCCATGGAAATTTCACTCGATAGGTTAGAGTATCAATTAAGTTAGGTAAATTTATTTATGATATTTCTGTGAGTTTATGTTCATGTTTTATTACCAACGTTCGACTAATACACAACGATTCAACATTCAAATGTACTTCCCGTGCAGAAGCAAGTAACTTTAGATGTTTGAGCTCAGACCGTCTAATGATTCCCCAATCCATCACGTCAAGTTAATTTTAGGTTGGCAACACTTGATGGCTTGGTAATAAGACGGATTACTTGGTTGCGTTTCTACTGACTACTGCTCACGTATCTCCCTGCTAAAATAAAACAACTGACGAAATTATTTTTTGCTGTGGCAACATTTCACAGGAAAAACTGTGATAAGGGAAAAAATTGAAAAAGAACTGGAGAAAAATGTGTTGGTATATTACGTCTTAAGTTTGAATATTCAAATCGAATCAAAACGATTATTTTAATGTGAAATTGCACAAAAGTCCCAAGTGCTTCCAACCGTCTGGAGCCAGTGAAAATATGGAATATCCAAATGGGGTATGTTATAAGGCTGTAGGTAGTGGGAAGGAAAAAGAGATGAGAGAGATCAAGGTTATTCAGATTTGGTCATCAGCAAGGTAAAAGCCATTTCAAGAATGAAGAATGTTAGAATTCTGAGATTTTCTTCCATTCCAATATTATTTTAAATGAGTTATTTGTGAAACGACACATATTTATCAAATAAATTTTACTTGCGCACGCCGAGATTTAGAACAGCGACCTCCGGCTTGCTGGTCGAGAGCCTTAACCCTCGAACACGGAGGCCAAAATATTTATATTTTTAGGCTAAGGTTGAACTCTCATCACATTTTGACATTGTTACAAATTACACAAATCACAGTTCACCGTAATTTTCAATTTTAAAACATTCGAGCGAGTTCCTTAACGCCAATCATTAATTATTGTCGATTTGACGAAGAAGTAAAATGTGACAAGATAATAAACAACCAAGCCTTAAATTTTAATATGGTATGAAAGTATGAAATTGTATACAAAAGTTTTTTTGCTTCTCGTGCGCTTTTGTTAGAACCCTATGATTTTATTGCGGTTTTATTATTATATTATTATGAATAAATTCAAAACAATATTTTTAAACTTTTGCTTAGTAAGCTCTAAAGCCCCAGTACTTAGAACATATTTATGCAACTTAGGCTTGAAACATACCTAAATGAATTAATTAATTCAAATAACGGAAACAAATTATAAAACGTTTTTGTTTCTGTTTCTCTCATTTTATAATTTGACCCCTGCTCTCTGATTTTGCTGACAACATAATATTTCAAAGTACCAAACAGTAGGGTATTCTTGTAAATTTTATATATATTACAACTGAGTCAACTAATTTCTACGATCTCGTTGTAATCGTTATTTATTTTTAAAGTAAGGCGCGTTAACCCGTTTTGTGAAATTTAAATTGCCATCTACATTAATTTATAATAAAGAAAGGGCCGACTCATGTTTTTGAAAATATTAAAATGTACAGTTTTCAAACCAATTAGTCGAGAACCGACGTTGTGATCGTTATCAAATGATCGTAAGCAAAAAGACAGAATACAAAATAGCATATGTAAAAAGATCGTAATTATCATTTGATAGTAAATGCATTTAATTGTAACATACAATTTGATCGTATTGTTTGCTAACAATCATTTGCTTATTCATTTGCTTACGATCATTTTGCTGACCATCATTTTCCTTAAAATCAAAGAGTTACTATCATTTGATTGATCATTTTGTAAGCGATCATTTTGTTTATGATCATTTTACCTATAACTCAATTAGTCATGCAATATTTTGTATTGTCATGAAAAAATATTTTGTACAAAGATGATTGCTTTTTATTAAACTTTTGAATCATATAATACTTTTTGAAAAAAAACGTTATATTATTATCTTTGTTACACGCCTAAAAACGTTTCAGTCTTAACTATAAGGTGGGCCGGACCTTTTTCGTAATACTCAGGGTTACGTATTATTAGTGTTTTATTTTCTATGTGAACAAGACGCATCATCACAGAAACCTGGTACATACATAATCTCAACCCCCGTTTAGTTATAGAGAAAATTCGCAATTCCCATTGCGGTTTTAATTCAGTTTTATTGCAACACAAACCTGAACCATCAGCACCAGATGTTGCCTTCTATCAGGGTGTAACTTTATTAATAATTTTAGCTATAAAATACAGGCTGCATTTTCTAATTTGTGTTCCATCTAACAAAATTGTTTAAATAAATGTCAGCGAATAGACGTGGGTCGGTAGTCAAAAGGAACCTCAATAAACACTAATGCTTTATTTGGTGTTATGAATGATAACTGGATAATGCATAAACTTATTGAAACCTCATTCAGAAGGGTGTAAAATCACGGATGGTAGCACCATCGGCATTTAAAAAAAAACGGTAATCCCAAGTCCCGAGATTATCTAATTATTTATTAGATTTTTCACGCCTAGTTGGGCTTTTACATGTTTATTTTTTAAGCCAAATAAAGTTTAATGCACAACAATATATTAAAAATAAAAAACTTTCCAATTCAATATGGAAATATAGTAGATAAGATTATTGATAGATTCTGAAAAATCAATAGAAACACCATCAAATAAATAAGTCTACAGAAACCCTTACAGCCGTTGTTCCCAATCCTCCTGATTAACAGTTGAGCCGAAATTTTAGCTTACCACTGCAAAAACGTACAACTACGCTATTTCCAATGGAAAGTTGACGACTGATCGATCAACCAATTTAAGAAAGCCAAACTACTGGATTTAACCTGCCTCAGTAAATGAATAGTTATAAAAAGTGTCAACAGAGTGGAAAATATTCGCGACACTAAGACACGGTGGCATTGAAGTCAAGTCAACACTATATTTTTAAATATTTTATGTTTTACATTATTTAAAGAAAATTATCATTAATAATAAACACAATAATAAATTCATCAATATTATTACAAGTTTTTTCTTTCATGTAATTTTATTGTCTATGAAAGTGGGATGGGCCACTTAAGTTAATCAACACTAAAGATGTTTGGAAACTGGCGAATCGAACGTTACTGAACAAATTACTTGGCTGATCGGAGCCTGAGATTGATCGTTCGAAAAGTTGGGAACAACGGCCGTTATTAGTGTTTTTTTTTATTTATTTATTTCATTCAAAATACAGTTTTTACATAAAAAGCATACTCTGCACATCTCACTAGGGCATTCCTGTATCAAGATGTGCAGCTTTACAATAATATCATTTAAAAAAATACATATATGTAAATTTAAAATAATAACAACATTAAATTAAATTTAAACCAAAAAAGAAAAGTTTATGACACGGACGTTTCGAGACCGGTAGACAAAAATAAACAAAATTTTAGTAACAAATGTATGAAAAAAATAAAAACAAAAAAGTCAACAAAAGAAGCATTATTAAGTAAGTTGGCAACAATAATATTCTTCTGTTAACTAAAGTACAAGGTACCTGTGCTGGCTTATCAGACACAAGCATAGGGTAACCATACTAACAATTACAACATGGAAAGTATGAATAATAGATTATAAGAAAAAAATAAAAATAACTAAATAAAAAAAGGTAAATAATAACCGATAGGTAAGTAGATAATATTATAATAAAAAGTAAGTAAGTAAATAATTTAGCTAGACAATAATTAAAGTAAATATTAATACGATAATTAAGTAGATAATAATAATAATAAGTAACATAATAATAAATAACCAAAAGTTATTTTAGAAGTAAATAAGTACATGCGCAGTAAGTAAATAAGGATTGTATCGAAACAGAGCTTCCACAAGGAATTATGATATAAGCGACAACATGGGTGATCTAAAATCGTCACTCTCAGCTAGTACGGAGATTTTGACCATTTTCTTGAATGAATTTAACGTACCTATAGTTTTTATATTTTCTCCAAGCATATTATATAGCAACGGAGCTTTATATGAAAAACTCCTTTGTCCGAAGGATGTTCTGGTATACACCGGCTGATACATTAAAGAAGAACCCATTCTAGTGCTGCGCACTTGTTGAGATCTTTTAGCAGTAATAGTGTTGTTGAAAAATTTACAGAGAGCCTGTATTATGTACAACTGCCTTATTGTCATAATTTTGCTTTCACTATATAATAACTTTGATGGATACATAAAATTTCTCTTATACATTATTTTTAAAATTAATTTTTGTGCAACATTCAAAGGCTCTAAGGTAGTCTTGTTACAAGAACCCCAACAGACAACATTATATGAAAGCATTGATTGAACAAGAGCATAATATACAGTTTTTAATGTAACTTTGTCCAATATGTTTCTTAGATTTTTGAAAATGTAGGCTAGCCTTCTTATTTTGTTTCTTAATATAGTAATGTGATTGTTCCATTTTAAATTTTTATCAATAATTAAACCCAGGTATTTGATGTTGTCTACTCTTTCCAAAGATTGACAGTTACACTCCTGCACACAACAATGTAATTTTAATGAACGTTCCAAAGATGGTTGATTTACAGAGGAAATGCTAAAAGTAATATATTTAGTTTTGTTCATGTTTAAGGTTAACAAGTTTTGATCAAGCCAATTTTTGACTGCCCTTAATCCTGCCTCGCACTGAGCATACGTTTCGTTCCATGTGTCAGCAGCAAACACCAAGACAGTGTCATCTGCAAATACAATTGAAGATCCAGAAAATTTCAGTTTACAGAGGTCGTTAATATATAACAAAAATAGAATTGGACCCAGAACACTACCTTGAGGAACACCATATACAATTGATTTATTTGAGCTAATGTGATCATTAATTATTACTCTCTGTGTTCTATTTTCAAGATATGATCTGAACCAATCTAAAGATTTATTAACAATACCCATTGAACTGAGTTTTTTTAAGAGTAAACCGTGGGAAACGGTATCAAATGCCTTAGACAAGTCTAAAAAGACGGCCATTGCTTTATTGCCAGTATCAAGAGCTTCTACGACTGTGGTGATCATTTTTAATGCAGCATCACTTGTTCCCATGTTCTCTCGGAAGCCAAATTGATTATCTGAGAGAATTTCATATCTTTTTACATAAGACATCAACCTAATTTTAGCTAATTTCTCTATTATTTTTGATAACGTATTTAGCAAGGAGATAGGTCGATAGTTATTTACATCTTTGTTATCTCCTCCTTTAAATAAAGGAATAACTTTGGAATTTTTGCAATGATTAGGGAACAAGCCATTCTCAAAACTAACATTTACAATGTGTGTAATAGGTATTATTAGTTCAGAAGCATTTTGTTTGTAGACCATTGCACTTATATTGTCATTTCCACTCGAAAAACCTGATTTTAGCTCATTAATCACATTTAAAACTTCATTACAATTCGTTGGTTTGAATTCAAAGCAGGCATTTTGCATAGATTGTGTTGGATTATAATTTTTTACTAAAGATTCTTCACTGGTGTTATTTGCACTACACAAAAGATTAGCAAAATTTTGACCTATATCACTAAAAAAATTATTCACATGGTTAGTAATGACTGTTGGATTATCATTTATGGATACAATGTTATTATTTACTTTCAGTTTATTTATGGGCACTGATTCCTTTTGCAAATCCAATGCTTGTTTTATTATTTTCCATTCTTGCTTTATGTTTCCTTTTACCTCGTGAAGCTTCCCTTTATAATATGTTTGTTTGGTCGTTTTTATAATTTTAGAACACCAATTTCTGTATCTTTTATAATGTGCAAACAGTTCGATATTATTTGGTTCTTTACGACAACTCTTCTGTAATTTGTCACGTTTAATGAGGCAGTTAACAATTCCAGAAGTTATCCATGGTTTCAAGTGCTTTTTATTACAATGGATTCTCTTAGTATATGAGCAATTTCCAATATGTAATTTTAGACGTCTTATGAAATTATCAGCTGCAGTATTTACATCACTGGTGGATAAGACTGTATCCCATGTTTCCTCTTTCAGTGTCGAATTTAGTAGGTCATTATCCACAGTTAGTCTAAGATTAACGTCTATTTTTTTTGATTTTGTTACTCTGGATTTAGGATATTTCAATAATGTAGCAAAATGGTCTGTAATACTGGTCCTGAATACAGCACTCTGAGGATCGTCTTTTGACTTAACCATAATGTGATCAATACAACTCTCAGTACTTGATGTTACTCTAGTCGGTGAAATAATAAATGGTTTTAGACCGTGGTAAATCAAAAGTGAAAGATATTGTTCACTTTTTATGTTGTTCATATCCAGAATATTTATATTTATATCACCACATAAAATCACTTCATGGTTATGTGTTGATACAGAACGTAGTAAGTCATTTAGGTGGTCAAGAAAGGTATCAATGTGTGCTTGAGAAGGAGATCTATAAACTGCTAAAACACATACATTATAAGGTAGTTGTAATTTAAGACAGTTGGCATGTGGAATAGTTATTTCTTCAACAGAAACTATGACATCATTCCGAGTGTAAACGACAACTCCATCATTTTGTAAATAATTTATTTTGGTGCTATGTGATGAATATCCAGTAATACTTGGGATATAGATTGAATCTTTCAACCAAGCCTCACTAAAAACGATAATGCCAAATCTATGTTGTATTGCGTCGAGAACAGCTATAGTATCATTGAAATTTTTTTTTATGCATCTTATATTCATACAATATATAGAGAGAGCAGAATGGTTAAGAAATTCATTACATACTGATGGGTCATCTATGTTGATATTGATTTCCTTGTCGTCATTTAGTTCTTCATCGAATATAGAATCCATATTAATACTTTTTTATACATGTTGCTGTTGGTGGTGTGACTCATAAAACAAAAGCAAATAATATGCGATGTAATTAATAATAATAATAAGAATAATAATGGGTGTATATTAATTTGAGCGTGTGAAAACTTGTCGAAAATGTAGGTATATCCCGTGAAGGTACAAACGAAGGAAATTATGTTTACATAATTATCAATCTTAAAGTATATATTTATAATAAAGTGAATAATAGCAATAAAAGTGGTTATAGAGTGGTAGTAGATCTTTTGGTGGTAATAGATTGGTAAGATAAATAAGTTAGCATCAAGAACGCAACTAAAATGACAAATACATTCAATAACATTAGAAATACACAGAATGTGACTAAAATAGTGCGCAGGTATTTGCAATGATTTTATGATATTAACAGAACAACAATTATTAAATGATATTAACAAAAAAATATAGCTCAGAGCATGGAGCGTACTTAAGTTGTAAAGAAGTTGCAAAGAATATGTTGACATAAAATAAATACATACAAAAACATTTGAAATACACAGCGATGTGGCCAAAATAGTGCGTAGGTATTTGCAATGAAATTTTTTTTTTTCTGGTATATGCACAGTTGTTATTTGTATGTTATTACCTAATGACAAATTATATGTGATAACAACAGCTAAGGGTGGTAGGTAAATATAGAATACATCACATTGCTTATTCATTATCCTATTGAAAATTATGAAATGAGTCTTAAATGAACAAGTAATGAATTTCATAATTACCGACTTATTAATCTTAATCAGAGCACGGTGAGTACTCAATCTGTAAATATGTAGGTGCGACGGGTGTGTTGCAATAGAAAAAGAAGTTACAATTACCTGCGAACTATTCCAGAATCTGACCATAAAAGGAATATAGATATATTCATTTATTTTTTTCCCAGATTTATATATATTTACTAGAAGTATGAGGTTACATGAGATCTTACTGATTGTGATAAAAATAAATGAGTACATAAATATTCTATAACAATATATTACAATATGAGAACATGAAATGATATCTTCATTAACAGCCATAATGACAGAGTGAAATAGAAGTCAGATAGATTGACGTTTTAAACGTTGTAGGTCATCGGCATTATTTATTGTTATGATTTTTGAGCTGTCAATTTTCTTCAGTAAGATACGTCCTGAAGATGTCCATGCATATTTAAAATTGTTTTCTCTGGCGAATCGTTTAGTTTGTCCTAGGAGGAATTTTGCTTTTTGTGTTAAGTGATCCGATACATATATTCGTTGGGCATCTTGCGATACTCCTAGATCGTATGTATTTAATTTATTTGTGCTGGGAGTTGTGGCCTTTGTGTATGTTTTTATTTTGCATAAGAAATTATCTCGATCTAGTGTGTTATTAAAGGTCGCAATGATTGATCTGGGATTTTTTTCAGCAATTTTAGGCCCCATTCTATAGATTTTTTTTATTGCCGAGTTCATATTTCCTGAAGAGTCCTCAAAGTTGATAATTTTTGTTATTTTATTGAGAATTTCTAAATAGTTATTAGAAATGGATTCTGGAATGCCTCTTATTTCAATATTACATATTTGAGACATATATTCTAGTCTGTCGATTTTGACGTCTTGTTGTGAGATTGTATTAATTAAAATGTTGTTTTGGTTTTTTAATTCGATTAGATCAGCATTATCTTTAACCTGTAATTTTTCCATAGAAGTCACACGCTTTTTTAGATCTTCCTGTTGATCCGCCATGAATTGGAATGACTTTAGTAGATCATTGTTTTGTTTTAATATTTCTTCATATTTTTGATCATAGACGCTTAGTTTCTTATCTACAAAAGAAATCATTGTTGTTTTAAATTTTTCAAGTTCCTTCAAGAATATTTCCAATGTTAACGGCTGATTAGAGCCATCTGTGAATGATGATGCTAGATTTTCACTGGTTATTGTAGGTGTGGTTGTAAGCTTCGCTGTTTGTGCAATTCGTTTTTGATTTTTGGCAATAGGTGTCAGGTCTTGATTGCGTTCATTCATGTTATTATCGATAAGTTTCTGTTTAGTTGATTTTGGAATTTTAATGCACTTCTTACATTTCCATTGTTGTGATTGAGATTGATTTTTTGCACCTCGGCGAGAAGTTTCCGTTATATCCGCACACAAAATGTGATATCCATCTTCACATACAGAACATGCTATAAAGTCGGCCGGAACTTCAATGTTTTTTTCGCATGCAGTACATTGAGTATTCATTCTAAATTCGCTGAGCGTGAAATTCACACTAAAAGAGCACTATTGAATAATTGTTTCATTTAAGGATGGATAACTTTGCTACACTTGAGATCTTCACTCTTTAATGTTCAAGAACTATGGCACCGATTTTTGAGTTTATGACACAAGCTCTCGAGGAAAAACAAAAAACTCTTTTTGGTGCAAAAAACACACTTTTTGTGAAAAGAAATACACTGGACAGTGCACAATCTTCGATTTAGATGAATTGACCACTTTTTAGCTATTTTCTATTGTTGATTTTGTTAATTTTTTTGATAATTTGAAGGAGATACAGAAAAACGTCAATACTAGACTTGACAGTGTTGCCAGATGATTAAACAAATTTCTACTAAACAAATCACTGCTATATAATAAACAATACGGTTTCAGAAAAAAATCAAATACTCTTTCGGCAACTAATGATCTAATAAACAAACTAAGAACCAGCATAGACGTGTACTAACAGTAGTGTACTAAAATACTTCAGTGTATGAACACATTATACAGGTATCAATCGCACAACATATAAATTAAATAAGTCAACCACAGGTCTGATCAATACACCAAGGCCGAACGTCGCTTATTTTTTTGTACGGCTGCTTTACTTACATAAATCGTTAAGATTCTGGCTTTATGGGAATTGTTTAGTCTTAAAGCCCGTTTAAATTCAGACAAATTATGGTTGGAGAACAAATGAGCGGGCCAGTAATACGAAAAGAGCGATGATAGTAAACGGCTCGATTAGACTTATAAAGTTCGAATAGTAGATTACTAACATCGCTATTTACTGATTTTAGAGTAAACTGTCTTTGGGGATCAGGTGTGAGGCACGAAATAAAAGTCGGTCGTGAAGGGTCACTGTGTTTATTTATGAGTCAGATAGCCGTGATGAGAGTTGGTGTAGGACTGGTGTATTCACCGGATGCTGGCTGTGTTGGCAGGTAAAGCGCGGGTCAGTGAGTCGACGCCGGGCGCTGGTGACCAGGACTCGTTGACTGTCAGGCACTGGCGATCTGGGAAATCAATACGAGTGCTGACGGGAAGGCTGAAGGTGCGGAGGACCTTGTAGGTGGTTGAGCGGGAGCGGCGTAGACCAGTGAGGATGCCGCGTGTCCTTGTGGTGGTCATGGTGGCGTGGATGAAGCGCTGGTCAGAGACGCTGAAACCAGGTCGCTGTAATCCATGTAGCGCTGGCCAGGGACGTGGCCAAGGCGCTATGATGATGTCCCGATGGAGTCCATGACTGTACGAGCAAAGCCGGGTGTATTGTCCTTCGTGGGGGGCGCGGGGCTCACCGGTTGTCACTCGCAAGATTTGTCCACTGACGGCAGATTGATGACTGACTGATGACTGCTCGCTGCGTCGGGCTTATTTATACTGTACGGCCGGTGGCAACAGTAGTTAGATGAATTGCAACTAAATCGGAGCCACTCGCTCAGTCTGGGCCTTTCGGGAAGTTTCGTTCGCACTGTGTTAACGCATAGGCGATAGGCTCGAACCTTCTGGTGAGTTGTCGTAATGTGCCAGACCGACTTGCGATCGTATTTTCGCGGGTAGGCGAGTAGATACTTGAAGCAGGTAAGTTGCTTTGTTTTGTTTACGATTTCGGCTGCAAGTACGTAGGTACCTAAGAAGATCGAGCTGCCTATTATATTATTAATGAGTTAATCTGGATTCTTCTTGACGCCACATCTCTATTGTTGAAGTTTTTTCTGACACATAGTTCCGATATATAAGCTGGGGCCATTCCTTGCAATGCTTTGAATGTCATTAAGCAGATCTTGAACTCTATTATTACAGCGCATCAATGCCAGTGAAGGCGATCCCTTAGAAGTGGGGTTATACGATTAGATTCACCAAAATCATTCTCCCCACAGCATTAAAAACTGACTGGATTCTAGTGAATTGTTTCTGAGGTAGGCCAGCACACGAACTATTAAAACAGTCCATACGTGAGAAAGCGATCGAATTTATGAGTGACTTTGCTTCATCAGAGGGAAGGCATCTGCTGATTGATTGTATCTGCCTTAGATGGAAAAATAGAGAACTCACGAGTTAAGTCATAAATTTTTCTACTTTCTGACATTTTATTAAATTGATTTGACAAAGTAGATAATCATAAATGACACATCCCCTTGTAATACCTATTATGAATATATTAAATCTCAATAATTTATTTTGAATTCTTCCCATTTCGAGTGAATTAATGGCATAACTTGGTGTCGACACTGTTGAGTTGTACTCAATTTGACTGCTTACTAATTACAATGTACAATTTTTAAGTATTTATATAATCATATAATAAAATGAGTGCTTTGATATTCTGTCGCGTCGATCAAATATGATTTATGTTATTGAAGCTGAAGCTACATGACTCTTTCTGGAGATGACTGAAGTTTTCAGTAGCCAAGAAGGACAGCCAGGAAGAAACCACTCAACATAATACTGGGCTACAAGTCCCATGTACAAACTGCTGTCACAGAACATAAGATTGCCAAGTTCCAACAAACAAATTTTGTAAATAGCTATGGCGTCCCATTTCTGAAAACCGTATAAATATTTGTGCCAACAATCACAACTGTTTTTTAACTGATTTATAATAATATAATGTTATGAAAGATTATAGGTAGGTACCATACGACTAGTCCGAATGAAATTCCACTAAACTTTTTCTGTGAAGCATATTGGTATGATTCGAACTCTAAAAAATTATGAAAGATAAGTGCTGTGATGTCGATGATGGGTCAAACGGTACTTTAAGTTTTTCCAGGGAACAGTGCTAAATAAATTAGACTAAAGGTGGAAATAAAAAAGAAACGTACGGGCTGAAAACTGATTTTGAGTTTAAGATGAAAGTTCTCGAATAATTTCACTATTCTAATTGCATTATCCATAAATTCACAACTCTGAACCTTTCTTTATGATTACAATCTACAATAATTTCTTATGTATGATTTTATCTAAAATTTGAATTTATTTGCAAAATCGGGTTCGTCGTTTCTGAATATTAAAACATTTGTAGGTTTATTAAATAAATTATTTAATATTTATAGTTGGTAGGTACCGACGGCTTACGTATTCAAGGCGTAAGGCTCTCGACTAGCAATGCAGAGGTCGCGGGTTCAAATCGAGGCGTGCGCAAGTAAATTTTTTTCTGTTAATTCACTAATTTAGTTAAAATAATATATAGTATATTTACGGTTTGTTCTAGAGAGGAAGATACTCTCAGTATCGCTCTGGTATAAAACCGCCCTTCAGAATTGAAACGTTGCTCGAAACAACTTTATCCGTGTTTGAATAGCCAGGTACTTCTCGACCTTCCTCTACCAATCTCCTTGCCCTCCGCACTGCCTCCAGCATCATAACATACCCCAACGGAAATGGACCTCAGACGATTGGGACCAGTTGGGGCCATTACGCGGTATTCACAATAAAACTAACAAAATAAATTAAAAAACCTACCTTTTTTGGTTTAACTCAAACCTCGTTTTTTTTATAATTCACAACTCGACCAATGATTTTCTCAACATTTAGGTATTGACAGTAATAACTACTTCCGAGGGGCAAATACGGAACTATCAAACAATTTTAATAGTCGTTTCATTTTTGTATCCTCAAATTCTTACAATTTTAAAACATTTTGCGGTATGATGGTCTTATTTATTAAAATCTCTCAGCACGTGGAGCAAAATAATACGAAGAGAAAACAAAAACAAATTTGAAAGAATAAAATTTTAAACAGTGGAAAAGATAGAATTCTTTTTCAGAGGAACTAATATAAAGAAAATTAATCGGACAAGTCTGAGAACTCTCATTAAAACAACACCCCCGACATTAATTATTTTTGTCTAAGTACCAATACTATCTTTAACAACCTCGTAAATTTGTTCCGCGGTACAAAAGACTTGGATACCATGCCAAGTGGGGTCAAACTAAATATTGGAAATGCTGTCTTCCGGCGAATACAACATTCGAAAACTCCTCGAAATTGTGGAAGAAGAGCCAAAATTTCACCGCAACACCGTCCCGGCCAAGTTTCATTACGTAAATATCATCAAGTTAAGTCTTCAATAATAACAGCTGTAAGAGAAATCTTGTAAGATCATAGGACTGTATTAATACTGCAAAATGTAACAATAGGTATCTCCTATAAATATCAAATAATTTTAAGCAAAAATTAGTCTCCTGAAATATCAATACAAATTGAAAATATCTCTCGAGTAAAAAAAATGCCGCCAACGGGAATTGAACACGTACCTTCTGATGTCCGGTCAGGTGCTCTGAACCACAGAGCTATGTCGGATTCAATATGTACTACTACCTCAATCAACAATTACTGCTTAGTTTATTTTTTTCACCTGTAAACATCCAACTTTATTTTTGTAGGACAGGCTTTGTTAGTTCTAAATTTCCCACTAGATGGCGTCGAGTCATATTATATCTTGGTGAAATATTTTGACTTGTCAAATATTGTTTTACCTATAAATATTATTATATCGTGTGTCTGTAATCAATGAAATTTGCCTTTTTGCACTTCTTCTTTCTTTAGCCAATAATGAAATTAATCTTCACAATTATCAACGAAATGGAATAAGACACCGATAATTAAAAAAGATAACAGGCGCATCTGGACTCGAACTCGGATGGTTTAGTCTTAACAGGTCCAATGTGGTCCGATATATATGTTTTATCATGTAAATTTTTCGTACAAGTTTTTTACATGACCACCACATGCCATGTAACATCTTTTGCCAAGTGACGATCTTTCGAAATTCCTTATTTGCGCTTAAAATATTTTTAGCTTTTCAATTAAGGACATTATTTCAGAGACGTTTGAGGTAAACGTAACGTACGTTATAATCTACGTGTTGGTAGATGGCGTTAATTTAATCGTTTTATTCTTAAGCTTTAAAATATTAACACGATTTGCTTGTTTGAGTCCGTACATATGCAATATGTATGTTTAACCTTAACCGTAAATTCGTTATAAATTTCAGTATTGAAGCTGCTAACGATAGAATAGAGTGGAGGAAACATGACATCTCATCAAACACCGGGATTAAACAGTCAAACAAAATAAGCATAGTAGACTATCATTGTAATAAGAGCAAGACATTTTAAATTATTCAATTCACTGTTGGTTAAGTCACGGGTATAAAATAATACTAAAATGAAAACATCTATTGTTGTTTTACCATCATTATTTATTCATGGTTTAGATGCCGACAAGGCTTTGTTTGTAGCTACCCAAGCTTCAACGGCAGCATATTAGTTAGATGATAAAAAAAGTATGCAGTCAATGTTCAAAACCATGGATTAATTATGGTGAAGAGTGTGTTTATGTATTTCACAATGTTGACCTTCTTAACAATGAGAAATATAACAAAAGTAACGAATACGTATATATATAATAAATACGTGAGCACCTTTATCCTATATTCCTCTTCCTTTTCCCCATACCTAAAATTAGTTTTAAGACACAATAAAACTCATTCTTTGAGAATAAGAAACTATTTGGCTTAACTTCAATAATCTTAATGTCTATATCCATCTCTGTATTCTTTGTACAAGCTGTGTTTGTTACAACTTAATAAATAATTTCTTCTTTGTGACTGCTATCTTTTTTTCTGTGTCTTGTTCTAGTTTTATGTGTCTTGTTAAGATTTATTAGTTTTATCATATTATTCAATAAAAATAAATAAATAATTGAAAACATTTTTTAAGGATACCAATGAACGTTATAAGGCTTATGGAAAAGAAAAAGCTTTAATCTATATAATACTAATCAACTTATAAAAGTTTTATTTTATTTAGATATTATTACACTAAATTGTTTTGCTTTCTCTGATAAAAAAAAACAATTACATGCTTTAAATATTTTATTTTTCTAACAAAACATAGTAGTTTTAAAAGTTATCTGATACAATGAGTGCCCCCAATGTGCGAAAGTATTAAAATAAATCTTTGTCAACGAGATTCATAGTGCCAAGATTTTTTTATGTAAAACCCAACTGCCCGCACCCAGTCGGATTGTGGAAAAGCTCCTAGTATACGTTGGCCCAACGCATAATGCCAACATTGGCGTTAACACTCCCGTACCGGACGGGGGGAACACACTCACACTAACGAGAGTTTTATGCTATATCTAAGTTTTTTTTTACACCACATACACTATAATTTACGTAATCCTAAAAAAACTATTTGGTTATCGATCTGCATTTAAACAATTTCTATTATATTTCTAGTTTCTTAGATATTAAATAATTTGTACCAAATTCCGGCAAAATACCTGTCCCCTGCCCCGCACCTCGGCTTCTTAGCATCGGCTAAAATTCCCCCGTCTCCATCCCCACTCCCCGCTTTACACCGAGAACGATCCAACCAGCTGCGAACTGGACCGTAAAAGTTGCATTTTATGGAAAGGGCTAACTTTCGGTCGCGTACACTGCACTACTAGTATTTTCTTTTGCGATGCTAAATTGTTCATTTGCCGGACTAAGATCGGTCTGTCTAGCGTGCATCCGGTAAATTTCTCATGCTTAGGGACAACATTAAAATTAGGTCTGTCTCTGTTTCTCACATGGAAAAGAAATCATTCAGAAAGAGACACATATGTTGTTTACATTTTTAAGTAATTTGAAGGAACTTGTATAAAAACAGAGTACTATATGGTTAAAAAGTCTATCGCAAACGTCTGTTAATTTGTATTTTGGGTTTTAGTTGCTAATTCTTTAAAATTTCGTGGTAAATAATTATCTGTACAACCGGACTAGTTTCGCCCTGCTATGAGCAACTTCAGACTGGTAAGCAGTACATTTACACTTATGAAATGGTGTTTATAAATTAATATCTATTTTGGGTTGTAAAATATTTATTCTGTACTTACAATATTACAATTTTCTAGTTAATCACTTGACTTTATTGATAGTGACATGTAATCAGTCGGCATGTATTTATTGCAGTTCATTACGGCATATTTACCAATGTTTTAAATTAGATCCAAAAATTCTATGGTTTTAATTAATTTGTGTGAAAAACGCACCAGAGCCCCAACAGTCCTAGCCATTGGAACTATGGAATCCCCAATTGGGGTATTTTGTGAAACTGAAGGTAGTGGGGATGGAAAGGGGGAGGATATAGGAAAGACAAAGGTGGTAGTACTTGCATATTCAAATCTAGTTACCCTAAGGTAAATATAGGCTTAAGTCATTTCAAGCAATGGTTGGATTCTACATGGTGGTCTTTCACTAGGGCAATACTGAAAGCATCTACCGCCCTGCAACTTGATAATATATATTTTTTCTTTCATAAATATTACAGCATCCGTTGTCTAGGGGTAAGGCTCTAGACTAGTAAACCGGAGGTCGCGGGTTCAAATCCCGGTGTGCGCAAGCAAATTTTAATAGATTACTTTGTGATATTTCACAATTTACTGACCAGAATTCATTTCGAATGTTGCTTCAAATGACTTTGACCTTGTTTGGTGACCAGATCTGTAATAATAATAGCCAGGTATTTCCTCACCTTCCTCTACCCCATCTCTTTCCCCTCCCCACAACCTTTGGACTTACAACATACCAGTAGCAGCTTGTGACTTTTGGGTCTACTATTATTTGTAATATTTTCACTCTAGTACACCTGAAAGTTACGAGCCGCCACTCCAACATACCCCATTTGGGAATCCCATAGTCTCACTGATTTCAGATGATTAGGAGCAGTTGGGAATGTTTTGGTGTATTTACATAGAAAAATCAAAAACAGAAATATCTGAGGTTACAATAAAAAATAATTTACTCCAGGTTTAAGTTTTAAAAATGCCTTGTTTTTTCACTATTTTCCAAAAATTCGTTTTATTTCGAACCTCTCGACATAAAAACGAACCCATTATTTATGGTAAAGCAAACACTATGATTTGACCCTAAATGTAAATATAATATATAAAATCATAAATTAGGAATTATAACCTTCACTAACATCTAAATATTCCATAATATTCGAAAAACATCCGTACCTAGTTTATTAGTGGTAGGTTTTTAAAACTTAAAAAATATATATTTATAAATATATCCATCATTTACGGACCACCCTGTGCAACAAACTAGCTACGCTGTAATCGCCAATCGCCAGTCGAGATTCAGAATCGAGGAGTTATGCTCGTTATCGGCCCGCCTTCCCTGTTTTGTATGGAAAAAGGCGCATTATTATCTAAATTCATTAGAATATTAACTACGACTTTATTTATGAAATTATTTAGATAATGACTTCTGAAACACGTTGAATATACTCCCCCCTAATTATTACTAAAACAAATTACACAAGATTATTCCATTAACATCCTTTAATAAGCAAAACAAATTGGGGGACCCTAGTGACCCCCCTTCGGATCTTATGTGATTTTTTTCTCTCCGGGACGAAAAGGTTAACGCTGTTGGTGGATTGGAGACAATATCCTTTGACGGCCGGCCAACGCCAATACACGTAAACGTTGGGCCATTGGCCCAATGCGTTGAGGTAAGAAGTAGAAGGGGGGATGAGACATGGAAAAATAAAATTGGAAAGATCGTGGATATGTATTGATCTAACATTATTTCAAGCAACATTTCCATTTTGAATGGTGATACTTAGTATCCTACAGTGTGCTCCATATTCCGCTTACTTATTTCACCATAACACGGCCCTTTTAGACGTTGGTACAGCAAAGCCAACATCAACTTGTTTTCGAAATCTGAGCTTTAAATTTGAACGATGTGATGTTAATATGCTCCAGCTGCAATATTTTAAAAATTGTCTCGTAATTTATAATGTTTTACGACAGTCATGGGTCGCCTCTATTCTTATGAATTACCTAAATAAAGTTGTTTACCATTCTGGCCTGGCATCATTATTTATGGTTTACGAGAAAAACCGCCATGAAGTCGCGTTACTTTAGTTTCCCTCTCACACCTTACCTTTTTCCAAACAATGAACTTTATTTTTCTCGGTTGAAATCAGATAATAAAACGAAGAAGTTTCAACGTCAGCCTTGCAGTATTTTTCATCAAACCATTTTTGTCACAGAATTTTAACAATGAGTGCTGCCAAAATCGCTAAAAGAATTTCTCCAGTCAAAATTTTTCTGTTTTGCATTCAAACTAAACATGAAATTCTTGTTTTTACTCCTTTATGTTTATACCTTATTTTTTCTATACTTCCATGTTTATATAATTTGTGTGTTTATTTTTATAATACGTTTCACAAGGATAATGAAATTTTTTTCAGATAAACATTACTTTTGCTATTTTAAAATCATTTACAATTATATCGTAATAAATGAGATTCTTTTAAAATTATATACAAATTTTAATTTCATTTCCTTTGTTTTTCTCAATTAACGTGAGAGGACTAGTGCCAAAAAAAACATCTAAAAGGCAAACATTCGGCGTGGAGAGGAAATCCTCAAAGAATAAATGTACGTCAAAGGAAAATACCACAAATTACTCTTTATCTACAATTTTATTTCCTTCCACAAAGTGACGGAAAGATTAAAAAGATTTAGAGAATCGTTCTTCTTTTTAAGGCTTTCGATCTAATAAAAAAGTTTATATTGTTTCCTGATCCCATAAAATTGATGATCGACCGTTGATTATTACCGATTCATTTGATAATACAGGAAAGATTTATTTAAATATAAACTGGTGCGTATTATCAGTATTTTAAGCCACCAAAAATCCACGAAGCATCACGGTTCACAAAAGGTTACGATTTAAAACTTACATTACAAGTCTGACATTATTTGAAATTAAAAAATATTAAGTAAATTTTGGTCTGCGGTGACTTTTTTTTCAAAATGTTTTTCTTCAAAACCACTTGTTCCACTTGTCATCACTGTTTATTCAGCCTTGTAACCGCCCAACCCCTCACTCCGACCCTAACCGTCCAATAACTACTGACTTTTTAAATATTTTAAGTTGAAGAAAAACATCAAAAACATAATTGGAGACTAAAATTTCAATTTTTTTTAAATATTTTTTTAAAAAATAAAACTTTATTCTCATTATGTTTTTGTATTATTATTATTTTATTGTATTTTGTTTTCGTTTACTGTATTATCTTACAATATTTTTTATATAAACTTTATATATTCTATGTATAATACGGAGCTCGTGGGATTGCACCACCCTCCCCGAGAATAAACAAGAAAAAAAAATTAATTTCTTACTCCAAATAATGTCACAAATAACTTGTTAAAGTAAGTCAAGTACGTTCCTTGACACTCTGTACAATGCGGAAATCAATTATAGGCCAATGAAATAGGAGGAATCATAAAAACACTGAAAGGGCTTGTCACATATTTTTCTGCATACAAACAATTTTTTTTAACTTTGCAAGTACCTTTAATTAAATGTTTATTTATAGCAGATATAGTTTGACTTAAAAAAAAAAAAAATAAATTTTCAATTTGTGGCAATTATTAGTTTCATAAAAATATGGAGGTCTCCTGCTTCCTCTGGATTTGTTAGTCTTTGAACCAGAGGACAGATAAAGCATAGGTTTGTCCATTTCTCACACGGACCACACAATCTGATTGTGAGAGATACGAATTTTCAATTTGTCCTTCAGTGGCATTAAAAACCTTATAAAATACAAGACTACTCTTCTAAATCCAAGAAAATAAAACGCAATAAAATATTCCTAAGTTCTATATAGTTTATATGTTTTTGAATGTAAAATAATATATTTTAAGCTTGTGTAACTTTTCTGAGAATATTGATTTGTTACCCACTGATTTAGTTTTATTTTCCGATTTGTACATAGCTTGCACTAGTAATTGTACTGAAAACAAAACGGGTAACGTAATATTCGTGTACCAGGAATATATTACTAGTTTTAAGATTTTGTTTTTAGATTGTGATCGGGAGGTTTGTTTTCTGTCTTTATAAAAAAAAATTATTAGTAAAATACATCTTTTTCTATTATTGTATATACCTACTCTATTGGAGTAGCTTATTTCGGCAATATTAACAAATAATCAACGAAACACTTGTACTCACATGAACACAAAAATCACACTCAAATCATTACTAACAAAGTTAGCTTTCAGACAAAGCTTTTAAACGAGAAAGTCTCTTGAAAATGCGAAATTTTAAATCATTTTGAAGCTCTGTGTGGAAAACCTCATCTCTTAAATGGGAGGAAGAAAATCCCGAGCCTTATTACCATTTCGCGGCTATAATTTACTCTGATTGTATAAGTTCCGGTCTGGAAAAAAATTAAGACGTTTCCCGATTTTCTTTTCCACAAGATAGGTAGTTACCTACATATATATACTATATGCCTACTTTTACAGCCTCTTTCTGAATATTTAGTACGTTTTCAAAATTGTATTTTATTTTTATCAAAATAAACATCGTTTTTAACTCTCCCATTTATTACTTTTAATAAATCCGTCATTAAGTCCTTAGTAACGTAATACAGTTATTATTATCCCACTATCGATATTTCGGGCGACGTGCCTATGCGTGAACATTATTTTATTTTTTTTAAGATTTTATTTCTGATAAAAGAAAATTACATTTTCACTTATTTGACTTGATATTATTTTTTTTATTATTTTTTAAATTTTTTATTTAATTAAAATCAAATTTAATAATATAATTAAAACAGACTCTGTTATGTTTTGTTAAATATTAAAATTTATATTATTTTATTATTTACCAGTTTGGCTTAATTATTATCGTTTTTCAATGTAAGCGCGCTCCCTCTAATATTCGTATTTACATATCTCCCTTTCAAACCATCTTTGAACGCTTACTACGGGGCCTTAACGTAATACTGTGTGTTGAAAAACTAATTAAAAATTTGTTATTTTATTTAATTTATCTCTATTGCTCCGTTTAGTTTGTTTCCTTTATCATAGTCTCTATATCGAACGTGGAAGACTGATGTTATACATTAAATACAATGCATAATTTAAAATGATAGGTTAGATATAACTTTGCTGACAATTAAAGGTCGTTGACCTACGGGAAGACCTGCAAGTTCAATGACACCTTTTTCAAAACAAAATCATAATATTGATAAAGTTGCAAATACTCGAGTTATTAAATACATCAAAACAACCGTTTTTTTATTTATTTTTACTATACATAGGAGACGGTTCGCTGCCTTAGTTCTTGTATGTTCAATAGACCATTTAGCAAATTTTACAGATGTTTTTTTTTTGTTTTTACAGGCAAATTCCAAAAAATTCTCGATTTTGGTCATATGTGTAACAGTAAATTATTAAAGATCATTTTTCGAAGATTGAAGCTATAATATGCCCATATTATGACTTTAAAGGTGGACGTTGAACATGGCTTGAAAATGATGAATGATTATTTTGGATATTGAACATATCGTCTGGAGATTGAACAATTCAGCTCCCATAAGTTTGAGGTATTTTTTGTTCAATTAGCCAATTAGTGGTAAATTGTATATACAGGGTGATTTTCAGATTTCAAATACTTTACTTTTATCTTAGTTAGTAGATGACTAAAAGTATTACTTTAAAATATACAAACAGAGTCCTTGAGTTGATTTTTCACAAAAACAGCTCTATATAGATCATCCAATATTTTGGATGTTTGTTTTTTTACCGCTAATATACTACTATCGGTTGTCAGTGCATGCGTGATGTGAAATATTCTTACATCGTACGTATTACGGCCTCCGTGGTCTAGGGGTACTCTTGACTAGAAATCCAGAGGTCGCGGATTCAATTCCCGGCGTGCGCAAGTAAATTTTATTTGACTCATTTATGTTATTTTCACAAATTATTCATTTAAAATAACATATAGTCTATTTGCGGCATGTTCTAGAGAGTAAGATATGGTGTAAAGACCACCATAAGAATTGAAATGGCTTTAGCTGTGTTTGGTGATCAGATCTGAATAGATACTCACATACCATCTCTCTTCTCCTTCATCCTCCTTCCTCTCTTTCTCCTCTCCATCTCCTTCCCCTCCACACTACCTTCAGCCTCACAATATACTAATATACTCCAATTGGGGATTCCATAGTCTCACTGACTCCAGATGATTGGAAGCAGTTGAGACTGTGTGCGGTATTCCATCAAAAAAAATCCCGAGTGATGCGTAAAACTATTGAAGTTCAATTTTCAGTTGAAAATTTGTTTTATTTTATTGTTTCGTTACCTACATTTGATAAATGTAATTTTTAAAGTTTACTTACTTTAGAAAGATTTTTTTTTCTTTTGGAAAGTCTTATTTGCCGTGAGCTTATTATTTACGTTGATTATCGTGATTAAAATATTATTTTTTTAAATACTTTCAGCTCTTAAAATCCTAAAATTATAATATCCCGCGATTTGGGTTATGGGTGTGAGCTATTTAAGGGCCCACTATTCGAATTTCATCCAATTTCCGAGATATTTTCCTTAAAAGTTTGAAGTTTTTAAGCTCTTAAAAAAATATATGTTATTCTTTAAGATAGTATCTATTTGTTCCAAAAGCCGAAACGGTAATTATTTGAAATTCCCTCGATAGAAATAAATCGCAAAGTATGCTCCGAAAAATATTATTAACACTTTTATTTCTGTTATTTTACAAGTTATATGTATGAAAAAAATCACAATGCTTCTTTTAATGCTACTCAATAGACCCCATAAGTAATTTTTGCTATTTTTGAAATACGCCTTGATTTATTAAACATTTTCACAACTGTCGCTTACGCCTATTGCTTTTAAATCATATTTATTATAGCGCGCTCGCTCCGACTTGCAGATTAAACTATCTTTCTTTGAGAAGTTCATTCGCCAACTCGAGGGCTTTGGGGGCAGACGTGTCGTTCATCGTTCTATGATCTACAGACGTGCGATTACGTGCAAATATTTGAATTTATAAAGATAATTTTTACGCGTGTAAAGTTTATGAGTTAATAAATATTGTTTTTTCAAAGATGGGAAATACACGAAAGATATCCCGTATTTCAAAGAAAAAATGTTATCTCATAAAATTATATCCTATCTAATAGGTGAGAAGAAAAAAATACAATTTTTGATTTGTAAGCTTATATTTATTATAAACGATAATTTACTATAAAAATTAATAATTCATATTTTTATTTATGTATTGTGTAGTAAAAAGTTATTATTTTTTTTTCAGAATAGGTACTTTGGGAAATAAAACTAATTCCAATGCATTAGAAATTACGGGGTAAATTTTTATTAATTTAGTTTTCTTGTTGTCTTGTCTCTTTTCTTGTTCCTATACGATCGTGATTTATTTGCGAATTAACTTTCTACGTACACAAATACACACGTCACTTTACATCTGCTCCTTAGAGTAATATTACTCTAAGATCTGCTCTAATGATTCACAATGCAACGATGTCCGAAATATAATATAATATGTAATAATAATATGGGCCACCTGTTTCAAATAACAATACTCGAACGTGGAATCCAGAAAAAATAATGAACGGGCCAGCGAAAAAAGCTATCGAAAGTTCTGAAACTGTGGGGAATATAATTTAATAAAATAAAATACTTCTTTGTTTTAAAACCACGATATTTATTAATTTAAGAACCGACCGGTTTCGCTTTACTTAAGCATCATCAGGGTACAAATTAATACTAAACAAGAAGTACATAATGTGTGCATATATATAACAAAATATAGAGGGAGACAACATGATACAAATATAAGCAACACAAAGACGGTCATAAAATACATTAACATAAGTGCACAAGTAATGGAAAAACCGCTAGATAATTATGTAGACTAATGGGTTATACGAATAAATCGGGAGAAACAAAACATCAACTGGCAAGGTGGTAAGGAGGTAAGGAGAACTGGGAATTTTTTATGGGTTTATTGGAAACAGACTTAATATTGGACTACTTGATATGTCTAATTGATTATTAAGTATCTGACTTTTGGTTTTTACAGCTTTTTTAATTTCTAGTGCCTCTAAATTGTTTAGTCTGTTACCATGCCCGTTTTTATGTAAGATGTTAGCACCGGTGCTATGACAGAATGTATGATCTTTATCGATCAAATGATTTGCAAATTCGGAAAAACCGTTATTATTGAGGTTTTATTGATGTTTTGTTTTTCCCGATTTATTCGTATAACCCATTAGTCTACATAATTATCTAGCGGTTTTCCATTACTTGTACACTTATGTTAATGTATTTTATGACCGTCTTTGTGTTGCTTATATTTGTATCATGTTGTCTCCCTCTATAATATATTTGTATCATGTTGTCTCCCTCTATATTTTGTTATATATATGCACACATTATGTACTTCTTGTTTAGTATTAATTTGTACCCTGATGATGCTTAAGTAAAGCGAAACCGGTCGGTTCTTAAATTAATAAATATCCTGGTTTTAAAACAAAAAAGTATTTTATTTTATTAAATATGTCAAACCACAAAGTGATTGCTTTCTACAATAATATAATTTAGTTCAGTGATGTTATTTTTTATGTCGGAAGGAGGCCCTGAAGAAAATAATTTCTCTCAGAGCCTGTGTCATCTTTGAGAATGCTGTATAGAGGGTCTTTTTTGAGGAGGAGGGAGTGAACCTGTCCTGAATGTCAACTGTACAATTTCTTCCCAGAATTAACTTTATTGTACGTTTTTTGACTAACCGTACCTTGGTGTTCTATTTTCAATAAACTCTTTAATTATGTTTCAGATGTGAAATCTATACTCTGCTACAGAATGTTTTGCCCAAGTCTTGTAAAGATGCAAAGGCACGGACGTAACAATAAAATCATTTGAGCCCTTTACTGTTATTTAAAAGGTCACTTGAAGTGCAGTTATAATCAATGATTTTATTTTTTTCTAGCTTCCACGAATAATTTGAAAAGGCATTATCTAAGGATTATACTCTTAAGGAGAATATAGAAAATGTAGAAAGGTGAAACGGATTTAAGATTTTCGACGAAATTATTGTGTTGTGAAATATTTATTTTGTTATTTATTACTTTATTTTTTTTACAGTTTTACCGTACGCGGTCTTGTTGTAGAGTGGTATATCTAACTGTCATGGAAAGTTTTTTTCTGAGCTTTAAGAGAGAGGTTTCTTAAAGATACTGGAGTTATTCTAGGGCTATGTTAGATTTTTAACATCGATCACCGTAATGCTTGCCTTCCTGAATAAATCTAATTTTATTTAATCATTTACGGCCAAGATGTTTTTGACAATGGTGTGTTTTTATCTTTCTGTATTCCAATCATTTAGCTTTGCTTCTAGGGTTGTGCCCCAGTATTGCTTTTTGGAGACTGTAAACGGATCTCTCGGCATTTAATGAAACTGCAGCAGAACAAAGGCTGTTGCTATATTGACGTTCATGGTATGTTTTGCTCAGATTGACGATAAGGTTTCCAGATCCGCATTTCGCTCGAAGCATGTTTAGGGTAATAAGTTTATAGTTTAGGGTTCTTTCACCGTATTTATGGGAACATTTCAGAACCACCAATCTTTCATTTTGAGTGAATCTTGTGCTTGTGATTAAATTATATTTGACAATTTAAACAAATAATATTTAGAGAAGTTAAAAATAAAATTGAAAGTTCACTGAAAGCTTAAACTATTAAAAGTAGTAATTTCATAAAAATGTAAATAAATAGAGCCCCTTTCACATTTTAGAATGTAATTTTATGTTGCTTACATGTTTTATTACTCTTTATAATTATTGAATTGTTTAAATGAATAAATAAATAATTACAAAAAAGTCTTCTGATTTGTAAGTCCTCAGGAAGCACTAAGGATCTTTCTATCTCTCTTTATAATATAATAAATTTGATGAGCATAAAAATGTAAACGTGTATATAATTTATATAAATGTACAAAAGTAGATATTACACGTGTATAAATATTATATTGCGCATATTATACAAGATGTCGGGGGTAAAGTGCACAAACTTCGGGAGGTGATTCTAATTGATAGTACAAGTAAAAAAGAAAAAAAACTTTTTTTGGAATTCCAACGTTTTAAAATAGTTTTCGAGTAAAAAAGTTTAATTTTTTGTATAGAAAAAAAAACAATTTCTTCTACGGAAAATAAATTTTTGTGGAAAAAATTTGGAAATTCGAATAATTTCCATTTCATTTTTACTTCTTCTAGCATTTAGAATAACCTCCTGAAGTTTGAGCACTTTACCCCCGGACACCCTATAAAGATAACCATATAAGAAAAACCTTATTGATGTAAAAATATATTTATTGATTTTATAAAAGTTATAAATTACTTTTATAAAAGTGAGAATAGTATTTTAGTAAAGTAAAGTAATTTTTATACCTATACAAATAACTTTCGTAAATGTTTTTTGTAAAATTAAAAAAAATAATAATTAATTAAATCCGTAATAAAACCCATATTTTGAGAACCATCTTCATTTCGACTCGGTTCTCATTTGCTCGCTGCTAACTAAAAATGGTTCTGTTTTTCTAAAATTGCAATAGATGTCGGTAATTTAATTTCATAATCCCCAAAATTATTCCTAATACGAATTCAGACACCTCTGTCGGATTCTTTTAACACTAAATTTTGTGGGTGTTGCCCAAATCTAAATTCTTTACGCGGAAAGCGGGCCCTTAACATTACATTTATTGTTGTTAGTCGTTTGCCTAGTTGGTTTTATTGTAGTTCCTACATAAGAATACGTTTATTATTTTTTATGTGACTAAAAAAAACAAAAAATCAGAAACTTTTAATTGAATGAATTCAAAATTGTAATATTTGGACTTCGTTTTCATCAGCGATCTCAGCAGTGATAACGGACTAAATATGTGTCGTAGATGTCTTTCAATCGAACTATGAGGACAGTCGACTTTTTACACATTTCCATGTCCTGGCTCTTTTGTTGTATTTCTTGAATAAAAATAATTTTTAATGCACTAATATAATAAAAGTAAAGTAAAAGTCCTAAGTTTGTAAATAAATAATTGAATAAATAAATAATAAATGAAGCATCCTGTATATTTGCCTATCAAATTCAAGAAGTACATGTAAAATATGGTGAAAAAGCCTATAAATGACATAATTTTAAGACTTACCTTTCTATTTGAGCTACTGTTCTAAGGTTTATTGATTCTGGAGTCGGTGAAGTCATTTTTTAGTTCAATAACAGGATATATTCGCAATTAAACGTATTTTTAGTGGAACAATTTAGTTGTTAGAAAACAACCTAAAATCAACATGGCCGCACATTTTAACTAGCCGGCTCCTGATTGGTTGACAGTGGAGATTGAACATTCAAGACCTCAACGTTCGGCGGGATGTTGAACAAATATCTATGAACTTTTAAAAAATATTATATTCATAACTTTGAGTGTTTGAATGTTCAATATCCAGGAGATTGAACAAATAAGAACTGAAACAATATTCCGTGAGTGGATATTGGCACTCGAAAAATGCTTAAAATGTCACTTAAAAACCAAAAATATGGTTTTTTTGAGCTTCATTAATGAGCAATTGGCTAATGAACATATTGGCATTCATAACTCAGTTTTGCAAAAAAAGTCTATTGAACATACAAGAACTAGGACAGCGGGTTGACGTAAGATTCCCGTGAGCACTTAGGCCGTTAGGTACATTGTGCTATTTCCAATTTTACGTCATTCCTTTAACATTAATCCGGATTGTCTAATAAAGTTCACCGCTGTTGTCATTGGATATGTGGCTATATCTTATTGTTCTACAATGTATCTTCCCAGGTATTTGAGCCTTGTTCCCAATAGGAAGGGACATTGGCACCAAAGGTGAATTGGAGTATCTTCATCCTTTTCACATTTCCTGCATCTGTTGGTGTTTTCCACTCCCAACAACTGCTTGTGTATCCAATGGTTTCCCAGTGTTCCTTTAGCTGTCCAGTCATATTGAGTAGTTATCTGGTTATCGCCTTGGATCTGGTCCGTTTATGAGTACTTTGGATTACCTTTTTCCGGGTGCTCTTTCCCAATCCTCCCTGTGCCGGGATTTGACCCACCTTAAAATAAATATTTTGGTGTGGCAAGCTGCTAATCCTATTGCAGGCTTGGATCCCACAAGTGGTGCTTTTGCCCCTTTGGTTGCTAGTCCCGCTCATTGTCCTTAATTCTTTTATGTCCTGGTACCCAGATCAGGGTTATTTTTATTGATTGTAGAAAGTTCTTCGAATGGTCCTGTATTCCATCACCAGTCTGGAGATGCATCGGTTACTTTCCAGTGCCATTAGGCCTGCCTGGCTATCAGAACATATGCCTACGTTCTTATTCCTGTACTCGATACGTACAAGTATGTTATCCTGTGCACAAGCTAAGATGGTCTCCATCTCAGCTTGAAATACAGTGCAATGTTTTCCTTGAAGTACACTCAGTTCCCGGTTGCGGCCCCTGTTCCCTTCTCTATCTTGGATCTGTGAATCAGATTAGTTCCTACTTGTGGGTAGGGCCAGAAACAGTGTCCCATTCCTCCCTCGTAGGGTACGTCACTCTAAACTACTGTCTGAAGAAGTATTGCCCAATAAGTTCTGCATCATTCCAGCTGTTAATCGCCCTGAGTCTTGTCCATTGACCTTCCCATTTTGACTTTCAGCCCGCCGCCATCGCCGCTACCTCTATTTCTACGTTTAGTGGGGTTATAACGGGATTACAAGGTGAAGGGCATGAGTGCCTACGGAATTGGATGTAACAACAGTGTATTAAATAAAAGATAAGGGAAATGAATTCCATGACACAACATTTATTTCTACAACACTTCATTAACCTTTAAATAACATGAGAACTCTTTATTTAGTGACATTAATCTCAGGCGTGTGCTACAACCGAAGGTTGAGAGCAACGATTGCTAATTTAAATATTGCATTGAAAGCGACAATTGGGTGGCATTTATAATAAACTAACCTGATGAATGTAATAACGGGCGCCAAGCGATGCGGTTATGCATAGCTGTTATTTAAATGAAGAGACAAGGATGACCAAAGGTAAAACCACAAAACGGTGTCGTCATCCTTGTTCGTAATCGTGTTGGCTCATAGAGTGGTTCTTGTCTTCCCCGTGTTCACGACGTCCCGGAACCGCGGCCAGATAAATACTAAATTGTCGAGGTGCGCGTCTAGATCGCGAGCCCCGTTCCTCGTTGTCCAGAGTTGCCAGAGTTGCCATAGTTGCGGAGTTGTAAATCAGAGATGGGCACTGAATAATGCTAAGGCTCTGTAGTGGGCAGGAAATGGTTGCTACAATGCCCCCTCAGCCAAAGGACTTATGGCTATAAGTCTGAGGTTCGCCTGACACCTCCTGACAAGTTTGATGCACCCTCCAGCAGCAGAAATGTATGGTGCGGATTAGGCGGGTTGTAGTAGCTTCGGCATTGAAGAGTTCCGAATCCAAATATTCCCTGAAGTTCGGTAAGGTCTGGAGCGATTGAAACCCCGCATGGAGATGACGAGAGAAGAGAGCGGTCCGGATGTCTTTGGTTGACGTATTCTGGAGATGACGAGAGAAGAGTGTAGTCCAGATGTCTTTAGTTGACGTAGTATGGAGATAATGAGAGAAGAGTGTAGTCCAGATGTCTTCAGTTGACGTAGTGTGGAGAAGTTTCCTTGATGGTTGAAGAAATCTAAACCTAACCCTTGGTCACCGTTGAAATAAATAAAAAGAAATATTGAGCAATTGGCAGGCCCTTATCGAAGAAATAATGTATATAAAAGAATCATTGTTCTAAACACAAAGATTTAATAGTAATAGCCTAAAACAATCTTAAAAAAGTTGAGCAAAACTTGCAACAGAGTTGTGAATAGCTTAAATGAACAATGCCTAAATATATGACAAGTCAAAACCACCCAAAGTGTCTACGTGACAGCTAGAAATTATTTTAAAATTTCCTATGAAATAATTTTATTTGAATTTAAATCTCCTCGAAAAATGACGGAACAACATTCCAGTGAAAAATTGATAAAAGCATCCAGAAATTAAACCAAACTGAAGATCAGTAGGTAATAGTTAGCTCATCTCGACATAGATGGCAGTAATGTATTTAATGAACAATAATAAATCTTCTTGGAATTATTATACAACAGTGTACCGATAGTTTGTAGAAATTATCTCGAAAATTAATTTAATAAATAATTTCATCTTCATACACATATTCTTCCGTCACCAAGTGAACCAGTGGGTGGCTGAAGAATACCGATGAACAATTGACAGAACACCTGATTCATTCCATACTTTTCCGAGCTCTAGAAAAGTAGGGAAGGAATGAAATTACGAAGAGAAATGTTAGGACATGCACTATGATTAAATATGTAAAACATAACACCAATTACAGAACCAACCACCATAAACCTGTGAATGTGATAGTGGCTTACCGACTATTGATATTGAAATTTTCATAAAAAATCAACAAAAAATATCTTAATTGTAAGCCTGATGAGGGCTATCATGTGCTAAAGAGCCTAAGCCATTATAACCCCACAACAACTCTCCAAAATAAGTGCTGAAATGACAGCATCTAGATAGATGGTATATTTCCTTCAACATACTGAATCACAACAGAAGAGCTGGTATGCTAATGTGTGAAAACAAAGCTCGAAGCTCATAAGCTTATGATAAGGTCATTCAACAAGACATGACAGCTTAATCAGTAAGGTAGAGCGCAAAATAAGCATATCTTAATCAATGGTACTGACAATAACAGCGGTAAACAATAATCATAACGATGAGAGCGGATCCTCTTAAGAGAAATAGATGTGTATGACAATTTTCAGACAAAACACAAATAACAATAGATAATAATCATTAAAAATGACGACATAGTAACATACAAAGCAGGTTGAAAAAAGAGGAATGGAGTTCTCCAGGGAAAAGAAAACCATTTCTCCCAATCAACAAAGAATCAAAAGAAAATAAGTTTCCTATACCCACGTGATCAGTGTAGGTACCAGAAACCCGTTCACTTTTGCCTTGTAAATAATAATAAAAACAATTAATTTTCTGCCCTAATTAAATCTTTAATATGGAATGTTCCAATAGGCTTTCCCTTCATATCTGCCAGTTTGTAAACGACGGCCGAGACCTTATCAATAATTTTGCTCCTTAAAAATTTGGGAGCAAGTTTAGCGGAGAAATGCTTAGAAGCATCGGACAACACGAAAGAGCGTCTCCAAACAATATCACCAACTTTGAATTCCACATTCCTTCTACGAAGGTCATAATGAACTTTATTCCGTTCGTAAGATTGACGTAAACACGTCCTAACTTGGCAGAAAATGTCATTAAGCTCGGAAACATCTTGAGCCCACGTGTCACGTTTCGAGAATGTTAAATCTTCCGAAGAAAAATCAGGTGATTTGTAATCTTTGCCTGAAATAATGGCTTCCCTGCCAAAATTTAAAAAGAAAGGAGTGTAACCCGTTACCTCGTGTACAGCAGTGTTAATAGCAAGCTCTATTTCAGGTAAATGATTTGCCCAAGTTCGATGATCCGTTCCCACGTACGAACTTAAGGCTGTAACTAAAACTCTGTTAATTCTCTCTACAGGATTATTCTGTGGATGATATCTACAGTTAAAAAACATGTGACGTACATGATATCTGTCAACTAAATGTTTCAATTCTTTCGAAATGTATTGGGGACCATTGTCTGCGATGATGCAATCAGGAACGCCAAATTTTAGGAAAATTTCATCCTCTATAATAGCAGAGACATTTTTCCCATTCGCACTTCTCAGCGGAAAAATTTTTGTAAATTTAGTGAAGAAATCAGCGACAACTAATAGATATTTATAACCTTTTTTGTAGGAGCTGGGAAGAGGTCCCAATAAATCTGTCGAGATAACCTGCCAAGGATGCTGGACCAACTTAGGATCTCCCATAAGACCGGGTGCAGCCTGATTTGAACTTTTCTGTCCTAAACAAGTGTGACATCTAGAAACAAATTTTCTTACGTCTGAGGACATTCTAGGCCAGTAAAATTTCAAACAAATCCTATTCAGAGTTTTCATGATTCCAAAATGGGCGGATGTAGGAGGTACGTGATGTAACGCAATCAACTCTTGTCTTTGATCCTTAGGAACAACTTCCTTCCAATCATTAGGCTTATGCAGGGCTTCCATACTCTGCACATGCTTATATAAAACTCCCTCTACCAGTTTCCACTTAGAAAATAACTCAGGTTTAGCTAAAACGTCACGACACATTTTATTGTACCACCGATCAGTACTAATAATGGGAGATTGAACAATAGATGATATAACCAAAGGATCGCGAGATAAAGCATCTGGCACAACATTTTCCTTCCCTTTCCTGTGTTCAATAATAAAGTTAAATTGCTGTAATCTGACAGCCCACCGAGCTAATCTTCCAGAAGGTGATTTTAAGTTTACTAGCCACTTCAGACTATAATGATCCGTAATTACTTTTACAGGGATGGGTGACCCTTCAATGTAACCCCTGAATTTCTCCAAAGCAAAAATTAACGCATTAAGTTCTTTCTCAGTAGTAGAGTGGTTCCTTTCCTGAGCCGATAACGATCTACTAATGAAGGAAATAGGGTGTTCCCTGTTTTGTTCATCTAATTGAGAGAGTACTGCGCCTAAACCTTCGTTTGATGCATCACAAGAAATTGTAAACGGCTTATTAAAATCTGATCATGCTAAAACCGGAGCCGCGACTAGAGTTTCCTTTAATTTAGAGAATGCAGCCTGCGCTTGATTATTCCAAGAAAATTTTTTTACCAATGAACTCTTTTTGGTCAAGTTGTGTAACGGAGCAGCAATAATAGAAAAGTTAAAAATAAATCGCTTGTACCAAGATATAATACCAATGAAACGTCTCAAACTCTTTTGTGAGGAAGGTACGGGAAAATCAACCACAGCCTTAACTTTGTCTGGGTCAGTTCTCAGACCATTACTATCTATGACATAACCGAGATATTTAAGCGATTCTCTACAGAATACAGACTTTTCAATGTTAATCGTGAGACCCGCCTCGAACAGTTTACGTTTTACAAGTTTAAGTAATGCTAAATGCTCTTCAAAAGTACTGGTAATTACAATAATATCGTCTAAATAAAAGAAAACTTTACCATCAAATTCTGGGCCAAAGATTTTACTCATGAGACGCATCATTCTCGAACTGGCTCCATGAAGACCGAAAGGCATAGAAGTAAATTGAAAAAGACCCCTTTTAGGAATAGTAAAAGCCGTTTTTTCCCTTGAACTATGTTCTAGTGGAATTTGATAAAACGCATCTTTTAGATCAATAGTGGATAGAAAACGAGCTCCCCCCAAGCTGTCTAAAATATTTGAAATAAATGGTAATGGAAACGCGTCTCTCTTAGATATAGAGTTAACTTTTCTGGAATCTAAACAAAGGCGGTAAGTGCCATTTTTCTTTGGAACTAGTAAAATGGGACTGTTCCAAGCACTACTGCTCGGTTCAACGACCCCCATCTCTATCATTCTATCAAGCTCTTTGTGTACAACTGGGAGCAGGTGAGGTGAAATCGGATAGTAACGCTGTTTCACAGGTGTACTATTACCAGTATCTATAACGTGTTCCTCTAAATGCGTACGACCAAGTTTGTCACCCGAAATGGAAATATATTCTTTAATTACATCATCAAGTAAACTTTGTTGATGAGTGGATAAGTGTTGTTTGTCAACAATACCTCTGACTACAGAAGTAACCCGAGGAGCCGATTTAACTACCTCCGTATTCATAAAATTAAAAATATCCGGACAAATGTTAAAAGATTTCCAAAAATCAATACCGAGAATTACATCTGTTTTTATATCTGGCATGACAACAAAAATAAACTCTTTTACAACATTATTACATGTTATAGAAAGTGAGATTTTCAAGTTACAACAAACGGAATGACCCGTCGCAGAAGTTAAAGAAAATGAATTATTGAGCTTAGCCAACGTGGCACCAAGTTTTATAAGTTTTAAATGAAAATTATTACCGAGAATGGAAACATGTGAGCCTGAGTCCAACAGGCCAGTAAAAACAGTTCCGAGTGTAGAAAAGGATACGGCCGTCCCTGTCAGCCTTCCCTCCGCAACCTGATGCTCCTAAATTTTTGTAGAAATTCCTGACTACCGAAAGTCACTCTTGCCATGCCGGATCGAGAGCAGTGATACTGGTGGAGACGTCTTCCGCCAGCGGCACAGCTAACGTCCGGCTCTCGCGTTTTTTAGACCTAACGCAAGTGCAGTCAGGAGTCTTGACGCCTGGACATCCACAGCGGAAGCAATAAATCTCCTCCCTGGAATTTACGTTGTAACGTTTAAAGGACATGTTTTTATGAGAAGAATTCGCATGCCTGAAAGAATTAGGTTTAGAAGGAGCATTTGTATTTAGTGGCGCCTTTTCACTAGCAGTTGAAGGGGTTTGAGGGGACTTTGAACCTTTCCTCTGATCAGAGCGACTGTCTGCCAATTCAATTAATTTGCCCAATCTTTTGAGAGTAGCGATGTCCGGAATGGAGTTTAATGCAAGTTTTTGAATATATCTGGGAAGCATATTGCACTGGAGAATTTCCAAAATTTCTACATCAGGCAATTTCTTGTTTAATCTTTTATTTAAGATGAGAACATTAGTGATAAAGGTACCAAGTGAATCGTTAGGTGCTTGCATAGTTGACCTCAACTGTGCAAGGAGTCTACGGTCATAATCGAGAATTTCATATTCCTCCTTGAGGCCTCCCACAAGGTCATCCCAGGATTTGAAAAGGGAGCGATTGACCCTCAGCCAATCTAGGGCAATTCCATCAAAAAGTTCAAACGCGCCTAAAAAAAGATTGTGCTTACTTACAGAGCGAGACAGGGCAAGTTCTTCAACACGTTCAAGAAACTTCCTAATGCAAGTAGTGCCATCGTACTTGATATTCCATAAATGCAGAGGAACCAACGGAGATGTGGGAACAATAATGTCTGCAACCTTGACGGAAGACATGGCGGATTCTTTTACTTGACTCCTTGTATCAGGCATTGTGACTAGATGTACCTAAAGATTAATTGAAAAAAAAAAAAAACAAGGCAACATTAATCACGTCCGAAGACGGCAATGATAAAAAGTAAAATTCCCAAAAGAGGAAAAATGGGTGTAAAATTATTTGTACCTACACATCTAATGGACAAAAGTTCAGAAATGGACATACACCAATACTATAATTTCAGATGTGGGAATCTGGAACAACATTACAACAATAATAAAATAAAATATACGGGACACCCACCAGTCCCGCAGAGTATTCACGGCCAAAAATTAATTTTAAAATAATTATCGTATAATTATGGTTATATCAAAATATTATAAGAAATGCATAGCAAATATTATAAGAAATGCGGCCGGAATGTCGCGAAACAGAGAGACCCCCATGAGCCGACATAAGAATAACCTTCATCAAGCTAGTTAAAAAAAATGCCACCTGCAAAAATTATTGTCAACTCTCAATGCCAACAAGACCGAAAAAAGTAAAATTAAATGCCAATCGGGTTAAACCACGTGGTGCGCCATTATAACGAGATTACAAGGTGAAGGGCATGAGTGCCTACGGAATTGGATGTAACAACAGTGTATTAAATAAAAGATAAGGGAAATGAATTCCATGACACAACATTTATTTCTACAACACTTCATTAACCTTTAAATAACATGAGAACTCTTTATTTAGTGACATTAATCTCAGGCGTGTGCTACAACCGAAGGTTGAGAGCAACGATTGCTAATTTAAATATTGCATTGAAAGCGACAATTGGGTGGCATTTATAATAAACTAACCTGATGAATGTAATAACGGGCGCCAAGCGATGCGGTTATGCATAGCTGTTATTTAAATGAAGAGACAAGGATGACCAAAGGTAAAACCACAAAACGGTGTCGTCATTCTTGTTCGTAATCGTGTTGGCTCATAGAGTGGTTCTTGTCTTCCCGTGTTCACGACGTCCCGGAACCGCGGCCAGATAAATACTAAATTTTCGAGGTGCGCGTCTAGATCGCGAGCCCCGTTCCTCGTTGTCCAGAGTTGCCAGAGTTGCCATAGTTGCGGAGTTGTAAATCAGAGATGGGCACTGAATAATGCTAAGGCTCTGTAGTGGGCAGGAAATGGCTGCTACAGGGTAGATTCAGCTGCACTCACATGACTTGTATTGGAGTGGTTCTCATGGATCCTGTGATTATTCTGCATCCAAGTACCTGTATGGGATTGAGTGTGGCCATCAGTTTTTTCAGTGTTGTTCGCCTCCACCAGATCAAGGCTGCATGCATGGCTCTTGGTTTTACAACTGCTGTGTACAGATATTGCATCATTTTAGGTTTGAGTTCCCACGTTCTGCTGCAGATCTGCTTAGTTGCCCACAAACAACTGTTACTAAACGAGACAATTAGAGACGAATTGACGTCAAAGTACAACTGCCGGTATTGCAACAGCTGAGCCGGAAGCATCTCTATCAAGACATTACGATAGTGATGCATCTCCGTGTGCCAGCCCTGATAATCAAATGAACATTCCGCCGCAGACCTCCTGGGACTACCGACTGCTGGACACCGTTACTGGCCACCTAAGGCTGGCTAATTACTACTGGCTAATGACTGTTGGCTACCGACTGCTGGCCATTGCTGTTGGCCATCGCTGCTGGCCATCGCTGCTGGCCATCGCTGCTGGCCGCCTACTGTAGCCATCGCTCACACCATCTGATATACCGTATGGATCACTGATCCAATCAACAGATGCACGACGTAAAAAATGCATTAAGTGTATTATTTTTGGACAGGTTTTACTACTCCTTAGACAGATACTGTCCACAAACCGATTGCCTCAGTTTCTATTTGTTAAAGTAAAGTAAAGTGTGCGCTGTAGTATTGAAATACATACTATACTTCTTGTGAATTGGGTTGGCTGTAAGAAATAAGAAGTACATATAAAGTACACCCCTTTGTACTTTCTGTGTACTAGTACAATAAATGTAAATAAAATTTGAATATTTATTTGGATCGTATTTAATTTTATGGTGATTTGGATAGAACAACTCGGGGTGTTTTACTTAAATCGTTACACAGGTCGAGTTTTCTTGTACAGGCAAACACGTCTCGTACATTTTTGTTGTTTGTTTTTGGGGTGTTATGCCGTGTTGCGCTAACTCCTTCTTTAGCCGACGTTTCGGACAGCGTTGCAGTGTCCATCATCAGGGCAGATCCGGTAGATCCTAAGATGATCCGAAGATCTACCGGATCTGCCCTGATGATGGTCACTGCAACGCTGTCCGAAACGTCGGCTAAAGAAGGAGTTAGCGCAACACGGCATAACACCCCAAAAACAAACAACAAAAATGCTTTTGGCCGTGAGAATCTAAAAACTTACACGTCTCGTACAGTCTCTATAAAACAGTTGTACACTAATATATTACAGTGATTAGAATTTTTGTACAGCTCATAGAGGTACTGTAAATGAGATGGTACAAAAATATGCAGTTACCAACATACAACTTTTTTTAAAAATTTTCCAAAGAGAAGACAAAAATTCTCGGGGTGCATACATTCTTACAATATTTAAGGGTTCAAAACCACGCCAAGCGTGCGTCCAACATGTGCGTACGGTTGAAATTTTGTACATAAAAAAGGGTCATTCTACGAATTGTTCTTGACTTCAACAGCTCGGCTGTCAAACGACTTGCCGGTCTCATTTTGCAACGTTATGCAACCACATATGATAGTATTAGTTGGTTCGGTTAAAAAGGTACATTCAGACCTTAGACCCTGCTCAGTAAAGTCCAGCAATGGATTGAACTGCAACCTTTACCTTAAGTGAACCTAAAAAATAATGAAATTAATTCAAATGAAATATGTTATACCACTGACAAAAACATAACCTTATGAAAACAAACGAAATATATGTATTATCTTAAAGTGCAAAAATATCCTGTAAGTTCTCGGATTTATTTATTGACCAGCAATTGAAAGGGTGACGCCAACTCCACTTCCCCGCTCCTCGCAACATGGTTTGTTTCCCTCACCCTAATCGGCATGTCTATGGATTCTCATATGTAAGTAACTAATCAACTAAAGGATAACTTGACCATAATCTCAACAATAATGTGGTTGGCTTCTTGACGCAACAAAGATGTGTTAGGTACTTGGTGAAACATCCCTGATGGCGTATAGCGCGGTGGAAAATTGTCTAGAAAATTAAGCTTATTCGCGGTGACGCCGGAAATTGTGTTGCTTACGAGGACTCTTGGCTAGAAAGCAAACTTTTACAACGATATAGTACTAAAATAGAATTGCTCTTCGTGACTTGTCGTTTTCCTGAGTTCTAAGCCCGTAGACAATGAAACGCGTGGTAGGTTCTGGAATTTGTTTTACACTATAGCACTAAACAGGAAGCCACGAGAAAAATATTGCTCCTTCGGGCCTATGCCTTCTTTATAGATTCCGTCAGGAATTTTTTTTTTAACAAGGAAAGAAAGGAAGTTCTAGGAAATAAAAGGGTTGAAAGCTGGGTAGTAATCTGGGGTCAGTGTGTCCAGGAGTGACGGACGTGTGAATTCATCAACTCCACTGCGGAGCAAGGCGATGGATCAAAAGAGTCCTGGAGAGTTAAAACTTCTCCTTCAACCTAGTTCTCCAAATCCAGCTGGCCACGTAGCAGATGCACCCGCCGCCAAGACCTGTGTAGAAAATCCTCACTCCATGAATCCGGGCACCCTTGTTAAGTCATCAAACGTAATAAACAATTAAGTCTCTGGGCAAAGTAGAGAAACAAGCTCTCCTTGCATTAAAGAAACAAATGTGTGTACATATTTCGAGATAATTAATATGTTAGCGCCATTATAAAAATTTGAATTTTATACACGGCACTGGCCATTTTTTGTACAATACTAGCTGAATTGTACACGGCGTTACTCGGACTCTTATGCATGGTTGGAGATAAAGTTTTGAGGTAATGAATGCTAACTGGGTGCATCTTAACTAAAGATCAGATGACTAAATTATTCAACAAACTTTCCAACCTGTCTGGCACCATGCTGGATGTTGGTGTCAAAGTTGGAATCCTCGAGGGACAGGTGAAGTCGTATGAACATATGGTCTCATCAAAATTGTTAGAATCTAAATCACGGCATGAATCTTCAAACTTACCAATTTTATCCACGTGCGAAGCTGCTGACGAGCTCGATGAGAGAAAAAAACGTTCGAAAAATATTATTATTTTCAACTTTCCAGAAAGCTTGGCCTGTTCCCAAATTGATAAAATTACCGACGATACGACAAGAATATCTAACACAATAACAGCCTTAAACTCAACCATCACTAAAGACAACATCACAACCTTTCGTTTGGGGATCAATAAAACGGTCAAACCCAGACCCCTAAAAGTTATACTTGACAACCCCGCCCAAGCCATTGATATACTGAGAAAAAAAACCAGCATAACTATTCCTGATCAAATAAAGATCAAATCTGATCAAACCCCATTACAACGAAGGCAATTGGCAGACCTAAGGAAGGAATTGGAAGACCGCATGAACAATGATGAAGTGAATTTAACAATCAAATATTTAAACTCCTCACCAAAAATAATAACTACGACGCCAAAAAACTAAGGTCGCAACAAACAATAAGTAGCTTCTATCAGAACGTACGTGGGATGCGTACTAAACTTCATCAATTTTCAACAACTGCACCAACTCTTCCACACGATGTCATTTTCTTAACTGAAACTTGGCTTGACTCGAATATCAACACAGCTAGGGTTGCCATCTCTAAAATTTGGCAACCAGGACAAGAGGCGTGAAAACCCCGGATTTTAGAGCCCATAACCCGGACATGTCAACAGGTTTTTTTAAACACAGTCAGTGTAATAAAAACAGTTCAAAATGTTATAAATCACCTTTTTATTTATTTTCAGACCTTAAAATTGAATTTTACATGTTTTATCATCATTTTAAATGTACCTAACAAAACAGAATCTTATTACAGTTTGTTATACATTGTTCTCATAATCAGTTAGAATTTTTTCATTCTTAAAATAAAACAAAAATTAATATTATACTCTGTTATGAAAACTAAACCTTATTAAAATATTAAACTTATTAAAATTCAATTAAATTTTTAAACAAAAATCTTTAAAATACTGAGACCATTTTAGTATTCAGTCTTACAATTTTTGAGGTAACTCTTTTAACTGAATCATAATTATATTCTTTAAATTTGTATCAGCAGCCATTTACACAACAAAATACCTCTTAAAATAATATGAACTAAATTCAGTCTTCTTAAATCTTAAGCAATAAAACTGACCCTTTTTAAAGTTTAGACTTACTGGAATGTGAGTTACATTATTATTTTTTTAAAACATAAAATATCCAAAACTAATCTCATTTATATCACCTTAAATTTTAATCAACAGCCATATTACCTTAACACAGGCATTAGCATAGTATGGTTGTAAAAAAACATAACAATTGTTATTTCAAGAAATCTATGAAATAATAAAAAATAAAAATTCTACGTTTCTTTTACGTAATAAAAACAATCATAACTTTAACTACAAAAATGAATAGTAATTATAGCACTTGTAAGTACCTTACTTGATTATCTAGCTATTAAAGATTTTTCCTCAGCCTCTTGTCTTTTTACTTTTCAGTTTTTTTTTGAATTTATCACTCTTTCCGATAGCTTTTAGAATATCTTCCCTTTTTATAATGAATTTGTAAAAATCAATGCAGCTGCAATCTTGGAAATTGAATTTAATTTTAATTACTGACGAGATTGTTTCTACGTTTAGTAAATGTCTTTCTTTTGTCCATTGTTGTGACATTAATGAGAATATTCTCTCCACGTTGGCATTATGAGCCGGAATGCAAAAAAATACTGTGCAATTTTCAGCAATTCCGAATATAAATTCGCATTTGGTGTTTTAAAAAATTGTATCCAAAGATGATTTGAATTTAAAAGCTTATCTTGTTCAGTTAGGTTTTGACTAAAAGCTTTAAATTCACCCACTCGTCAAATAATTTTGCGTCGTCAATATCTGTTTTTGTCTTTTAAATAAAGAACAGTGTCTTCAATAAGAGTCCATTCTATGTTGTTATTAATTTTTGGCAAAAAACATCCAGTCAAATTTCTCAAATTGTTTTAACGGTTGCATCCATTCTTCAATATACGTTTTGATTTCCTTGTAGAAGTCATGCGAGCATTTTATAAACTCTTGTTTCGTGTTTTCATCTTTATTCATAATACTCTAAACATTCAACGGCACGAAACTTTCCTTAATTCGGTCATCTAAGCTTTTTGTTATGGATGCAAGTATGCTTCTGGTTTCAAGGACTGAATTATCACTTTTCTCTAATTTCTGTATTTTTGAGTGAACGGTGTGCATAATTGAGTGTATGAGAAATAAGTATGCCTCCGAGAGAGGCTTTTCAAAAAACTGTTTAATTAAAACAGGTGGCCTTTCTATGCTTTCAAAATAATCTTTTAATGGACGGTAGAGTTTCAGGAGTCGCTCGACAGCTGGAAACAGGCTTAGCCAACGCGTCTTGGAATGATACAGAAGCTGTTTATATTCGACCTCAGCTGTTTCAAAGAATTCTTTAAGAGCTTCGGTTCGTACTGTATAAGTGGCAAAAAAATTATAAATTTTTAAGATGATGGATTCCACGTCTACTGGCAGTAAATCACATCCGTGGTGCACTGCGTTGTTAATGACATGGGCAGAGCATCCCACACCAACCATGTTTGGTTAAGATTTTCTTTCAGCTTGTGGAAAACATTGTTGGTTCCATTTCGTTCTATTCCACCGAAGTTTGTATTGCAATTATCTCCAGCAAAAGCAATACATTTAGTCAAGAGGTCATGCTGGCCGGCCCAAGACTTTAAACCCGGACTACAAATGAAACCCCGCCCGGACGCTCCCCGGACGCCTTCTAAACTAGGACAAATCCGGGGAAACCCGGACGGATGGCAACCCTAAACACAGCAGAACTGGGGCTACCTACTCACAATATATACAGATTGGATAGAAACAAGAATACCAGTTCTAAATCAAGAGGTGGTGGTGTTTTGTTAGCAATCTCTAAGACATTAGTCTCCAAGAAGCTAACTACAACTTACAAAAATGTGGAACATATTTTTAGTGTGGTTAACACAAACAAAAACAATAAAATCATTCTAGGTTGTGTTTATATTCCTCCTTCATCTGATCAAATTATTTACAGAAACCATATGGAAGAAATTCAAATACTAATATCTAAATATCCCGAAACAAAAATAATCATTGCAGGCGACTATAATCTACCAAACATTAATTGGGATCCATTATCCTCAGATTTATCTAGTAATAATAACTTCAGCATATCTGACATCGAAAGAGAAATACTTGAAATGTCCAACTTTTTAAACTTAAATCAATTAAATGATAACAAAAATAGCAACGACCGAACCCTGGATCTAGTTTTTTCTAATATCAAATCTGTTACTGTAACTAAATCCTCAGAAATTCTTCTTCCCTTGGACAATTACCATCCATCCTTAGATATAACCATAAACAACACCATATGTGAAAATCCTAAAATCAAATTAATGTCTCATAACTTTCATAAAGCAAATTACACTGAAATTTGTAACTTCCTACTAAATGTTGATTGGACATTTCTGAATGATGGCGAATTAAATGACAATATCGAAAAATTTTACTGTATCTTAAAACAAGCTATTAAAAGTCATGTACCTGTTACTTCACGTAATACATCAACTTTTCCTAAATGGTTCACCAATGATCTTATTAACTTAGTTTTAAAAAAAAAGATTGCTCACCATAAATTCAAAACAATGAGAACACTCGATGATTATACTGAATTTCACAAAATGGCGTAAGCATTGCGCTGTAATTTCAGATAAATGTTACAAGAATTATATAAAAGAAGTTGAAACCTCCATAAAATCTAATGTTAAATCTTTCTTTAATTATTCTTAATCATTACAAAACAACTATGCATCCATTCCTAGTATTATAAACTATGGTGGTAAGACCTGTTCCAAAACTGAGGATATTGTTAATCTATTCGCTGACTTTTTCAAAAGCGTATATGAGGATGATATCTCTGTTGACAGTGTTCCTGCATTTTTCACTGATATTAACTTGCAACTATCTGATCTATTAATTGAACGCAATGATATCATAGCCTATATTAAACTCATGGAACCAAAAACAAGTTCTGGTCCCGATAATATCCCACCCATATTTCTAAAAAAATGTGTAAATAGTCTATCCTATCCATTGTACTTAATCTTTAATAAATCTCTTAAAACAGGACAATTCCCCAATAGCTGGAAATCTAGCTATCTCACTCCAGTGTTCAAAAAGGGTTCTAAAAATGATGTATGCAATTAAAGACCTATTTGTATTCTATCTAGTATACCTAAGCTCTTTGAAAAAATCATTCTAAACAAAATATCCTCTAATATTAAACACATTATTACCAATTGCCAACATGGGTTTGTCTCATCTAGATCTACTCTCACAAACCTTACAGTATATGTAAACTACATAAATACAGCATTGTCTAACAGGAAACAGGTAGACTCCGTATATACCGATATTCCAAGGCGTTCGATAAGGTCTGCCACAAAATACTAATCAATAAATTTGTAAAATATGGGATAAGTGGTAATTTACTGGCATGGTTGATCAGTTACTTATCTGATAGATCACTTTTTGTTAAGATTAATGACTGTCTATCCTATGAATTTATTGCTACCAGTGGAGTCCCACAAGGTTCACACCTGGGACCTTTATTATTTATCCTATTCATCAATGACGTTACCAGCATGTTCTACAATGTCGAAGTTTTACTTTTTGCTGACGATATGAAGTTGTTTAGGGTCATTAATGATGTGTACGACTGCATAATCTTGCAAGAGAACCTTTACAACTTTTTCAAATGGTGTTCTAGTAATAAACTGCAACTAAATATTAACAAATGCCAAGTTATGAGGTTCCACAAAATCAAACACCCAATAATGTATAATTATTCATTGTGTAATGTTGACTTAATCTCTGTAATTGAACTACTTGACCTAGGCATAATGTTTGATCATAAACTCTGCTTTGTATCTCACATAACTTCTATCTCTAACAGGGTTATGAAAATGTTAGGTTTTATAGTAAGAATTTCCAAGGATTTTCAAAATATCAACACATTAAAAATTCTGTTCACATCTCTCGTTAGAAGTATTCTAGAATACAACTCTACAATTCGGTCACCTGTCTTTAATAATCACATTAATACCATTGAAAGAGTCCAACGCAAATTTTTGAGATGTATTAATTTTAGGCTTGGAATTCCTTTAGAAACAATAGATTATGATTTCTTATTATATTCATTGAAATTGCTTAAGTTAAGTGATAGAAGAAAATTTTTTGATCTTTTATTCTTATACAAAATTATAAATTATCAGTTGACATATTAATGTTGATTCAATTTCATGTACCTACCATTAGATCAAGGTCCTCTAGTATGTATTATTGTGACAATTATACCACAATCTCAGGATATAACTCAGTTATAAACAGATTGCACACACTTGGTAACTTTTATGCTAAAATCGCAGATACTTTTAATATTCCGCTTGTAAAGTATAAAGCTGCACTAATAACACATTTTAACGCCACTTATTTTAATGAGGTCATTACATAACAGGCTATTGTCATTGCTTCTTTCTTTACTGTTATTTTATTTGTTATGTTTTTACTAAATGTAATTCTTTAATTTTTTTCATCAAAATTTAACACTGCACTTTGTATATGTAAAAAAATAAAATAAAAACTTTGTATGTAAATGGCACTTGTGCCGTAAATTCTAAATAAATAAATAAATAAATCTTTATAGTAAAAGTATTTTTCGCTTCATCGTGCCATGTCTTCTTAGGGCATCCTCGACCCCTTTAGCTGTTTACTTCCAAGTCATGCATTCTCCTTACACCTCTTTCTCCGATCATCACATCTCATTTAAAAAAAAAATTATTGGATTAATCTCGTCCACGGGCATCCCCGTCTTTTTCACCATTAATTTCACTTATTATCACGAAACCAATATACTTACTGAGACAAAATTTCATTTTGTCGACTTTATTTGGACTCCGTATCTCATTCGAGTGCAGAGATTCTTGACCTTCCGCGATTTATTTTACCATTGAAACCTCTCGCTAAACACTTCTGGGCCTTGATTCTCGACGAAGTCGTTCTATATGACCCATTCGTTGTTCAATTACTTTTGAAGTTTGGCATATGTAAGCATGTACCTTCGATTAGACTCAAGAATTAGAACTACGACCAATTACATTTCACATACATTTCACGTCGTACCTACAAAGCGTCGCGCTCTGTCAAGCTATCGTTTTATACATGGAAAACAATCTTTAATAATTCCGCCGGAAGAAAAAAACTATATCGTAGTAAAAAACAATTTAAGTTTTTCACGTGGTAGTGTTCTCCCGTGTTTTTTTTTAACATTTAACCATTGATTTTTTAATATTATAAACAATTGATTTCACTGTTTACCAAACCGAACTGTTGTGTACAACGTATCAAGTGCGCGGATTGGACGATTAATTATGAGCTCACTTCTCAAGGCTCCTATTGGTTGCGTTTGTGCTGCGAATCAGTGATACCTATTGTTTACAATCGAAACTGTCAATATAAATTCAAAAACAATGTCGCAATCTGAAGCTTCTGATGATGAAAATGACCTTATCCCCTTGAACTCACAAGGAATTTTAAAAGAAACTCAAAATGCCCTCAAAACTTTACAAGATACCTTGGGAAATACAAAGGTTTCAAAGGAGCAACAGCTGAAGATTGCCAGTAATATAGCCTGCGTCCTGGGATCTGTTGGACAACTAATTTTGGAGAGAGAAACTCTCCGAGGTGAACTCGCCTTAGCAAAAGCGCAAAATAAAGTAATGCTAGCAGAAAAAATGGTGGTAAAACAGGAAAATAAGCAACTCCAATCCAAAATTATTCAGCTAGAATTAGACCTAGGACCAGTGATGAAAAGAGTGGCAGATGCTACGGAAGCGAGTCTGTCTTTTGCAGAGGTTGCAAGTAAAAAAGTGAACTTACCTCCACCATAATCGCGTTTGGACGTCCCCATAGGAAAACCGAGGCCATCCGTCTGTTTCTTTCCAAAATTACCATCGGTGGAAGATAGCGAAGAAACAAAGAAAATAATCAGGGAAGCACTGAAGCCATCCCAGCTAGGAGTAAGAATTACCGGAGTAAAAAATATACGAAACAAAGGAGTAATCATCCATACGGCTAGTGCTGCGGAACAAGAAAAACTACTAAAGTCGGAAATAGTAACCGAATCTGCGACTCTGAGCGCCCGACCCCCAACAAAAAGGCTACCAAGGGTCATTTTCTTTAACGTTCCAAGGGAGTTGTCTGATGAAGCTTTTCTTGAGTGTGCCCTAAATGGAATACAAAATATCGAGGAGACAAATGAAACCATAAAAAAATGTAAGCTTAGTCATCTAGCTGGCCCTCGAACTGGACCTGCATGCCATAGAATCTACGTGGTCCCCACATACCTGAGACATGCACTGGTCAAGCAAGGACGCGTATTTGTTGATTGGACAGTTTGCGGTGTTCGTGATTTTATTGGATTAACTGTGTGCTCAAAGTGTCAGATGATAGGACATTCTTACAAGTTCTGCAAGGAGACGACGAGATGTGGGCACTGTGCCCGGGAAGGACATACCCGTGAGACATGCCCTTCTGCTACTGCGGAGCCAGTCTGCGCGACATGCACGAGATTTCACAAGCCCGCAAACCACCCGTCCGGAGATAGGGACTGTCCGGCTTACAAGGCAGCCCTTCAAAAGGACTTAGCTAAAATTGACTATGGCGTCTAATATTGATTTTGAGACCTCAGATATAGAATATGAACGGATTCAAAAGTTCGAAAACTGGACCCAATTCAAACATGAACCAGGCGATAAAGCAATAACTGTCGTTAATTTGAACATTAAGTCTATCTCCAAGTACTGGAATACATTTCTACTAAGTATTTATAGTCAATATAAATGTAACAAGTGCACGCTATTGTCAACAACTGCTGAGCTCTATTAAATTTATAAAAATTGCAGTAAAAAGTAATCAAACCTATATATTTAAGTGATCAAACGATAAAGACTTTAAAAATCCACAATCAACGTGATTAATAAGTTAAATTCTGCATTGCATTCCACTAAAAGTGTACGAATTTAAATAATACGGAACTGTCAAAATTAATTGTTTTCAAGATTACGTTCAAACTACATCAAAAGTGCTCAATTTTGTTTTTTGCTAAGTGTAACAGTGTTAAATCACCCAGTTTTAAATCCAATTCTATTTATATAAAAGTAAAACTATCAAATATTGAAAGTGAAAGATTTAGCAAAAACAGCACTGTCATCTCTCAAGCTGAATTACAATATATGAAGATCTATTATCTCGCCTACTCATAACTCGGAAGTGGTTCAGTGGATAAATCGGTCACGCTGAAAGTTATATCAACGGCGTACGTTCGAGCCCCAACCAAACCAACTAGAAATTTTATTTTTATTTTATTTAATCTCTAACGCACGACTGTTAAGTTGCGGGGCGCGTTCAAGGCCCAGAGAATCCATCGAAAATTGAATAAATTAAAAATATTAAAAATCTTCTAACTATGCCTAACTGCTTAGCATGTCCCGAATCGACGGGAACTACATTTGTATGCCTAGTATGTAAAGGAGCATACCATCTTCTCTGCGGTGGAATCACAGAAACCGCTTATCGACGACTGACAATGGAACGGCGCACTCAAATTAAATGCAAGAAGTGCGCAACCGTAGCGGTTGGCACTTCTTCCCAGGCGCAGTCACCGGTTTACGATATCAGTTGTGATAAACCCATTGGATCGGAGAACAGCGAAATCCTGAAAAGTCAAAATGCAATCATCTTACAAAATAATAAAATACTGGATACAATAACCTTCATGAGCAAGCAGTATGAAGATATTCTCCTCCGCGTGCGGGAGTTAGAAGATAAAAATATGGTGTTAACAAAACAAAATTCCTCTTTAGAATCCCGAATTGACCTACTAGAAGGCCAGCTTGAAAATATCGAAAGGTCGGCAAGAGCCAAAAATATAGAGGGAAGGGGAATACCCGAAATAAAGGGAGAAAGTTTGAAAAATATATTCCACAATATATGCCAAACCATTCAATCAAAAGTAAATACTTCAAACATTGAAGCGTCCTACAGGACACAAAAACACAAAAATGGACCTATTGTTTTTAAACTGACCTCGAATCGCGATCGAGAACAATTACTATCGGATATAAAAGCCTTCCACAAACAAGCATCCAGTCCCGAGGAGCAGCTCAACACTCTGAACTTAGGGATTGCCGGACCAAGCTCACCAGTCTACGTTGCGGAACACCTGACATTTCGTGCTAACCACTTGTGGTACCTGGCCCGCAAAGCTACAAAGGAAATTTTTTTTAAGTATTCATGGTTCAAATCAGGGCAGATCTACGTACGTAGAGATATCGGAACACCTGCAATTCTTGTTTCAAATGCGGAGACACTGGCACTACTCTCACCAAATTCATCACAACTATAGTTCTAAAATTATCATGCGTAAAACTTTTATTGTATCGTATTATTATTTTTTTATTGTACTTGTTTTGAGGTATCACATATATTGTACTAGTGTCAGAATCAAGAATCCGGTAAAAGATACTATTCCTATTTCTATTGCTTTGAAACATCAACATTATTTTCTAACATTGCCAACAGTAAAAACTCTACATACAACTTGTTTTCTAAATTGCTCGCCAAGTTTTATTCAGCTTCTAGTCTTCATCCAAAGTTTAGCTACCAACACCCTACACCAATTTAAAAAATGGAAGATAATATAAATAATATTTTAGACAATTTGTCGCAGATTCCATGTATCGAAACAAATAGTTCTGTAGAAGTTCAAAAAACCCTAAATAAATCCAACCTAAAAATATTTTCCATGAATATCAGAAGCATGAACAAAAATTTCAATGAACTAATGATACTACTTACAGAACTTGACTCAGACTTTGACTTGATTATTCTGAGCGAATGCTGGATCAGAGATAACTATATTCCTAAAAACATAAAAAACTATAATCAATACAGTACTCAGAATAACCAATTACAAAATGATGGCGTTATTATATACATAAAAAATCATATACAATACTCTATAAAGGAAATCACAATAACTCACTCAAATTGTCTTAAACTTGAAATAGAAAATAGCGTTACTGTTCTAACTATATACCGATCACCGAGCACTTCCAATATAACACCATTTTTAAATTCGCTTAATCAGTTTCTGGCATGTATTAGAAATCATGAAAATGTTCTAATTATTGGTGACCTAAATATTAATATTATAAATACAATGCATCCCCAAGCAAACGACTACATAAATTTATTAACTCTTCAAGGATTTATCCCAGCTATTACAGCCCCTACTCGTGTCTCAGAGTTATCCGCCAGTTGCATAGACCACGTCTTTGTCAAATGTAAGCTAAATATCAAATCTCTCATATATCAGTGCACTGTGACAGATCACTACGCTACTATCACCTCCATTTCTCATAAAATTCAAAAATTACCAGCATCCACTATACAACTAAAGAAAATTTCTTATGACACTCTCTTCAAACTGGTTTCCAATGAAAACTGGTCAAATTTCTACAAAATTAGCGATCCAGACTTAGCGTGTGAATCTCTCATCAACATCCTACATAAGCATCTGAAAAATGCCACATTCCACACACACAACAATCAAAGTAGTCGTACAATTAAACTAAAACCTTGGATAACTACTGGTATTTTACACTGTATCCGCAAACGTGATAAACTTCATAAATATTGTAAAAATAACCCCACTGATTACGAATCTCTCTTATTCTATAAAAGATACAGAAATGCCTGTAAAAAAATAACCTGTATGGCCAGAGAAGATTATTATAGGAAACAGATAGAGGAAGCTGCGAATGATAATAAAAAAATCTGGAACATTGTCAAAGAAATATGCTACACCGACAAAATTACCACACCCATAAATAAAATAACCATCACAAATAAAACACTAAATGCAACTGAAAATTCAGAAACAATCGCAAATCACTTCAACCAATTCTTCTCTACAATCGGATCGGATCTAGCAAATAATATTTTAAAAAGAAATAGCAAGTCTGAAAATAATCTTGCAAATACTATCTTTCTCGATAATCTGAGTTATGACCCTTTCAATCTCACACTAACAACAGAACAAGAAATCACTGAAATCATCAATTCACTCAAAAATACACACTCCACGGGAGTTGACAATATATCCACTAAACTAATTAAACACCTTAAACCAATCATTGCTAAGCCCCTTGTATACATCACAAATCTAAGTTTTCGAACTGGCCTTTTCCCAAACACTCTAAAACATTCAACAATTATTCCTATCTTTAAATCAGGGGACAGATCAATCGTCAATAACTATAGACCAATATCTCTACTGAGTCCAATCTCTAAAATAATCGAAAAAACAGTAAAACAAAGGCTCTACAAGTTTCTCGAAGAAAATAAAATCCTGTCAAAAAACCAATACGGCTTCCGCAAAGATCTTAGTGCATCAGATGCAATTGCAGCTTTTACTAAATTAATTTCTGATAACCTTGATAAAAGTCGCAAGCCCCTCGCTGTATTCTTGGATCTGGCTAAAGCCTTTGACACTGTATCTCACCGCATACTTTTGAAAAAACTCTCACAGATAGGAATAAAAGGTGTTCCTCTTAAATGGTTTGAGAGCTATCTAACAAATAGGTCCCAGTCAACTATTATTAACTCCGCTAAAGAGTATAGAAGTACAAGTTTGCCAATCACATATGGCGTGCCCCAAGGCAGTGTGTTGGGCCCACTTCTGTTTCTAATATACATTAACTCGTTATGCAATTTGGATACTGGTGGTACTATAATATCTTTTGCCGATGATACGGTTATCATATTTGCAGATGAAAATTTGAATTCAGCATTTGAAAAAGCAAATCATGGTATAAATGAAATAAAACACTGGTTAGATTCCAACCTCCTCACTCTAAACATTGAGAAAACTAAATACTTACTTTTTTCCATACGCAAACATAATCTCCCTCAAAACTATCATAAACTTACCATACATTCATGTTCACAGAACTTCAACATGGCTACATCACCTCACAAAAATTGTTCATGCGATAACCTTATAATATCAAACGAAATTAAGTACTTGGGGGTCATTATAGACAATCAACTGCGATGGGAGGCCCATATAAATTCTACAACAAAAAGGCTTCGCAAATTATGCTACATTTTCTACTCTCTCAGATCTATCCTTAACCTACAAACACTAAGATGTGTATACTTTGCACTTTTTCAATCAATTACTACATATGGTATAGTAGGATGGGGAGGTTGTGCAAAAACGATTCTTCATCCCATGGTTTTAATTCAAAAACTGTTACTAAGGATAATATTCAAATGTAAGCCAACAAACCCATCAGAACCACTTTTTAGAAAACTCAGAATATTAGATATTCGACAATTATATGTTAAGACCATTCTCATATACATACGGAAAAATGACTTGGTGAATAAAACACAACAAAAAATTAACACCCGTTACTCGTCACACCTAAAATGTAAAATTCCCCAAACGAAAACAGCTTTCGCCCAGCGGCAGTTTTCTTATATTGCTCCCAAAATATTCAACTCGCTGAGTATTGATATCAGAAAATCAAAAACTCACAATTTGTATGTCATAAGTGTTCAAAATTGGTTATTTATAAAGGGAAGGAACTTTTTCAAGGAATGCCTGCCATCATTAAATTAAGCTCATTTTCTTTATTAGTCATTTTTGTTTTTCATTCAATTCTGTAAAGAAAAAAGTTTAATAATTAATTAATTAATCTTTATTTTCATTATTTCAACAAGTTCATTTTCATAATTTCTACTTTATTTTCATTATTTTAACAAGTAAAGTAACGTATTTATTTGCTGATTGTGTTCATTTTATCTCATTAATATCAACAGTTTAAAATACGGTTGATGTACACTTGAGCAATCTACTGAACTGGGAACCAGTAAAAGTGTTACCTATTATACACATACATTGCATGTAAGAAAAAAAATACTTAGATTAACAAGTTATCAAATATTACATTTATATAATTATATAAACCTATGTATATAAATTTCGACTACCATAATACGGGCATGTGTCTAGTGTGGTAGTCGAAAAGCATGTAAAAACTGTACACATTAATATTTCATGAATAAAGAAAAAAAAAAAAAAAAAAAAAAAAAAAAAAACTAAATAACATTGATATTATAATACTCTGTGAAACCTCGATAGACGAAAACAGTGTAAATCTATACAAAATATCAGGATTTAACTCATTCTATTATTGCCGAACAAAAAGATCGGGAGGCGGAATTATGGTTTATATTAAAGAAAACCATATATTCGAAAAAAAAGATATAATAGCTAATACATTCGAGTGCGTCTATGGAACCTTCTCCGTAAACAAACACAAACGCATACATCTATTTGCATTATATCGACCCCCAAACACGAACAAAAAAACCTTCCTACAACAGCTCGAAAATATAATACGAAACATTGATATTAAGGAAACCATCTTGATACTTGGAGACATTAACTTAAATCTATTAAATAAACACGACTCAATAATTCTGCAATACGAAAATTTAATGGCTAATTACGGTCTAGTTAAATGTATATATGACATTACGAGAGAAGCGGTGGTAAATACCTACACAACTGCGACGTGTCTGGATCACATATATATTAGAGAAAAAGAAAAGTGTGAAATTAACTCATGCGTATGTGAAACAAGGATAGCAGATCATTATATAACTGCCGTGTCTGTATACCTTCACAATAAGGACAAAAACAAAATATCGCACCATGAATACAACACTGTACTATCTGAAAAAAAATTTGGTGAAATGATTACAAAAACTGATTGGAACTCAATTCAAATTCACACTGATCCAGATATCATATATCAAGACATTAAATCACACTTTAAAAAAATCTACGAAAAAAGTAGTATCACAAAATTAGTAAAAAATACCTATCGCCATAATCAAAAAAGTTGGATGAACGATATTCTCATAGAAAATATACAAACGAGGGATAAATTATGGAGAAAATGGAAAAACATGCCAACAAACAAGAAATATGAAAAAGACTACAAAAAATACAGAAATAATCTAAATAAGCAAATATTAGATGCAAAAAAAACATACTTCAATAACAAATTCAATAATTGTTTTAAGGATATAAAAAAAACGTGGAACGAAATAAACAAAATATTAGGAAGAAAAAACAAATCCAGTTGTGACGCAGTTATATCTAAGTACTTCTTGAAGACCAAACCAACGGATGAAGTTGCAGAAAATTTTGCTAACTTCTTTGATGAGGGAGTAAATGAGTTACTACACAAATGTGATGTCCGTGCGTCTCCATACCAGCTAGACGATTTACCGCATTCTTTGTACCTACCCAGAGCTAGCGTAAAACAAATAGAATCTATAATTGGAATATTGAAAAACTCAAAAACACCAGGATTGGACCAAATACGTATGTATGATATAAAAAAACATGTAAAAATACTGAGCCCAGTAATTACTCATTTTATAAACAAAATAATTGATACTTGCCAAATACCTGAAGAATTAAAAACTAGTGTTGTTAGACCTATTTTTAAAGGCGGTGATCATTCAATTATAAATAATTACAGACCTATTTCCCTATTACCTGCCTTGGAAAAAATTCTCGAAAAATATATAGCAATATACCTAGACGGATATTTAAATAAATTTGGTATCATTGACGAATGTCAGTACGGGTTCCAAAAAAAAAAAGCTGTGACGCACTACTAAATAATTTTTCTAATTTCATAAACACCCAGCTCAACTCTCAAAAACATGTACTTGTACTCTTTATTGATTTCTCTAAAGCCTTTGATACACTATGCCATAAACAAATAATAAAATTTCTACAAATTATTGGAATCCGTGGTAAACTGCTAACTTTTTTTAATAACTACTTATCAAATAGAACAATGAGGGTAAGAATATTGAATGAGATGAGTAAATCTAAATTTATAAGGTCTGGTGTCCCACAGGGGTCAATTTTGGGTCCAAAATTGTATATTATATATGTCATAGCTATGTCGATACTATTTAGAAAAGCGCGCAGATTCATTTTCGCAGATGACACCGCACTTGTAGTATCTAATGAAAATCCTCAAATAGCGATTCAAGAATTGCAAACCGACTTCGATGAACTGCTAAAATGGGCACACGATGTAGGATTGGTTATAAATGTAAAGAAAACAAAATGCATGTATATCAGATCACCAAGTTTGAAAATGTGGAATATTCCCAAACTAACCGCACATAACTTTGAATGCATCCATAGAAAAATAATATCTAACTGCCAATGTGAGAAAATTGATTTTGTCAACGAGTATACTTATCTGGGATTAAAAGTAGATAACACATTTAAATGGGATAAGCAAGTTACTAAAATATGTAACCAGCTAAGAGCTCTAGCAAACAGTTTCTATAAATTAAAATTTGTCTTGCCTCATAGCACACTCAAACTAGTATATTTCTCATTAGTAGAATCTATTCTTAGATATGGAATTAGAAGCTGGGGAAATACAAGCATGACATATATTAAGTATGTACAAAATTTGCAAACCTCTATCATAAAAAAAATTGTATCACCTAATATGTATAGACAAAGACACAATGTGCAACTGTTATATTGTGCTGAGGGCCTGCTCCCTATAAAAGGTTTATTTTGGTTCCTTACCATTAAAGATAACTGGGACGATAGTAATTATAAAAAACCACTGGTACATAGTCACAGCACACGTCTTACAGAAAAAAAAGGGTTGAAAATACCTAAAATAACAAATAAGTATGGAAGCCGAACGCTGGAGTACTGTGTACCAGTGATTTTTAATAAGCTCAAAAATAAATTTGTTTTTTCAGAAAATAAGAGTTTAAGCATGAAAAATGTAAAGATGTGGCTTATAAATGAAAAATCTGTATATCTATAAAAAATAGAGCAAACAAAGAAGAAAAGGAAAGACATTATTTGAAAGTTTTAATTCTAATATAAATTAATGTATTTATTTTTTTTTTTTTTCACTAACAAGTTTTTTATTTCCAGAAAAAAAAAATTAAAATAACATTTTTCACTTAGTTAACTAGAATTTTATTTCTATTACATTATGTTACAGTACGATGTTATTCACTTTCAATGTGTGTGATCGTATATGTATTATTTTTGAATGTGTGTTATCTGTGTGCTATATTGTCCTATGTTAGTGTAGTTGTATGTAAGAGTCTGTTATTTATTTTATATAACGGGAGACTTATATTATATTATAATTATATATTGAGATAGAACCTGCAGACAAGCAGCCATGTGGCAGCTTCGTGGGACTATCTATACATTGTCTAAAAAAAAAAAAAATGTAAAATTTTCAGTCAATAAAGCTTAATTATTTATTGAAAGAAAATTTCAGCTGCATCACATTCAATGTCGTTTTGTATACATATTAAAAAAAAAAAAAAATGTATGTACTTTCGACCGCGATTGCGAGCGGTCTGGATTGGAGAATCGATACCGCGGAACTAAAAAAAACAAAATTTTAAATTTTCAGCTAAATAGGATGAATAGTATAGAAACACGTACAGGACAAACAAAGAAACATTCATTTACATATATTAAGATGAATAACTATTACAGACCTTTTTTTTTTTTTTTTTATTACAGACCTGATAAATTGTTAATAGGATAGTTCGAATTCTCGACAAATCATTTTCAATTTTTAAAATGGCAATTAAATCAAATTTCTTGTGAACAAGATATAACAGGTATCTACTCCACTGCTCATCTAAATTCTTCACACATGAGTTCAATTTTTAAAAAGACACATAAATTCAAAGAAAATTTGAGTTCATTAAACCAGATTTTACCCAGGACTAACGCAATTATTATGTTTGTTGATACCTACATATTTTCAAATCAATATCTTGATTGTATAAACTCTTCTCATAAGAAACTTAAACGCTGGATTATTGTAAACGCAAGCAAAATCAGTTATTATGGAAAGTATCGCGCGGGTGAAGGAATTAGACAAGGAGGGACGGTAAAAGGGATAACGTTTTTACCGAGAGATAAAATAGTACGTGTGGCTGCCTACAGATTGGCTTATTACATATGAAATATTGGATAAATCACGACTTGTAAGTTAAATATATACATTTGTATGCGGCAGAGCCCTTCGAAATCTGTTTCATATATGGCTTTAATAAATATACAAAAGCCTCATGGTTTCTGAATATTTTAGCGTGGGTAAAACGCAGGACGGAGAAGAACGTTAATTCCATAAAAATTTTTGCATCATCAATTTTTAACGTCCTCGTTTTCAACAGTCTATTCCGGGCTTTTATGGATGCTGAAAACAATATAAGAAGTCTGACGCTAATATTTTTTTATAAGTAAGTCATAAAAGTGATGTTAAAAACACACCGGATAACTTGGTACTTACAGAGGTAGAGAATATTAAATATATAATATGAAGGTCTTAAATTTAAAAAAAAAACTGTTAAAAGTCGAAAAAAACCATGTTATTTCAGTTTTTCCTTAAAAACTTTTTTAGTATTCAAGTTTTGTTATTCATACTCCACTCTCTGAAACTTATGGCGAACGAAAGCCGACACTACATCATAATATATTCCTGTATAAAATCGTAGATAAGCTGCAGAAAACTCACCAATTTCCTGTATTCTCCATACATTCAATAACTTTTGCCCTAACTCAACTCTCGACACATTTATTGACTCCCTGCCGTCATTTAAAAAAAACAACACAGGTAACTTAATCAATGCTTACTAACAACGCTCCACTAATTAACACAATTCAGACACATAGGTACACATACGCGTTTACACATGTCCATACACATACATAATACATTAAATATTTTTGTTTGTATATCGAAAAAGACTTAACGCTTTATCTCTGCACTGGAATGAGATACGGAGTCGAATTAAAGTCAACATAATGTAGTTAAACTTTTTAGCAGTAATAATGTGGATTTCATGATACTTATATAATTATAAAGTGAATTGTAGAGAAAGTCAGACGTGTCCGAGGAAGACATTCATGAAACAAATAATTATTTGTGGTGAAGTGAGACGTAAGTGATGAACAAAAAAAGATGTGTAAGAAGAATGTATCACTTGGAAGAGAATGGTTGAAGAGGTCAAGGACACCCGTGGAGGACATAGCACGATCAAGTGAAACACATACTTATTACAATACAATAATGTTATTTCCACCTTAAAAGTGCACCCAGTTGTCAGGTACTCTAGTAGAATTGAAAACCACTAAACTTTACCTCAAACAACCGGGTACACGTTAGCTAGTTATGGTTAGGATGATTTTATTTTTTTTGTTGGCCACAAAAAATAATGTTAAAGTAGGACAAAACGAAAAAAAAGCTCATCGAATAATACCTATGGCGGCAAAAATGTATACATACAAGGTTAATAGCTGTTACATGTTGCATAATTTCGTCAAAAGAAAGGGATTCTACATGAAGTGTAGGTACCTAAAGATACAGTTAAGACGAAAGAGAATTAAACAAATATATGATAATCAATACTAGTATTTAAAATGCAGTGTATTTAAAACTTTTCAAAATAATAATGCAACAATAATTTATTTAGTAGAACTAAACATATAATATACATGCTAATTAAAATGTGTTATTTTTGATTCGGGGTGCGTATGATTTGGAAAAATGTTGTACCTCTATATCCATTCTGTGATCTGTTTTTTTTCTTCTGTTTTTATATTAGTGAATATTCAGCAGGTCGTTTCAGATTATTATAGTTATATAGTTTGGCGCGATAGTAATTAGAATATTTGTTGAAATAATATTTGTGCAAATAATAAGGCTTAGGAAAACTGCACTTACGAATGTTTTAAGTGCTGTTTTCCTAAGCCTTATTATTTGCATTTTCTCAAGACAGTGGACCATACGTGATAAAATTGGGAAAGAGTAAAATAAATCGATCTTACTATTGTGCATGGGAAGATTTTTTTGACATTGTTTACGAGGAAAAAGATTTTTTTTGAGTTTGGATGTTAATGTGGTCGTCCATTGAAGGTTTTCATCCAATATGACGCCAGCATATTTAGTTTGTTTAACATTTTCTATGCTTTCGCAATGGCTTGTTGGGGAAGGTTATGAGCAGTAATGTATTTTCAGAACAAAGATTTGAGGAGGTAGACCTCTTTGTGTTATACTGTGTCATAAATTTCGTTGTTTTGTTAAGCCATCGGCATTTTTAAGCCATCCTTACCAACACTTTATATAATCATAGGCTTAACACAAGTAGCCGGTACTTTTTTCGCTTTATTTTACAAGCTCACCAATAAAACACACATCGGTACTCATGACGTCACAAAGGGCTTTCGCGATAACTGTTTGTTTGGTCACACGCACACTGGAATGCCATGTTCATTTGTGCTAACTACTGAATATTTACCTGAAAGTACGGTGTCCACTAGTATCGCCTACATTATTGGGTATGTGTATATTACGCTTTGTACCGAGAACTCGCCATACAGGGGTGCACTGGAATAAAGAGTCATAGGTTGCAAGGACATTCATTATTTATTTTTTTTTAAGTTATTGTTGTTTTGTATGCACATAATAGTTTGTCATTTTTTATAAGGTAACACCATGTTAGTATCGAAAATATTTTTGTAGATTTTAATTTTTGTTTATGGATTTGTTTTTGTGAGAGGAGTTCAACAGTGAAAATACTGTTGTTTTTTTTTATTATTTAATTTTTCATATTCATGTCAAGCTTTTCATTTATTTTATTCCACCATAAACAAAAATTAAAATATAATTAAAAATAAAATTACCAAAGTAAACGAAAACCAAATTACATTACTATTCACTTTTAAATACATGTTTTTGAATTTCAAGTTTATTTTTGAGAATGAACTAATTCAAATCTTGGATGTGGAATAAACCCACTTATCAATATCCGATTGAGCTGAAACTCGGCAGATAGACTTGTTGTCGGTGACAATACATTTTTATAACTGTTGGTGGCAATAGACTCTGAAATTGGATAAAATTAAAGCTGTTAACAAACGGTCGGTCCTACCCAATCGAGATTAATCTCAGATCGTGGCGCTATTGACTTCAATCCCTATGGAGGAAAGTCCAACCCTCAGTCAAATATTAATAAATGATAATAAATGTTTTAAAGTAAAAAAACTTAATGTTTTAAAGGTTGATTTTATATGTAGTATTATTTTTTTATCTCAGAAAAATAAGCAACGTAATAAATGCAACACAGCAAAACATTTCAAAATAAAGCAAGGATATTCTCGGAAGAGCAAAAGTAGCCAACTGCACTTTCATAAATCTGAGATACTTAACACACGGCATAAATAATGAGAAGATATAAATTAAAGACAGTACGTAAGTCCTACATAAAAACACATTATATTCTTAATTAGGGAGGTAATATTTAACAGTTTGGAACATATAGGTAGGTACTGTACTTTATAGCTACATAATATTTCTTAAATCTTAAACGATAGAAATATGTTCTGGCATTTTGCAGATTTATATATTGGATTTTTTTGTTAACACTTTTTTATTTGTGTTTTTGTATTTTATTTTTAATACCCTGTACTTTAAAACTGTTCCAATTTATTTTAAAATTTCAATAAAAAAGTACACTTTTTTGCAAACCCAGTTTGCCACCTCTTACCAGACCTGACGGCTCACTAGCAAACACCGCCACCGAAAAGGCTAACCTATAAGGGAAAATGTTTGCGGAAAACTCGACCCTCGACGACGGAGGTGCTGTTCCGCCGTCGGTTCCTCACTGCAGCTTATATATGAAAAAGCTGAGGATCCAGCATCGGGATGTACTCCACGTTATACGGGGGCTCGATGTTAACAAAGCTAGTGGACCTGATGGAATACATGCCCAGGTATTGCAGAGGTGTGCGGCGGAAATAGTTCCAGTTTTGACAAAGCTCTTCAAAATGTCCCTGAAGTGTGGCACTGTGCCCTCTGGTTGGAAAAAAGCGGTCATTCACCCTATTCCCAAGAAAGGTGACCGCTCCAACCCGGCGAACTACCGCCCCATAGCGATCACATCAGTTCTGTCCAAAGTGATGGAACGTGTGATCAACGACAAACTTCTCACATACCTCGAGAAGAACAAAATTATCAATGACCGTCAATGCGGATTCCGGCGGAACCGCTCGTGCGGTGATCTTCTCGCGTATGTGACGCATGTTTGGGGGCGGTGCCTGGAACGTCACGGTGAGACCCAAACGGTCGCACTAGACATGTCCAAGGCCTTTGACCGGGTCTGGCACCGAGGACTTGTCAACAAATTGCCTTCTTACGGACTTCCCGCATCCCTGTGTACGTGGATTGCTGACTTTTTAAAGGATAGGTCGATTCAGGCGGTTGCTGACGGTTTCACCTCTTCCTCACACTCCATAAATGCTGGCGTCCCACAGGGATCGGTTCTGTCTCCGACTTTGTTTTTGTTGCACATCAATGACCTTTTGACATGTGCACCGATACATTGTTACGCGGATGACAGTACAGTTCATGATAGCTTTTTGTTTGACAAGCCCCCAAAGGGCACACAAACTCCAACGGCTCGGAGGGCTTTGAAGCAGAGAATGGACGGTTATCTCGAGAGTATTTCCTCCTGGGGTAAAAATAATCTCGTCGAATTTAATGTTTCAAAGACCCAATCCTGTCTGATTACGTCTAAAGGGGATACAAATGATAATCTAGTCTCCTTCAACGGAAGCAATCTTCCGAACAGGCCTTCCATTGATATGCTAGGTGTAACTATAAGTGACCAGCTCAGGTACGGGGGCTCCATCGAAGCCAGAGTAAAGTTGGCCTCTCAGAAGCTGGGCGTACTGTACAGGGCCCGCAGATACTTTAATAGTACACAACTGCTGACCCTGTAACTTTAACTGTGCCTGCGGCAGTACGGACCAAACCGCCGAGCACATTCTGTGGCACTGTGAGATTTTGATGGATGCCAGAGATGAATTACTGAAGGGTTTGGATGTTATTACGAGACCGGTTTGGACTACCGATCTCGTTTCGAATAAAGTGAATTTTGAATGCTTGCGGAAATTTACGAAGACATGGGTTGAAAGATGGTCGGTTTTGAGAGTCGAGGATTAGCTAATTCAGCACCCAGGTGTATAAGCTCCTGAATCTTAGGTACACGCTATTCTTTACTCTTTTACCTTTACGCACTGATCTTCTTTTGTACAATGTTACCTTTATGCACTAATTATCTCTTCCTTAACCTTATATGTACCAAATTTTTCCTTGCTATCCACCTTTTAGCCTGACCTCACCGATGCACCCAATCTACTGATCCCCGTCAACTCGTGTACCGGCCGTGAAGCAAACTGATCTCCGTTATACTACCTGTCTGACACAGCTATTTTCATAGCTAAGAAATTTATTTCTTATTTGATGCATCTTACAGGAGTCCTCGTCATCAGCTCATCCTCACCGATCACTAATTTTGGCAACATCTGTAATTTGGTCATACATCCATCGTTCGCTTTACTAATCTTGTTTTAAATTGTTTCCCTCCCAAAATCTTCTCTTTTCCTCCATCCATCTCGTTCCAATTAATCTTTTTTGTCTTTTTCTAATTGTAGGTTTGACATATTAGTTCTTACACCAGTACGTAGAATGAGAGTGTTCTTGCTCCAGATAAGACTGAACTATTTGTTCTGTTTTGTCCTACTCCCCTTATGGGGGTGGATCTGAACCTCGTCCCCGCGCACTGACTACCGGGCTTCCCCTGAAGAGGCGTTTCTTACTGACCAAACGCGCTACCCCTGAGGACGGTGTGAGGTCAGAAGGATGTCCGATTCGAACTAGGAAACCTTCCGCCCCGCCTCCGACAACCCGACGCTACTTAAACTCCCTAGGGTCTTCGGGTTCCTACCCATCTGTTCCCAGTTACACTTTCGTCAGGGCTCCATCGGGAAATCGGCTTAAGGGCGCGGTACCCGAAACTCGCATCGGACAGCCTGATCACAGTCTCACCCAACTCTGGACTGCCGAGAGGGAAGTTCTTAGCTCCTCTCTCAGATGTATCTTAGTTCATACCATTTTAAATATAATGTTCTGACTTTTCTATTCAAGTGCATTATGTACACAAAACTGGTTTTGGCGGACCTAGTGTCCTCCTATGTGTTTTATTCTTCATCCCTATATCCACTAATCAAAAGGTAAGCATTTACTAATACTATACTAACCTGTACATAACCAAGCACTTGCATACTGCTTGCTAACAACGTATGCGGGGACATTCGAGGTTTAGCTTCGTTCTTTAAATGTAGAGTCGTTCATGAAAAAAAAATTAGAGTCCATGCTAGTGCCCTGAAGGGGTAACCATAAGTTACCTATACCGGGGCGGGTAAGTGGTGGGATCCTCGAATGACCCTGTACAAATCACAAGTGCGCCCTACTATCGAATTTGGCAGCCATCTCTGGTCCGGAGCCCCAAAATACCTGAAAAAAACCCTTGACTCTGTGCAGAAACGGGCGGTCTGTTTGATAGATTCCCCAATCTTAACAAACGGACTGCAATCTTTAGAGCACAGGCGTCAGGTAGGTATGCTGTCCTTGTTCTATAGGTATTACAATGGAAGATGCTCTGAGGAACTAGCGTCAATGATCCCTTCGGCACCAGTGCGTAGTCGGGATACACGCCAAACGCGCGCCCAACATTTGTACACGGTTGACATTTGTCACATGTTCACTCCTTCCTCTCCAAAAAAAGACCCTCCACACAGCATCCCCAAAGATGACATAGGCCCTGAGGGAAATTATTTTTTTCAGGGCCTCCTGTGTGGAGTTAATATAAAAAAACACTGATATTTTCCGGATTTTAATTTTTATATAATTTTTTTAATAATAAATCTTTTTATTTGTCTTCATATTTAATTATTTAGATGTTGACCCGTTGACTAAATTTTGTATCTCAGAAACAAGAGAGCTATTCGCTCTGAATCTTCGATACAGGGAACATATATTTCACGAACGTATCTCTATATTCACTATACTCAATATTCTAACCATAATACTATAATTTTAAGGGGCCGGTTTAATCGCTTCCCAGGCCCACGTTATTTCCCAGTACGCTCCTGTGTATAAGGTGCCATTACAACGGAAGTGTTTGACACTCTTTGACAGGACAAATATGTTGCCATGGGTGAACTGCAAACTGTTGGACGATTGGCCCACAATAAATAACTGATGTCCGAGCTATTGCGGAATTCATTCACACGTGTTGTTTATTTCATTGAGCTATCTCTGTCGGATATTTGGTTTTCAAGTAACACGATCCGCGGAGAAAATTAAATGGGGAGAAAAATAAATATACTTTGAAATTACACAGAATCATAAATAGGTGTCTTTTTTAAATTCAAAATTCAAAATTCAAAAAAATATTTATTGCACAAAAAGAGTACAAACGGTATAACTTATAGGTTACATCCTATTTCTTCCAGCTAACCCAACAAATACACATTATATCACATAAACCAACAATTACACATTATATCATATAAACCAACAATTACACATTATATCACATAAACCAACAATTACATGTTAACAAATAAATAAAAAAAAATAACAGTAAATAAAAAAAATAAAAAACAGAAGTATTTAATTCATGTAAGGTATTCATTCAAGGTGTAGTGACATTTGTAAGAAATGTTTTTAGTGTTGATTTAAATTTAAGTGTGTCGGTTATTTGTTTGATGCTACGTGGAAGGTTGTTATATATTTTAATGGCCATGTAGTGTGGTCCTTTTTGAAAAATAGTTTTGTTTGGTTTTGGGATTAATAGGTTTTCTGTGAACCTTGTAGCGTGTTTATGTGTTAAGTTTTTTTGTGGGAACTTTTCTGGAGGTGATCGTACTAACAGGCATAACTCCATTATATATATGTCCGTCACTGTCAGAAGTTTAAGATTTTTAAAAATTGGTCTACATGAATCCCGGTGATCAGATTTTGTAATTTTTCGTAGAAAGTGTAAGACTTACTCGTAGAACAAATTCTGGCAGAAACGTGACGTGAAACATTACGTCAACAACAACGGCTAATAATCTAAGCCGATAGTATTTTATAGCTTAAATGCTAATTTAGGCTGTAAACCAGGAAAATATTATTGTATTTTTTGTATTCATGTATGCATATTATGATATTTTTTATAAGCAAATTCGACTCCCTAACATCATCATGTTGGAAGAAGAGCGGTTACGTATAATAAAATTATGAAAATAAAAGTATAACATTGTTTAAAACGAAGAAATTTAAAAAAAATATTATAATTTAATAATTTGTCGCCTGAAATATAGTTTATCATTAAAAAAAATTTAAAAAAGACGAATTTTTATTTACTTAATCCTCTATAACCGGCCGTTTTTGCTTGGTACAAGAATCCTAAGGATTTAAAATTTGATTAATCTAAAAATTCAATGCTTGTGTCTACATATATACATAAAAAGTGAGACAAAACAAAACACGAGATAGCATAAAGTTAAAATTTAACATAGGAACAGAGAGAAAGAAAGAAAGAAAGATAAACATTATATCTAAAGAGACAAGGCGTCACTTGAAAAGGTGATTAAGGGTTACTGTGAATTTTATGAGTTTAGTAGAAATATATCTAATATTGGGCTATTGTACATATTTACTTGATTTTTGAGAATTATGGCTTTTCTTATAAATTATTAAGCCTTTTGCGATGACCATTTATATGTAAAATCTTAGCGCCTGTGCTTTGATTGAACGTAAGGCTTTGTCAATTAGATGATGGACATATTCAGAATAGCCATTATTGTTTAAGCATCTAAACAATAATTGATTTTCTGTGTTTGGTGACTAGAACTGATTAGCAAGGTAGTTTACAACCTTCATATTGCTATTATTAAATTGTTTTGTCAATACTACAATATAACCATCTTTAATACATTGTTGTTTGTAGATTGCAGATTTTTTCTTAGGTCAATAAACTTTTGCTTCATCAGCTGATTTCGTCACATTCAATAAGAACGACATCGATGAAAAAGTAATAAACAACACTTCAAGTTGTTTTTAGATGAAAACTTTAGAACAAGCTTAAGTGTTCCTTAAAGTGTAGCGTCAGTCATCCCGAGCGTTTATTTGTCTCCCTTTTTATTCTATTAAAGGTTTAATGGCGGAAATTCCCTCAGGATTTCCCCCCAAAATTCCCTATCCACTAATCGCTAAATAACATAAAATGTGAGATGGATACTGCTGCACAAACTAGGGGAGTTTTTCTAGCACAAGTTTTAGAGGGTGTCCATTATTGAAAGGCTACGGATCACCCCCGGTTTTAATAACATCACCCACTATGTAATATCAGGGACATTGATGGACAAGATTTACCCCTTAATATGTATGTTAATGCATTAGTATTTTTTTAATCTACCCTCTATAATAACATAATGATCTCCTAGTAGAAATAATCCGTTTACTGCGGAAAATTGACTTTGATGTTTGGTAAATACTTGTTTTTTAGTTGTAATTATTAACAAGAGTCAAAACCGCTCAAAGTCTATGGGACTATGGCATTCACAACTTAGGTTTTTTGTGAGTTTGAATAGAGTAAGGGAAGAAGAAGAGGACGACGAAGGTAGGGAAGTACCTGGTTATTAAGGTCTAGTCACCAAACACTTAATACTGAGAGTAAACATATTTTTACATTATCTCAACACAGGGCCTATGTCATGTTTTGGGATGCTGTGTGGGGGATTTTTTTAAGGAAAGGAAGGAGAGGAAGTTCTGAAAAGGTAAAAGGTATGAGGGTTGGGTAGGAATTTAGAGATCAGTGTATCCGGGACGTTGAATCCCTTTCTATTAGCCTTAACCTAATTTATATCATTCGTTAACGTCAATGCTATCGCTTGCCAAAGAAAAGAATCTCTTGCTTGTAACAGCGTTTCGCAACTACCAAGCGATTCCCGATCTTACCATCATATCCTTACAGCTTCGATTTTAGAGACACCTGGTAAAAAAATCAAAACAGGCGTAGTTAACCTTTCTCCTACTGTGCTAAAATAATCCACGCGTTCCGGTGCTGTGTAGCCAATACACATCTCAAAATAAGCGATTTAATATCCAAAAATATGAATATTCATAGCTAATTGTTTATTATATTTTTTATCAAAAGTGATAATAATTGTAATTTAATTGCTGGAAATATGAAAAAACCATCGGCAGATGCTAAAAAAACGTGCGAGGGGTCCACATCTAACGACGGTCACACACGCTAGCACACACACAGCTGTGCCGTCGTAGGTATCGATGGTCTAAATCAAAATACAACTGCGAACGTGTGGATTTCTCATGTTCCCACATAGCGAGCTAAAGCTGGACATCAATAGCGTGTCATTTCCTCGCACACTCTTTGCGTAGCAGTGTCACATGGTTGATTGTATTGGTGTATTTGTTCCCGTTTTTTAACAAAACACTCTAATTTTTAATTGAATTTGAAAACTATGTAAAATATTATTTTTTAATTTAGTGCATAAATGTATAACAGAGGAATACCTAAAATCTGAACCCAGAATTAATTATATTTATAGAGTTATTAAAGTTATTAGAAGCAATGTGTAGTAAATACACACCACACATAATGAAAGGTTAAGAGAGCATTTACGATTTTATTAGGAAATTATCTTTAAACACAAATTGGTGGAATATAATCAAGTGACAAGAACCTTAAAAAAACAATTATTTTATATTATAATGCATTTTAATCACTGCTTATTTTATTTTTAAATAACATAAATATGCCATTTATCGAAGATTTATGTTTTGCAAAAAGGTAACTACTTCGCTGGATAGAAATGACTTTGTTTGTTGCTGTTTGTTGTTTGCCGACAACTGTCACCTGTATCACTTTGATTTGTTTATGTGTCAATATTTTGAAGTTGTTTGCTGGCGAAATTATTTAAAATGAAGTAAGTAAATCTAGTATGATGTATTAAATATTATTTATATGCTTTTCATCCCAGACTGATATGGAATTAACAACAATAATGTCTGTGTACAATTGAACTATTTTAAGGTTACGTTTTCGAATATGTTATTATTATTGACAACATCCCATTAAAAAGCGACAAAGTTATTTTATTATTATCTTTCGTCTGCATTATTATGTGTTCGAAACCAAATAAAAGTGTGTAATTAAGTAATGTGCCGTTAACTGTCGAAAAATTCTCTTTCAGTTTTAAGATCGATAAAGTGCCCGCCCGTAGAACAGCATTTTAATATATTATGGATGCAAGGGGATCGCTTTGTGGGGATGACAAGTACTTTGGATAGTGCTGGTCCACAAAAAACAGTCATCCAATTGCAAAAACTAAGATGTATTTGTTCTAACAATGTTGTAGTGTATTTTTGGTCCTTATTCTCAATAGTGGGCTTTACGGGTACCCTCCAGAGTGGACGTTTGGCGCGCCGCTCAAGTCCCACCATGAATTGCGTTGCAGAGAATCTTACGTGATACAACGTTACCTCGCTTGACTTTTCTGCAAATGTGACATATTCAAGAATGAAATATTCTTTTCAGGTATATCATATCCAAATAATGTTGCCAAAATGCTCAAACTCTCACTGTGGAGAAAGTCGTTAGCTTGGTGGGCAGTCGAAAGACTCGATGTGTCCAAAGTCTTTCTCAATAATAATGTACGTATTACGGTGCTATATTATGTTTTACATGCAGCGCCTTTGAGGTGATTTTTCACTAAAACGGTGCTATACAAGTTATCCAATTATTGTAATTATTAAACAACTGATACTGATCACATGGATTGAATGGTATTAAGGCCCCGTAGTAAGCGGTCAAAGATGGTTTGAAAGGGAGATATGTAAATGTTTAGTGTTTGAGCGCGTTTATATTAAAAAGGATAATTTTTTAGTATTGAAACATTTTTTTGGATAATACCTACCATTTTTCCCATCATATACTATCCATCTCCTTCCCTAAAAACAGCCTTACCCACATTGGAGAAATTATGAAGATTTATGTTGCACTGATTGTCGCAAGTCAGTCGAATTCGTGTCGTATAGCAAGAAGGTGCAATCTTAGTATCGTCGTTGTATTATTCACATGCAAATATCAAAATTCTCTCGTTTTTCTCGTTTATCTCGTTATGGAGGAAATTTCACCAGAACCGTGCCAGTGCATCGAGAGATTCATGGGAATTTCAGGTAGGCTGTTTCCTTCATTCCACTTTTCCCGTGATTTATTTAGAACCAATTGAATGAGCTCTTTACTGTCGTTTTTTTAATTTTTATATATATATATATATATGTACATTTAAGTCGATATGAAATATGTTATGAGAATATAGAAATTTCGGTTTGTTTATTTCTTTGACAGACATCTCTTCTGGCACTGATGGGAGTGGCAGTGGATGTCGCTGTCATTGATGAGCCCATGTAGAGATGCTAGAGGTTCAGAGTGTGATGATATTCTCACTGGGATCTCCCGTAGTGGGGATTTAATTTACACATTGATATTAAATTATATAATTAGTATGAAAATACTGAAAGAATTATAAATATATTATAATAGTTTTTTTTTGTACAGTTAAATAGTTTCTGTTTTCTATTTCTGATCTCCCTGTATTGTACCTGTGTTTTGCATCCAGTTTTTTATTTGACTTTTAAATGTTATAATGTTGCTGTGATTTTCAAATGAAAGTGCGATTTATGAAAGTAATTTAGTTTTGTTTTAGAATAGTATTGTTTATTATTGTTAACATTATTAAAGATTTCAATAAGTGGCCTTTAAATATAATTTTCATGATGTCTTTTTGGGATTCAATTGGTGACTTTAGAATATTATATCATTTGCACTGCTCCATCCGATAGTAGTTACCATTATCTTACAGTGATTGAATGTGGACATTAAGGATGGTTTCGAAAAAAATGATTTTATTTTTATTATTTCAATAACTAACGCGTTCAGTCCATTTAAATTTTCCAATGAGAGATGTTTACAATGCCCATTTAGGTGATGCGAGCTATGATTTTTCAAGTTCAGGTTTCCCAGAGTTTTGTATTTTCCCAACTGCTTTACAAGTTTATTTACGGAAACCTTATATATATATAATAATAATAATCTTAATGTATGGTTGCATTGGCTGGGGAGCATCAGGAATATCAATTCTAGATCCGCTTATGAAGGCCCAGAAATCAATAATTAAAGTCATAATGCGCAAACCATATAGGTTCTCTAGCGATGAGCTATTTAAACAATTTAATGTATTTGGTGTTCGTCAAAACTATATAAAAAAGGTTATTATCCATGTATATAAAAATTGAATATAAAAATATCACAAGAAGCCACACCAGAAATGACCTTATGATCCCAACGAGCAATAAGGCAAAGTATCAAAAGACACACACATACTTGGGACCTAAACTGTACAACAAAATCCCCCCTGAATTAAACATAAAAACTTGTAATATTTCCTACAAAGGCCCAATAATAACTAAATGGTTGATTGGACTGGGAGAGGAGAATCTGAAAAAAATGCTTAAAACGTCACATAATAAATAGACATAGTGTAGACATAGACTAATCACACACTATATGTATCTTCCACCATTCTAATTATTGCTCATACACAATTGAAACATACACAACAGCTCATGTTCGATTCTATCATAAGATTGTAACGATTAAACATCACAAATTAAAACATTGAGGAGATAGATTATAGACATAGACAAATCACACATTTACTTTCACATATATTGGTTCCTTAGAACGGGCAATTTACCTAGTTAGGAACCAATAATTTCGACCTGATAAGGTACAATAATCTATAATCACTAAAAATATTTTAATTATATCTTGTATCATATTGTACTGTGTGTAAATCTAAAGGAATAAAATAAATATAAATGAAATAAGATTCTGTTAGTGTACTGAGTGTGAAATAACTATTTGATATCTAATATGTCTTAATTGTGTGTTTTGTATTTGAGTGTTGTCATTAAACGTAAATTATGTACTTACTACATGTCGTATGAATTATTTTTATCTATGAGACAAGTTTTCCTTCCCCCTTTTTATTGCGAACTTGGGAATTAACCCAAATCTAACCGTCATGCTGCTTTCCAGTAAACCTTGCATTCACATCTAAAATCACCATTTTCGGATCACAATATCTGAGATGTTATTATGTACGACTTTATTGTGCATATCAAATTACACGAAGAATGATTCAAATGCAGAGCCCGACATGTGCACATTGTGCGGAGTAATTCCCATGATTATAGTACTATCTACCTCTACTGCAGGAGCAATTACATGAGATATATGAGTGCAATCAATTGCTCCTGTACTTCGCATGCCCTATCTCCATGAGAATTTGGGCTTCTCTCAGAATTCGAAATAGGATTATTCCTTCGTTGCGATTACCCTTCTAACCTGTAACTTCTAGAGCCAAAAACCCAGCAGCCATTTAATCTGTAAATTATTATTATAATTATCAATTACCTGGAAATCCTCAATGGTAAAATATAGGTTCATCACAGATACTCTAAGGACTATTAATTTAAAGTTGTTAGAACGTTTCTATTTTTTTCTGGGTACTTTGAATCGTTGCAGCATTTATAATAAAAATATAATAACATTACTTCTCTTCCAAGATTACTTGCAACGACATTACAAACTTGACCCTTATCTTCCCACCCCCTATCTTAGTCACGCAACTACCTACCCTCAGTCTGTGAGACGTTGGCGATATATCGCTGTTGCAAATAAAACCTATGGCATTGGTGAGTTATTTCACAGAATTTGAACAATTCATCACATTTCAAAGTTGATTTTAACATTCTGTGAAGATTCTATCCAAGTTCTGTATTATTTCAGTTTTGTGAAGCGACTGGCCAATAATGTTAAAATGATAGAACATGAATAGAACCTTCACAGAACTTGAAAATCAACGTTGAAATTTGATGAATTGTTCAAATTATGTGAAAATAAAAGTGTAGTTTGTTGTAATTTAAATCACATTTATCTGACATTTCGGGCATTTAACATGTTGCGTACCTTACAAGAATCGCATTAGGTTAATTCTATTAATTTAATAGCATTATAAAGCGACAAATAAGTCACTAATCATGTTCACAGTGAATACTTGCGATAATATTAAGTTTTCTCTTGTTAAAACTAGACATATATTGATAATTGTCACTAAACGTCACACGCTCAAACGCTAGCACAAGAAGTGTCCTTCGCGGAAGGCTATCAGTATTGCCGCAAAAACACAAAATTAACGATTATGGCTGTCAAAACTTTTAAAGATAAATTCGTTAATTTGAAGGTAAGGACAAATTTGTTAAGTAGAACGGGGATCCGACTCCAGGTGTGACGTCGAGAGACCAGTTGGAGGGGTCAAAGGACTCTCTAAACTAGTCTCTTCAATCTGACACGCCACTGCTGGTAAGCAGGCGCATCCCGAACACACCTCATCTGATGAATCTGGGCACCCCTGCTAAATAACCAAACGTATCTAACCACTTGGGTGACATATGACAAAGGTGTTGGTTATCAAATACATGGTTAAATTGAATTGAATTTCTGGGGCGGCGGTACCCAAGCCCGACTCCTAAATTTAATTACTCTGATGGATGAATGAATCGATGGTATCTTAATAGTACCGTAATAGTTTTAAGATGTCACAGTTCAAACCAGGCAAGGGAAAATGTCAGCAATTATAAATAGATATTTTGGTTTCTGCAATAATAAAAATATAAAAAATTGTCACCCTTTCTAAAGTAAAAGATTCCTACTCTCAATATCAAATTGATGAGATACCTTCATGTAGAAACAAATCGTTGGCATCTAGCCTAACCTTACCTAATCTGACCTAACCTAACATAACCGACATACGATTTGAGATTTTCGAGGCAAAAAGAAATGTAGTACAAGATAATGTGTTTTTAACATATCCTTGGGTATGTCGACACTCGAGGATGTAATTAGATTAGTTTATTCTAGGTTAGGTTATTATAGTGGTTTATTTATTACTTAACCCGACCTATCTAACATATCCGAGATACGATTTCAGATTTTCAAGGCCAAAAGAATTGTAGTGGTTTATTTTTTGGGTATTATGCTGTGTTGCGCTACGTCCTTCTTTAGCCATTGTTTCGGACAGCAGTATAAAAATATAAAGCAGTATAAAATTATCAAGGCAGCTGTATAAAAGTATCATAATAGACACATTTGCCCTGATGATGGACATTGTAACGCTTTCCGAAACTTTAGCTAAATAAGGAGGCAGCGCAACATGTCAAAATACCCCAAAAATAAACCACTTCAATACTTTCGGCCTTGAAAATCTGAAATAGTATCTCGGATATGTTAGGTTAGGTGAGGTTAGGTAATAAATAAACCACTATAATAATCTCACCTAACCTAATCTAATTACATTCTCGAGTGTCGACATATCCAAGGATATGTTAAAAACGATGACAGGATAAATCATCAAAATGATAATTCATCACATCTTTAAAAAGTTATATAAAGTCATGGAAAGTGATGAAACAAGAAATTTATTAACTGGGTTATGTAGGTTAGGTTAGTTTTAATTTTTTTTTCATCGTTTCTAATGACTTTATATCACTTTTTAAAGGTGTGTTGAATTGTCACTGTGTTGAGTTATCATGGAACCATCCTTCGGTCATATTTAACTGTATCATACTTCGAATAAGAACTACAAACATTTCCTAGCTCTGAGCAGTTGGAACTCTGGTGCGGTATTACATATGTTTGATACATATTTTAACTCGAAGGTCACGGGTTCAAATCCCGGCGTGCACAAGAAAATTTAATTTGATGAATATGCGTTATTTCACAATTTATTAATTTAAAATAACACATTGTATACTTGCAGCACGATACTCTCAGTATGTGGATCCCAGTATTGCCGTGGTGTAGGACCACCATTCAGAATTAAAGCGTTGTTGAAATGGCTTTAACCGTATTTGGTGACCAGATCTGAATAAACACGTATTCCCCACCTTTCTCTTCCTCATCTCCTTCCTCTCCCCAATACCTTCAATTATTTACAATTGGGGATGCTATAGTCTTACTGGCTCCAGATGGTTGGGAGCAGTTGGAACTCTTGTGCAGTATTCACACAAAAATATCTGATTTCTTTGGATTCCTTGAAATTGGTTAAGCTAAATTTGTTTTCATTTGGGTTTTCCTAAATAAATTACGCAAATAAGAAGCTTGACATAATTTATGTAAACAAACCTTTATACCAAATCTTATAAACTCAAAACCTAATCTTACTTACGTACATACTCAAACGATAAAGGCCTGAATGTAAGCCGTTTAAGGGACAAAAATATAAACACTTCGTATAATATGCAAGTAAAATTAATACATATGGTCAAAGGTGGATAATAGTTTGATGCCTGATTGAAAATGTTCAAGTTTATTGAATCGAGCTTTTGGTAAACCGGTCGGAAAATGAGGAAAGCATATATAAACCGTAGAGATGGTAGCTACAAGCAGATTTAGCTGACTATCGGCTACCCTTTGTGACCATGTCACGTCGCTATGGAGGCATTATTGAATTGAAAGTGCTTCGAAGGGTTGCGACCCTTATTGTATCTCTACATTTCGAAGAGTATGTTGTACAAAGAAAATAAAAATGAAAAATTTGTTAGCTCAATTACGCCAAAGGAATCTGGTATGATCCGTACACAGAAAAAATACATAGCGAGCGTAGCCAAAACCTGTTTTAACTACTATACTTTCCTGTTCTGGTTCAAGATGATGGCCGTTTCAACCGGTTGAAAGCATGTTCAAAAATTCCTTTCTCTTAATATAATTAGCTTTTGGGGGGGATAATACTTATAAACCAGATTATATAATATTTAGTTAGGTATTTATGTAACAATTTTTTTTTTTAAATATGAAATAAGAGAAAATTAGAAACACGCTTTTTTCGACGCAAGATAAAAAAATGATGTTCATAAAACTACTAGTTTTTTTGTTGTTTTTGTTTTAAAGAAAGACAAATATTTTTGGGTTACGAACAACCGGACAATGTTTGAAAATCTCCTACTACCACCACAGTAAGCGCAAAATGTTGCTTAGGTTCTGATGGAGGACTTAGCCAGCCGAGGAATTTAACATACTACGACTGGGTCAAGAGATGCAATTGATTCATTTGACATACGAGTAATTAATGTTATCAATTGGAAGTAATATAATAGGCACATCAAACATGTCAAATTAAAATATGGCTTCTTATTTTAGGCCCAAGAGTCACGCAATTTGTAACGTGGTCTTGAAAACATTTAAGCAATTAGCATTTTATGTACTCTACACAGGTTTTTCCTGTTAAGATACTTTGCATTTAATTGCAGAGTGAAAGGTGCACTCTCTAGAGACAAATAACGTTATTTTTTTAAATTCAGGTTTTATAAAGTGGTATTAGTATTTATTTTTTCCATTGTTACATGATAATATAATATATTGTCCTTTATTTAATTAAATTTATTTACAATTAATTTAGCTACTGGCGGAACCGTTCATTTAAATGTTGTAATATAGTGAATTAAATTAACGGTGAACACTAATTTAAGCTATCAAGCTCGCCCCTGCTTCGTGCTTCAATGGTTCCAACGAAAAATAGGATTATTTCAGATAAAACTAAAAATGTTTTCAGTGTTTCGTAAATTTTCACATTTTGAATTTATATTGAAGCTATTAGACCATAACCCATAACACAAGGCGGCAGGTTTGAAAAAATATTTTTAATACTGGATCATTTATCGTGCGCTATTTTTTTCAATATCGATAGAGCTGTTAAATCTCTTTTAATTGTTTCATCAATGGAGTGTTAGGAATTCAATCGGTGAAATGAAGGAATCAAAATTGAATTTTAATTTAAAATTGTCAGATCGTTTCTATTTTTTTTCTGGGTACTATGAATCGTTGCATCATTTATAATAAAAATAATAATAACGTAATAACATTACTTCTTTTCCAAGATTACTTGCAACGACATTACAAACTTATTACCCCCAGTCTGTGAGACGTCTGCGATATATCGCTCTTGCAAATATAACCTTGAAATTGAATTAAAAAACAATTATTATAGGGGTTTTAACAATTAATAAAAATTATAGAACCGTTAAAAATCAACAGCATTTCTAAGATAAATCGAAAACTCTTCATAAAGTAAATAAAAACTTCAACACATTTTCAAAATGAGATTCGTGAGCATAGGAAATATTCGTTATCAGCTTATACATACACATACAAATTTTATTAAAAAGCAGTCAACTAAAACCTACTACCTTCCACGATCTCACAGAGTGGTGGAGAGAAGGCACACGGACGCACGAAGTGTAAAGATGCGTGCACTTTATTTAAAAATAATAAAGCTGGTGTCTGCGAGACAAGGGGTTGGTAGTTTATAGTTATAGTGTCATTGTCAGTTTCAAGTTAAATTGGACAGTTTTAATGTATCATAAACCCAAGCCTTTCTGATTTCGGTAGAGAGGGAGATCAATGACTATCTGGTGCAATTTGATGGACGCACCCTTGCCAATAAATACTTGTTATGATCGCTCATAGCAACCGGTATTTTCTGCGCAGTTATTGAATATATCAGCACGTGGCCGGAAACCAAAAACGCATCGACAGCATGTCTGCAATCGGGTGATCACCAATACATACACGTACATCGGAGACGTCTCTGCATGATACGGCCAGCGCGGGCTTACAACCAATCAAATGGCCATAATAAGAAACGTGTCCTTATAAGGAGCGATACCCCTTCTACGCGCCGGGAGAGAGCTAGCAGGAGGGGAGCTTGCGGCCGACCCAGGACGCGCCAGTTCACGGCCGAGCCCGTTGAGTTCAACACTATGGATTTATTCCCAGTTCGCGGTTGCCGACAATTACCGTACGTAAATATGTACCGGCCTCATTACGTTGTATAAAATCCCTATAAAAATTATAAAAGCATGTGCAGAAGCGTTAAGTTACCCGTTGGAAATATTAATTAACAAATCTTTTGAATCAGGAACCTTCCCAGAACATTTAAAACAATCTATTATTGTACCTTTGTATAAGAAGGGTCCTAAACAGGAAATCTCAAACTACAGACCGATATCCTTATTACCAAACTTTTCAAAAATATTTGAAAGAGCCATGTACAATCGCATTTATAACTTTCTCGAAAACTTTGAGATAATATGTCCACAGCAATTTGGATTCCGTAAAGGCCGTTCAACAACACAGGCAGTATTCAATTTTTTGAACAAAATTCTAGAAAATATCAATATTAGTAAAAAAACTGTAGGTATCTTTCTCGACCTCTCAAAAGCATTCGACAATGTTGATCATGAGCTTCTTCTAATTAAACTTGAACATGTGGGTATTAGAGGTTTAGCATTAAAATGGTTTGAATCGTACTTAAAAAATCGTCAGCAGAAAGTTCAAATTTCAAATATCAATGAAAAAATGGTCCAGTACATGGTAGAATCCAAATGGAGAACAATAAATAAGGGTGTGCCACAAGGAAGCATTCTTGGGCCTCTCCTCTTCCTTATCTATATAAACGAACTTCCAATAATTGCTGGCACAGAATGTTCAATGTTTGCTGATGACACCGCTTTGTTGTTTGAATGTAATGGAGACGTTGACGAATTTAACAAACAAGTTAACGAGACTTGCCAATTAATAGCAAACTGGCTGTTATCGCAACATCTATCACTCAACACAAACAAAACCCAAATCTTAAAATTTTGTCCAGTGCAAGCTCCACCTATAAATATAAATGTAAACATTAATAATAATATAATCGAACCTTCCCAAACCTGTTCACTACTGGGAATAGAATTAGATACAAACATAAACTGGAAAGAACATGTCTCAAAAATTGTAGCAAAAATCAGTAGTTTTTCTTATGTTCTGGGTACCTTGAGAAAAATATTAAACACCGAATCAGTAATAGCCGCATACTATGGTTATGTATATTCAATAATAAAATACGGTATTATTTTTTGGGGAAACTCGGTAAACGCTAAAAATGTTTTCATCATACAAAAGAGATGCATAAGAAAAATTACAAACTCTGATCGTTTAGATTCATGTAGACCTATGTTTAAAAATCTGAAAATTCTGACAGTCACAGATATATATATAATGGAGTTATGCATGTTAGTGCGATCATCTACAGACAAGTTCCCATTAAAAAACTCAACACATAAATACGCTACAAGGCTCACAGAAAACTTTCTAATACCAAAAGCAAACAAAACAATATTCCAAAAAGGACCATACTACATGGCCATTAAAGTATATAACAACCTTCCACATAACATTAAACAAATACAAGATACACACAAATTCAAATCGTTACTAAACACTTTCCTTGTTAATAAATGTCACTACACGTTGAGTGAATACCTCACGTAAATGAAACGCCTATTTTTATTGGTATATATTTTTATTTTTTATTTTTTCATTGGTATATTGTTATTTTATTTATTTATTTATTTATTTATTTACGGACAAATAGTCCATTAACAACATATTAATTACACGAATAAGTTTTATAAACAGAGATGACAGTGAAAGGAGAGCATATATAAATGAGGAGCGAAGACAATAATAATGACAATAATAATATAAAAGTAAGAATGGGAGATAATAATAAGTCAAAGCATGAAGATGGTTCAAAGGGCATTAGAAATTAGACATTGCGTATTGACTGTCGAAAGTCATTTAGGCATATACCACAAAATTCAATGCTTTGACTTGACAGTGAGTTGACAAGTCTCGACATTCTGGACAAAGGAGAATGGTATCCATAATTGTATAAACCAAAGATATTAGAAGAACGAGATATGCTATGTTGGCCGCCGGACCGTAGCCGGAGTACTACCTAATTAGGGTACTTTGAACGGTATCGGGACGTGTACGCACAGAAATGTGTTCTATGTATTAGTGCGGATACCTTAGCGATGCCTTAGCGTAAGCGAAGGTGTGCAGTAGTATTGGTGAACAAAACCGGCGACACTCGGCAAAACAATTCCACTCAGTACGAACTGCGCATAGCACATCTCGTTCTTTTAATATCTTTGGTATAAACATTGTAATTATTATAATAAAACAAATAATATTATATATTGTAATTAAATAAATGTGGTTAGCTGGAAGAAATGGGGTCTACCCATAAGCTACACCTTTTGTAATTTTTATTTTACAATAAATAATTTTTGATTTGATTTGATTTGATTTTATAAATGTGCCGTATTTCCAAGTCCGAGTTCCATACTCCAGGCCATCACCAAGAACCACCGCGCCATTACATTATATAGCTGGGTCATATCTCCATCGTCCCGGCCTGATGCTGACTACCGCCCATGCCGTCTCTGCTCTCCAAAGCCTGGTCGCGAAGAGCCCCTTGGCAATCCGACCAGTGCATCCGCCTCATCCACGCCGTCTCCGCCCTCGCCGCCAGCCTCTTACCACTGTCTGATGCCGGCTGCCCCACTTACCGTCCACGCCAGGCTGAGACAGTGAACTCGTAGACCCCTGCCTCAGTCCTGAGCGTCCGCCCACCAAAACCTGATCGTGAGGAGCCCCTTGGCAATCCGACCAGTGCACCAGCCCCATCTCCATCGTCTCTGCCTGTGACCAGCTACCGCCTACGGCCCGCCCACGCTGTCTGCCGCCACCTTGTCGTTCAGCGCGGTGAGCGATAGCTCCCGCCCTCACTCGGCCGCCGCCCATCGTCTGCCGCCGCCCTTAGGCCTCTCGCCTAAGGCATCCGCCGCTAACTTACACGTGAGCTTATAATGTACTTATGTCAATCAGAGCCTATAGATTCCGTAGTTTACTCTAGTAACATTTAGGCCTTAAACAGTCATGTATATAATGTCTGACCTTCCGTTTTATATGTAATAATAAACCTGCCATATCACAACAACCTGTTTCATTGGAGATCGACTAGTTCCCCCTTGTAAAGATAGAGGTTCAAGCTCTGCTGACCGTCTAGTTCGCGGGTGTTAATAACCTAACAACTCACATGTATAACACGAACACTTGATAACATTATCTGTCCTAAGTTAACACACATACTATTTTATAGCTATAACAGTTATAAGAGTATAACATACTCAATTGAAATGCTCATATATTAGACCGGCTCTTGAGCGGTACTTGTATCGGGGCTCTATAGAATACCGAGAAAATCTGGTTTCAAAGAAACTGGGCGTCTTGTGTAGAGCTAGCCAATTCTTCAATATTAACCAACTGTTAACACTATATAAATCTAAGGTCCGCCCAACAATTGAATTTGGGAGCCACTTCTAGTCTGGAACACCAAAATACTTGACAAACCTGCTTGATTCTGAGCAAAGGAGAGCAGTCCGTCTGATTAAAAATACATTGTTAACAGACCGATTACCATCTCTAATATATAGACACAATTTGGTCATGCTAAGGATCTAGTAGTATTGATCCCCAGTGAAACTCGACGTACACTAGCGGAGCACCCGCTTACAGTTGATTTTGGCTTCATGAGAACGGGCCGCTTCTTTGACTCATTTTTGTATAAGACCGCTCGTATTTGGAACGAGTTACTGGCGTCTGTTTCTCCTCCTTCATATAATCTTGGGCCCTTCAAGACCCGCGTTAGTAAACCCCTCCATATAGCCCCAATATTAACCCGCCTCACAACGTTGCCAAACCAGATGGCGACATAGCAGCCTGCCTTTACATTGTACAGTCAGGGGCGCTCTTGTGAGGTGTAACATAAAAAATAAATTGGTTACATGATTATTTTTTTCAATCGCAATGTACCGAAATTATGGATATGTATAAAAGGTTGTTACATTACTTCGGTTGATAAAATAGGCAATTCAAAATAATGCATTTGAAATGTTGCGATAGTTTGCTACATATGAAGTCATTACAATTCAATGATTATGAATTATTGTGGCACTTTGACCAAATCATTTACTCTTCTATCTATATACCTATCAATCTTCTCTCCGTAACCTATTGCTTGCAGAAGAGAAGCGTGGACACGATTTGTATAAAATGTGAGGTTTTGTTTCAAGGATCATGAAATTTTTACAAACCTGACCTTCAAAAAGAGAGTAAGGTCACAACTGTCGACATAAGATTTCGAAAAACCACTCCATCCCCTGTTACCACCTGTTAGTTAGTAGTTCTGCAAACGAGAATGACAAAATCAACCGCAAATCATTTTCGCGACGCCTTTCCACTCTAGTAAGCCTGCATTAATTTTTTTACTAGGAGCGTATTAATTTTATCGATAAAATAAAAAAAAATGTTTTCGACTTTCGGCCAGCAAATTACCTTGAGATGTTCCTACGTGCGCCTTTCGCCTTACCACCATTCGACATACGATGTTTTCCCACATAAAATAGTAATACAGCCATCACTCATATTCCGTGTCTTGTGAAAAAACCGTATGAAAGGCTGTAATTTAAACAATAAAATTATGGTAAAAGTTTCCTATCGGCATTATCATCTGCGCACCGCCATTAGCCCCCGGCGTACTGCCTTTCATTGTTTTCATGAACATGAATATTATTTTCCCCGTGACATTATGCTGGACGTTTTTTTTTAACTGCAATCAAATTTAACATTTTTTGTTCATATTGTTGGTTCGAGAGAGGTACTTCCAGAGCAGCCAGTATCTACTCTTGAACACAATACACACCTCACTAAAAATATTTTTTTCAATGGAGGGAATGCACCGTGTACGTTGGGCCAGTTAATTGGGTGATTTTCTATCAAAAATGTAACTTTTTATGATTTTTTCAATTACGAATAAATATTTTTTTGTCGAACAAAAAAACGAAATATCTACGTCGGGTGTTCGAACCGAATCAAATCAAACGAATAAAGGGATATTAATTAACGCGAAAAAACAAAAAGAATTGTGAATTTAATTATTAGTTTATTTTTGAATTAAACATAAAATTCAATTTGTATACCAGTACCGACGCTTTGTTAATTACCCCATCAAGATGAAAAGAAAATAATTACCCAGTTTTCATTAATCGTTTATCTAATATTATTTTATATACGTCGTTCGATATTTCGTCACTTTAGTTGGACAGGTTTACCTTGAGATATTATAAGGTGACGAAGTTTGCAAAGACAATTTATTTTTACCCATTAACCAATTTCAGATTTACAGGTTGAATATAATGTATTTTAGTTTGTAATATTTTAAAAGAAAATTTTTAAATATGACATATACTTACCATTTTAGAGCATACCTAAACGTGACGATAGAACCATATCCAACGAGCAAGGGCATAATAATTCATTGAAAAAGGTATAATTACATTTCCATAATGTCATTCCAAGATTTGTTGACGTACGATTTACATATTTTCCTTAAACCTTTATTAAACATAAATATTTTACACAAAATTTAATTCAGATAAATAGATTATAAATTTTTTTTGCAAACTTATTAAACACCTCAAAATGGTAAGGCGAAGTTAGAACCCTATGTAACAAAAAATTCCTATGCTCCTCGTAGGAAACAATGATACAAACCTATCAGATACAAACAAAATGGTAATTGCAAAAGGTTCAAAGTGATATTAGAACCTTGTAAAATAAATGGAAGCTTTAAAAGCTTGATTTTAGACACAGATAGCTCTGAAAATTATTTGGTCATAAATATGATCATGAGATTTACATTAAAAGTCATTTTTGTAAACAATTTTAATTAGAACCTCGTCCAACAAAGGTGATATTTGTCTATTTTTGTGAATAAAGAGGCTGTTTTAAGTTCAAGATTGAGAAGCATGTTTATTTCTCTTTATTAAAATCTCAATATTTGAGACTCATACCCAAGAACATGAATATGTTTTCGATTGAAAATTGATTGTGAATAAAAATTCACTGTTTTGCAAATTTTGTACAAAATATACAAATCTAAAAAAAATTCATTGCGTTATCTTTTTGTAGTATATTTGGAACCAAATAAACGATATTCGACATAAAAACAGGTTAAGCTATTATCTTCGTAGGTACTAAAAATGGAATTGTGGAAAATTCTGAACCAGGCAGGTATCCCAAAAATGTTAAGACCGTAATATTTCCCGGAAAAACTTAAATACCAGCGGAGAAACATGGAAACTATCGCTGGGGAGGAGCTTAAAAAACAGATTTATATAAAGGACCTGGCGGAATACAGAGTGGCCTGGAAAACTTCAGCTTTTTATATCCTTAAATATTCTGGTATTATATTTCAACCCGGTGTGAATGGGCAGCTACAAAGCGGGTAGGAAATACCCAAAACTTTGATGCCGACTTTTCGATATTATAATTGTGGGTGTTTTTTACTTCAGATATTAATAATTGTATCCATTCAACAAGATGAGTAAATATAATACCAACTTTAAGATTTAAAAGAGTTTTTTTTTAATTGGAATAACAAAGTGTTTTATTTTTTGGAATGGAATTGGAATTAGGTTAAATCATTTAGAAGCCTTAGATGTTACAAGAGCCGTCAATAATAACTCCAACATCATTAATAATCAACTAAATTTCCCGGATAGTCCTACATTTAATTTTTCCCCTCCCCTTATCTACCCCTTCTATAGAATTTTGTCTTCCTCTTCTCCATCTTTTTCTGTCACCGATAAGATGTTTGATTCTCTATTTTTCTCTTCATCTTATTGTATTTTCTTATATTTATAATATGTGTCTGTATGTCATTATAATTAGTTAATATGATAACCCTGATGAAACTTGAAGTAAGCGTAGTTTTACCTGGTTGGCTGTCAGTTAATAATTCAATAAAAATGTGATGTTTCACAAAGTGTGTTTTTTCATTTAATGTGTCTATATTTTCTTTGAAATAGCAGAAGTTTCCTTAGTTTAACATTTGTGTATACAATTCCGACAAACGTATAGGTTCTTTGGTGAATCAAAATAACTATAGTATCTCTTATTATAAAAATATAATGAAATAACTAAATCTAAAAATAAATATAAACCGCCATATATAACTATAACTACAACAATACTATAAAAATATAAAACCGACTGCGCGGTCGGGTGTGACATACCCCATCTTTGTATCTCACGCTGACGACGGCGCGACACTAAGCTCAACACTGCATCTCGTCCCCCACTCGCTTACCTCCAACTTCTGTGACGACAGGATTTTGCATGGCAATAATAACATTAAATAATCTACGTTTAAAAACTTCTCGGGTATGACATACCCGATCTCACTCACGCGGAATTAAGATCATTCGATGTACTGGGTTGTGGAAATATTATCTACCTAGAGAGGTTACAGTTGTGTATCAATGACTGAATTGAAGTTATATAAATAAATCTATAACTATTTCCTTATACACCCATATGTATATACATATATATTTTTTAAATTTATATATGTAAAAAAATTAAGAACTTTTTTCGTAATATTAATTCAAATTTTGTTTATATTTTCTTCTGGTTAAGTTTCCTCAGTAAATTCGCCAAATACCTTCATTGCTCCGTAAATCAACATCTTTTGAATATAATAATTACAATATTATATTGTATTGTTTCATCATATAAATTGTTAATTCTTTTTGGCAATTACTATCGTCACAACTTGGCATATTCAAGACACAAAGAATTAAAGAAGAAGTTTTTATTTATTTTTAAGTCAGAATTATGATCATGATTAAAATAAATATTTAAAAAAGGTGATTTATTTATGTTTCGAACCCTGTTTAATACTTAATTTCATTTTGTCAAGTTAACTTATAATAACAACTTATATTGATTCCCACAAAATTCGCAAATTTATTGTGAATGAAACTGTGCAACCGAATGTAAGTCGCATTTTTACATTGTACGGTTATATATAATAATGTATGCTATAGCTTTTACAAAAAAAATAATTTTATTAAACAATTTGCAACCAGTTGTTCAGTTCTAAGAAAATATAGTAAACACCTTATTATACATCAAATCTTTGGTCAAACGAGGTTCTTCAGTGCTTTCAAGCTACCTTTAAAACTGCTCTGCGCATTTTGCGTTGATATGTTTCATCGGTGACCGGATAAATCATCAAAATGATAATCATCAAGCTTTCATGATATTCTCTTTATTTGCTTTATTTCACAAAATCAATATACTACTTCATTATAATTGAATTGCTTGGGTACCTACTTGTATTTAATCTAGTACCTACTTATATTGTGTCTCAACGCATTTCCTAGAAATGTTTACAAGTAAAAATCTGTACTGTTTATGATTTTTAGAATGGATACAACAAAACAAATTGTTTTCTCACATTTTTGGTAAGCTGGTTTTGGTAAAATAATGCCGAAAAACCAGATAACTTGAATTTGTTTATTTTATTTATTTATTTTTTTTATTTATTTATTTATTTAACGCCCAGAGGGCTTTTACATGTGGGTGGTACAAATTTAATGACAGTTTTGAAACATAAGAAAGAAAAGAAAGAAATAATAAAAATAAAATTACATAAGTATATGCGAGAAACAAAATTAAAAATAACAAGAACATAAATTAAAAAATACAGCGATTTGACTGGTTTACAAAAATATAACTTCCATTTAGGAATAGTATTGAAATAGGTCTTAATAGGATCTATTGAAAGTATTGGTTTCCCATAGTGTGAAACCGTTGTATTGGGGAGTTCGCAATGTAATTGCGCTTATGTGTGTTGCAGTGGAATAGTGTATTTTGTCGTGTTGTTATTGTAGGTATTCGTAAGTTTATGAGTTGCAGAAGTTCGCAACCGTCGAATTTAGAGTTTAGAATCTTGAATAAAAAAGTTAAGTCGTTTATTTTACGCCTGTCTTCCAATGTGTGTATTTTTAGAGTGTTTAATAAGAAATGATATTGTAAGTCTTCTAGTGGGATATTTAATTTAAAATTTATAAAACGCAGAATTTTTTTTTGTATTCGCTCAATGTTATTAATGTGAATTTTGTAAGAGGGAGACCAAACTACTGAGTTATATTCAATTATGCTTCTAACTAGAGATATGTATAACAGTTTAATAATGGCTTGTATGGAGTTAAAGTTTTTAGTTGTTCTTAATACGAAGCCTAGTGTTTTCATGCCTTTGTTTACAATTTGGTGGATATGATTGGCGAAACTTAGTTTTTCATCCAAAATAATTCCGAGATCTCTCATTTCCGTGACTCTTTCTAAAGCTGTATTGTTAATGGAATATTCAAATAAAACAGGATTTTTATTTCTGCAGAAAGTCAGGGTTTTGCATTTGTCTACATTTAAAAACAGATTATTTTGTACGCACCAATCTTTAAACTTATTAATATTTGATTGTAGGCAATGATTTACATCAGTTATTTTTTTGTATAGCTTGATGTCATCAGCAAAGAGCAATACCTCGACATCGTCGAAGCAATTTGTTATATCGTTAATGAAAATGAGAAACAAAACCGGACCAAGGTGACCTTGCGGTAGGCCACTGGTCGCACAGAAAGCTTTCGATAGCAAAGATTTTATTTTAACAAATAGTTTACGATTAGTTAAATAGCTAGTAAACCATTTTAGCATGTTGTCTCTTACTCCTAGGGTAAATAGTTTTCGGGTTAGTAGTTTATGGGATACTTAGTCGAATGCTTTTGAAAAGTCTGTATATATGCAGTCGACTTGTTTATTTTTTGCAAAAGATTCTAATATAAAGTTTTGAAATATTGTTACGTTAGTTGCGGTTGATCTACCTTTGATAAAACCGTGTTGTTTTTGGTCGATTAGTTTTATTAATTTGGGATAGATTTCATCAAGGACCATTGATTCAAAAAGCTTAGAAAGTACTGACTGTATACAAATGGGGCGATAATTGGTTATGTCAGTGTCGTCTCCTTTTTTTGAGGATAGGTGTAATGAAGCTCGATTTCCAGCGGCTTGGAAAATATCCAAGGAACAAGAGACGGTTGAATAGTACTGTAAGCGGTTTAGATAATGCATTGGAGCGTTTTTTAAGGAATACTGGTGGAATGTTGTCTGGGCCAGCAGATTTGTCAGTGTCTAAGGAAAGTAATTTCTGTTCGCAAGATTTTTGTGTGATATGGCAATTTGTTAAGTGTGTAGTATTACTAAATTTGTATTCGGGTATTTTATCATCGGGGGTTTCGTCATCGTATACGTTTTTGAAGAAATCTGAAAAAAGGTTTACAATTTCTTGTGTATTGTTTGCACTGATTCCATTCATTTGCATTATTGGTGGGTAATCCGTGTTTTAATTGTTAATTTTTTTAAGAAATTTCCAGAGATTTTTGGATTTAAAAACATTATTCTCGATGGTAGTTATGTACATTTTGTAGCAATGTTTAGAAAGATCTTTACATTTTTTTCTAGTTTCCCTAAAGTTTATATAATCAGCTATGGATTTTCTTTGTTTGAATTTTTTGTGTTGACTTTTTTTTTGCTGAAGAGAGGCAGTTAGCTCCGATGAGAACCAAACTGGGTAAGTATACTTTTTCGGCGTGTAAAAAGGTACATAGGATTTAATAGTGTTAGAAAATGTAAAATAAAGTATGTCTAAAGATTTATCAATATTTTCATCTGACAAAAAAGACCAGTCTATATTTGAGAGATGGCAGTTAATTGAGTCAAAGTCTGCTCGTTTAAAGTTCAGAGTTTTTTGTTCAGGTTTGGCATCGTTATCACAGGGTATGTTTAATTTCGTGTATAGGGGAGGATGGTGATTGTCGGCAGGTAGGAGCGGATCATTAGACAGTTCTACAGATATTTTAGGGATGTTTGATAGTACCAAGTCTAGTAAGCGATCGTTATTATTATAGATGAAATTGTGCTGGTACAGGTTTAAAAAATTTGCTGTGTCCAAGATTTCTCGTGCCCGGTCATTTTCGCTTTCGTTTGTGATGTAGCCGCTGTCGTTGGATTCCCATTTTAGATTTGGAAGGTTGTAGTCTCCAAGAATAACACGTTTTGAGTTTGGATATTTTGACAGGAGATGTTCAACGTCTTCACAATGGTTTCTGTATGTTTGAATATCGGAGAGTGGTGGTAGGTAGGTGGTTCCAATAATAATTTTTTCCAGTCCAGTAGAGATTTGCACAAATAAATGTTCAATGTTGTTGTTTTTCGTCGGTAACTTCCTAGATGAGTACTTTCGTTTAATTGCTATTAAAACACCTCCACCTCTTGACTTCGAACTTGATCTGGCATTTCTGTCACAACGAAAAATTTTGTAGTTAGTAAGTCCAAGTTCAGATGATTTTATTGCAGAGTCAAGCCAGGTTTCCGTAAGTGCATATACGTCATGATGATGGGACGGAAGAGCTGCGTGTAGATCGTCTAGTTTTGTTCGTAGTCCACGGATGTTTTGGTAGTATATTTTCAGCTTAGTTAATATTTCAAGATTGATCGTGACTGTCCATTGTATTTCCACCCGAAATACATGGAGAGAAATGAATATTGTAAATTTATTAAGAATCTCTTGGTAATTCGGTTAAAAACAGGTTTGAAGACCTTAGGAATGAATTGATTAACAGCTTTCCTGATAAATTTTTAGTAAATTACAAACGTATTATGATGATGTCGGAAAACGTGTTTATGAAAATCCTAATATTTTTGCATTATAACGATTTTTTTGTATTGTCATGATGTACATATTATCAAGGCACATCGATAAAACTAAAATTAAATCAATGATTTATTATTAAGGCCTGTTAATTTACAGAGTGTACAAAATCATAAAATTGAGTTTGCGCTCCGAAAATATAGGATCATATTTTAACTGTTTTGCATGGAACCCGAATATTTTCTGTCTACCAATATTGGTTAATTATTATATTTATAATTTTTTAAAGGAAAAAAAATACATTTATATAAGTCTTAAAGATGAATAAGTCACTAATTTTGTGCTTACGAAATCGGTTACCTTAGAAACCGATTGACGATAGACAGTTAATTTGAATAAGAAAACAAACGAATTAAGATTTATCTATTATTATTATTATTTATTGTTCAATGTATTTTGTACCGGCCTGTATACGTCTGAGACATGGTGTCACTACCGAACTTGCACGATGGAACGACTCCGAATCCAATATAATGACGCCTGCAGAATCATATTTGGATACAGAAGATACAGTAGCGCATCGACAATGTACACGGAACTAGGACTGAATGTATTTGCCGGCCTGGTGAGACACCAGGTCTCTGCTCTGCCAACAAGTTCACTCAAGACCATGCCCTACGTAGTTGTACTTAATTGCTTATTTTTTATATATTTTTGGATTTTCTTTTTCTCGTAAAGTTCATTGTTTCACGTAATTGTAGTTCATTTTTAAAACTTTTGTTTTACTTGAAAATTGCTTTATTCCTTTTGGTCTGAGGCAGTCAACTCTTAGATTAGCAACATCAGCAGCTGTAGGCAGATTGATGGAACCTAAGCGCAAGCCAAATAATAAGTTTGGTGATCGCGCTTTCGGAGTATCAGGGCCGAAGGCATGGAATAAACTCCCTCCGGAACTAAGATCCATAACAAGTCAAACAGAATTCAGGTCTAAACTAAAAACTTACCTTTTTAAGCTGTCATACCCTTAAATTAAATATACCATTCCTGAGAGAATGTCCAGTTATATCCAATTTTCCAATTATATCCTAAATCCTGTATCTAAATTTAGCTAATAAACAATTAGTTAATGTTAATTAAGTGTTAATCTCTAGTGATCTACCAGGTAAGTATTGTACTATATATTATTTACATATATAGTTAGTTATAACAAAGATCATGGTAGAAATGTATTATAAATTTGTACAGTGACCTTGAGGTGATTTTGCAGAAAAACGGGGCTGTACAAATCATCCAAATATTATATTATTATTATTATTAATATCACTGTATTTTTATGAATTTTCAGACTTACTTGTATCGTACAATCAATGTGTATAATATCTATATGGCACTTGTGGAATTGCACTAACCCCACATCCTGGAATAAAAAACATTTTTATTATTATCTCGTTATTATGATAACCCTCATTTAAATTCATAATTAAAAAAATAAATAAAACGTTTTAAATTTAAAAATTTGTACGTACCTGTAACATAAAACTGATTCAATAATATTATACACATCGACGCATAAGCAGTTTGTTCATCTTTATTTACGTATTTGCGTCTCTTTAGGAGACCCTCTGGCATAAAAAGGCTGATATTTAAATATTAAAGACTAAATTCCCGTAACACCCTTGTCATAGACTGCCCTAAGCTGGCCCCCCTCACCCCACAAGACCCTAACCCTTACGTGGCACTGGCCGACCCCAGTTTCCGGAAAATAAATAATAAATGATACCGGTCGCCGATGTTGCACTTATGGCCGGAGTTTTGCAGAATTAAAAATATTGATGGGTTAAATTTACGACGCTTTGGGAATAAACCTTTTGAAATATCCCAGATTTTTTTAAACCCCGATTAATTTTAAGAGTTTTAAAATAAAAAAAGATTTGTTTTCATGATTACCTTAGAAGATTTTAGGCTTTCGTAAACCGGTTAAGTTGAGGCATCTCCAATACAATGGAATGGCTTTTCGATCAAGAAAAATTGTACAACTTAGAAAACCCTACTCTAGCTAAGTATCTAAGTAACATATTTAAACGTACTTCTAACGAAATCACCGTGATATTACAATAGCTTACTACCTACACAGAAGAAATTATAAAAACTGTGGGAACCGGCATCGTGAAATTAAATTGCGTTTTCTGTCTGGAATTCCTAATTCAAATCTCGACGCTTATTTTCACCTTGATCTATGGTATTTCATGGACATGCTTCATTTTCGTATATTTTTTAAATGGCTAAAAATAATTAAATAAAGGTTATGATACAAAAGTGTTTAAATTTGGACAAAATCGAGATCTAAGAACTGAGGACAAATAGTACTAAGCAACACTTTTGACATGATTGATATTTGCATTAAAACGTAATCATACATTATATTATTTTATTTCAAATATAAAAGAATAAAATATTTTACATTATTTTTGATTATTTTCGTTAGATATAGAATCTTATGTGAAAATGTAATTATTTGAACTGTTTGTTTATAAAAATATTTAGGAATTTCCTGGAATTTAAATGTTCTTTCGTAATCATTACAAGAATAAATTTGAATGACTGAGATTTAAAATATTATGAATTTCCTGGTAAAAGTACTCGCAAATTCCTTCAGGGTTAGGGAATTGGCTGGGAACACTTAGTTCAAGTAGCTTGAAATTTAAATACAATAAATTATCAGAACAATTGAGTTCAGATTCTTCGAATTCAATTTAAAATCAATCTAATGAATTTGATTATTTTAACTTAATACTTTTTGTTGAATATTTAAATTATTATATCTTTTAAAAATACAGCCATCTAACAAACGTGTCATAATGTACCTACTCCTTTATTTGAGGAAACATAAATTTTCCAAGCATATAAAAAATTAAAATATATTCCAGCATTTTTGTTCACCCTAAAAAAGTTGTAAATTGTAATACTTATAGATACAGAAAGTAATAATGTTAAAAATTCTATTTAATTCAGGTGGCTGGCTTCTAAAAGGGATAATGTCAGTTTTTCAGTAAAGATTTGTTTGCGTTTTGCCTCAAAATTCCGTATTCCAAGAGAAACTTTCGATTTCGAGAAAGGTTTTTGATTTTCGAGGACCAAAGTGATTCCTGACAATATTTGATATTTTGGTCACCGATGACATTTTTGATGTATTTTTTATTTCAATTTAATTTTTTTATGTAATATTTATGTATTAGACAGTTAAATTCGGGTTAAGAGGTTGACGTATACTCGAAGGAGTGACCAGTGGCATGTGGAAGAATAAATTTTGTTCATGTATAAATTCATGGAAATTGATGAAACAAAAACTTTATTAACTGGGTTAAGTAGGTTAGGTTAAGTTAGGTTAGGTTAGGTTAGGTTAAAAAAAATATATATCGTTTCTAATGACTTTATATCACTTTTTAAAAGTGTGTTGAATTGTCACTGTGTTGAGTTATCATGGAACCGTTTAAAATACATTTTGGTTTTAATGTAGATTTTTTTAAAATATGTTTTCTCTCATAATTTTAGTTTTATAGTAAATTATATTCCGTCATCCTCTGTTTTTTTCCTAATACTTCGACCTTTACAAATATTCCATTCAGGAAGATACTTTCAGACAAGTAAAAATTGAATCTCGCTTCTCGATCGCAGAGTGTTGTTGTCAATTATCCCTGACAATCGCCATCGTATTATTCATGACCAGTTTTCGGAAATTCAGCATACCTCATGATCTAGCAACGTTCGCAACTCACATTGCATACGGCAGATTGAAGGTTACACAGCAATACTCTATATTGGATACATAATTCAAATGGGAGAGGAAGTTCGCTGTGATATTGGTCCTACGGTGACAGATTTCGTTAGTGGAAATATAAATATTCATTTAACTCTTGACGAGTTTTACAAAACCTTTTTTTATTTCGAAAAATACGACTCAATTCCAGGTAACAAAGTAATACACAATGCATTATGTGAAAATTGAACATTTAACTTTAAATTATGAGTTTTTTTTTAAAGACAAACATTCCTGGTTTACGGATAACCTGGCATATTTTAAAATCTCCTACTGCTCCAAAATTAAGCGGAAAATGTTGCTTATGTTGTGATGAAGGACTTAGCCAGCCGACGAATTGAACACACTACGCCTGGGCGGGACCTAAACGCGATGTCAACTCAGCCACAGACCAGTCAAGGACTGCATAAATATTTTGAAATGCAATTGAATTTCGCTATTCTCTTAAATTCTTATTTAGAAGAATCTACCTCATATTATTTGTTTAAGACGAGACAATTCCCTAAACTAAGCCCAGAATCATAATGACGTGGGTTAAGCAGCCATGCTCAAAAATATCAGTTCGTGGCCTTGTGTATTGGACAGACCTGCGGCTGAATTTTCCCCATCAAATCTCTAAAATAAGGTGCGATATTTAACTCTGGGATAATTAACTTAATTAAGTGATGAACTCGCGTAAAAACCATATTCCGCGAGCGGCCCGGCGGGCGTAATGGATGGACCTACGGTCGACTTTGCCCTAGCAGGCTTATTTTTCCGTTGGGTTTATTTTAATTATTTCTGATAAACGTATTACTAAATTCTCAAATGTTTCTAAAGAGAAACCCCGAAAAGTTACTAATTCATCGTCTAGAAAAATAACATCTGGTGCTTATTGTAGATTGCAGTTGAAAAACGTTTTATAAAATTTTCAAACCGTTTTACATAGAGTATTTTAATGACAAGGTCATGTTTGTATAAATATTAAATAAAAACATGTTTTATCCGTAGGGATCCCTCTAGAAACATTTGAGATTTGGTAATTTTTAGTCATACGTTTATCATAAATAATTAAAATGTGAGCGTAAAGCAAATCCTTAAAAAAGAGAAATTTGCATTACTCGTAACCATATATTTTGTCCTGACAAAATAAAACCTCACATAGTACACCAGTCAGATTTTAAATGACTAACATTTCCAATTTCATGTCAGCTAGTTTTTATTACTTGTATGGAAAATGATTTTCGGGGATCACGTTGATACTTGATTTACTTCAAATAAAAAAATATATTAAAAGCTATTTATTACGTATTGTAAATAAAATAAATAACTTTGCACAAACCACTATTTAATCAAAGGAATCGACAAGTATCTAGACGAATTATTTCTTAGTCAGGATAAACGGGCGGTCCGTTTGATAGATTCCCCAATCTTAACAAACGGACTGCAATCTTTAGAGCACAGGCGTCAGGTAGGTATGCTGTCCTTGTTCTATCGGTATTACAATGGAAGATGCTCTGAGGAACTAGCGTCATTAATCCCTTCGGCACCGGTGCGTAGTCGGGATACACGCCAAACGCGTGCCCAACATTTGTACACGGTTGACACTTGTCATATGAGAACAGGTCGCTTCTACGATTCGTTCTTAAGTTCAACAGCTCGGCTGTGGAACGAACTGCCGGCCTCTGTGTTTCCTCCCTCCTACAACATGGGACTCTTCAAGACCCATGTTCACTCCTTCCTCTCCACAAAAAGACCCTCCACACAGCATCCCCAAAGATGACATAGGCCCTGACGGAAATTATTTTCTTCAGGGCCTCCTGTGTGGAGTTAATATAAAAAAAAAAAATTAAAAAAAACATGTAATGAAAATAAAAAAAAAAAAAATATTTGTCTATTCTAAAATTTGATAATCTTCACTGTACTGTTTACGGATGTGCAGCGGATGTCAACCATAGGATAGGAGTGGGATGGATGAAATTTAGATCCGTAACAGGAATTTTGTGCGACACGAAAATGCCAATAAAACTTAAAGGAAAGACGTACCAGACTATTGTTAGACCCGTGATAATGTATGGCTCCGAATGCTGGACTATGTACAACTCCTACTCTAGGCAACTCGAATCAGCAGAAATGCGAATGCTTAGATGGACGGCAGGAGTATCATTAAAAGATAAAATTAAAAGCTCACGCATTCGTGGTAGCCTGGGTGTCACTGACATAAACAGTAAACTAGAGGAACGACAGTTAAGATGGTATGGGCACATAAGACGGAGACCACCAGACCACACAGTGAAGCAGGCAATGTCTATAGAGCTTCAAAGACAGTCATCCAGAGGTAGACCAAAGAACTCCTGGATGACCCAATGCTCCAAAATCCTATAAAGAAACGGCCTAGATGAATGCGACACTCAGAACCGAAGAAGCTATAACCTGAGAACGAGAAGAGCCGACCCCAACAGCCTACCTAGGCAATGAGTTGGGATAGTGCTAGGAAGAAGAAGACTGTACGTTTACACTGACGACAAAACATTTAGTTTAGAGACATGTCGATAATTTTAATTAAATATTGGTGGAGACAAAATTATTTATTTCATTTAAATTAATATGACGCCATTAAGTAAATTATTGAAGATTTATTTTATTTTATTTTTATTTATTTAGACAACAGACAGTTGTACATGTGAATCAATTTTATATTTAAGTGGAATATAAGTTAAACATATTAAGTTCCATTTACAATATTTTTATTGGTTACAGGTTAGGAAGAAAATAGATATTTAAAGATAAAAAAATGATTTTTTTTTTTTTTATAGTGAATACCTCACAAGAGTCCCAACTGCTCCCGTCTGGAGCCAGTGAGACTATGGCATCCCCAATTAGGGGATGTTGTGAGGCTGAAGGTAAGTGGGGAAGGGAAAGAGGAAGGTGGGGAAGTACCAGGCTATTCAGATCTAGTCACTAAACACGGCTAAAGCCATTTGGAGCAACGTTTCAATTCTGAATGGTGGTCTTACACCAGGGCGATACTGGTAGTATCTTCCACTCTGGAACGTGCCGCAAATATACTATATATATTATTTTAATTAATTAATTGTGAAATAACACAAATTAATCAAATAAAATTTATTTGCGCACGCCGGGTTCGAACCCGCGACCTTCGGAATGGCAGTCCAATGCGTTACCACTGGACTATGCCGGCCGTCAAGATTAGATCATTAATTGAAAGAATAGGCGAACAATAAAAATAATCGTTGTGATTAAGGTACATTGTAAGTTTAATTTGTTTTTAAATGTATATAGGGCACAGTGGAAAAAATCTTAAAGAAGCCATATTGTAAAATATAAATAAGAAATCAAGAAAATTCCATTTTCATAAAAATAATGGTATAGTAAAGTAGTAATGCAAGTTCGATTTATGTAGACAAAAAGTGTGCGATGTAAATTTAACTTCTTACGAGACGTATGATATGCCATAACTTGATTAAAAATTATTTGTTTACTGGAAGTCATAAGATTAAAGAATAGTTTTAAATTGTGTATGCTACATAAAAATACCAAATGCGAGAAGAAATGAAAAGAAAAATCATTGGAGTATTTAAAAGGAGTCATACTATTTTGTTTATATCTGCCTCAGAGGAAATTCGAGTAACAGGAGAACCGTCATTTTTTCTCATTAATATACCGGAAATATACAATATCTAGGAATTGTATACAACTCATGTATTCAATTCCGAACCTATTTAGGAAATGTATAAAATATTGTTTTAAAAATTATTTAATACACACATATCCTGGGAAATGTATTCATTTCCTAGGAATTGTACATAATTCTAATATCGTATTAGGAAATGTATAAAAAGAATGCTTTCTGTAATATAACACGTTGTTTTATTTGTTATATTCTTATAAAGTTAAAATTTCATTTGGAAAGTAATCAGTGTGTTATTTAAGTAATTATAAATGTCACAATATTAAAGTAAAAGTCTTTTGAGTTGGGTGGAGTTAGGTTAGTTTAGGTTAGGTTAGGTTGGGTTAGGTTAGGTTAGGTTAGGTTATGTTAGGTTAGGTTAGGTTGGACGTGAGTACGCACTGACTGTTTACGTGGCACTAGCGCGACGCCTGATCAGACGAAGCAATACCCTCCCCTTGCCCCGCTATCCCCGCGTACCCATTGATATCTTAAATGTTTTACATTTCCGATTGCTGATTAGGAAATGTGTCTAATAAAATGTATTTCACACATTTCCGGACGATTTTAGGAACTATATACATTTCCTAGGAATTGAATACAATGACGGATTACATACATTACCGTTAACATATATATATTGCTAAGATATGGATAAACCGGGACTCGAACCTGGTTATTAAATTGGCTAAGCTCAGATAAAATGGTAGAGCAGGCGACTCGTGTACAATCAGGGGTGGGCAGTTCTTTGATCAGCAGCTCGTCCATCGGTCAGGAGGTTGGAAAAGGACATCACAATAATAACACATAAGTAAAAGGCACAAGGTATATTAAATGTCTCGAGAAATACAGGTTAACATGGATCTCCCTACTAACTCTCTCTACTAATTTATGACGACCAGATAAAGCGTGGATTCTACATGAAATTTACGAGAATTGAACACAAGAAAAAGGGGAAGGTTGAAAGCTTACGAATCGTCTCGATGAGGTAAGGGGCATCATGTTGAGCCAGAGGTACCCGCGCTCACAGGCGGCGGGTCAGTTGAGGCGGTGAAGTGCACTCGGGATTTTACACGGGAACGGGACTCCATTGAGTTAGTCCGAACCGTAATAATACACATGATAGTAAGTTTGATGGCGAAATGCATCTAGTAGGAAACTGGCACGAGATCGCGTCTGTTTCTATTATTACGTAATTCCGCGCGCTCGAACATTGTGAGCGTTTGTGGTTCGCTCTGCGAGAAACACACTGTTGCAATGCCCGAGGTCCGCTCTCGACTGGCGGGGCTCGGCGGTGGCGGGCAGTGTTGAGCCGAGAACGCTCCCTGGGTGGTCTGTGCCATCACGCGGCGGCTAGCTGCGTTTTGTCACGTACGCCACGATCGTTTGCATGGGGAAAGCGAGGCTAAATTATGCATCTTTTTTATAGGGTGACTTGTATTACGTAACACATTCCCCCTCCGCCAGTAAAAGGCGACGTGGTAATGAAGCTTTAGGCGCTAAAAATCCTCTTCACCTTGTCGTGAGGGAAGTAGAGAGAGAAGAAAAAAACAGTGTTGATTTACAAAAAAAACAAAGAAAAAAAATACATGGTTATGCAATGGTGAAAAGACAACATACAAGGTTATGCAGTGATGACAAGAACAACATACAAGTTTATGCAGTGATGAAAAGACAACATACAAGGTTATGCAGTGATGAAAAAACAAACATACAAGGTAATGCAGTGATGAAAAGAACAACATACAAGGTTATGCAGTGATGAAAAGAACAAACATACAAGTTTATGCAGTGATGAAAAGACAACAACCTGACTCTAAAATTTCATTGGTCTGTAAGCTAAGTTTGAAGAGCGTAGTGTTTTCGTAGAGTACCAAGTAGACGTAATTTCACTGAAGTTATAAAGTTACATTTTCACTGTAACTTGACCCATTTGAGATTGCACTCAAGTATCACTAGGGCCATAGAAATTGAACTGTGCTTCTTGGTTGTGGTTGAGGGATGGTGATGCGGAGGGCCAGAAGTATCCGGGTTTTGTTGTTGTACCAGCGTGAATTCCATTATGCTGATGTGGTGGAGCAGTGGTTGTCAAGGTGAAATGAAGTTGGTATTAACATGGAGTAATACCAGTAAGTTGATTGATGGTTGTTGCGTGTAATGGCTATTATGTTGAGTTTGCGCATCGGCAAGTGGTTGGTTTGTACAAATGGCAAGTGGTTGATTTGTACGACAGCCAGTAGTTGATTTGCACAAACGGCAAGTGGTTGATTGCACAACGGCAAGTGGTTGATTGCACAACGGCAAGTGGTTGATTTGCACAAACGGCAAGTGGTTAATTTGCACAAACGGCAGGTGGTTGATTTGCACAAACGGCAGGTGGTTGATTGCACAAACGGCAGGTGGTTGATTGCAGGAACATAATTAACCTTGAGCTGGCATGCTCTGAGGTTGGTTCTTTTGAATGTGGTTTGAATGATGAGACAACTTGATTTGCAACTGCACGCACGACTCACACCTAATTTGGGTGCGGTCGGGTGTTTTTGGTACGCAGAGATTGGAGAGATGTGAGTGATGGAAGTGAAGGTGGCGAAGAAGAGAAGCTCAGCTTGCAGGTGATGAGGAGGGCTGCTGGTCTTCTTTTTAATCCAGGGACAGGTTATTATTAGAGCCAAAATTCTTGAAGTTTACCTGCCTAGTAGACCAATGATGCAAAACGTTTGGAGAGAAACAAATTGTGTTCAAGAGAAAAGACAAAAAAGACAAAAAAACGTCGTTGGTTAGAGAGAGTAGAGAGAGAGTAGAGAGAGATGCAATATGCTGACTATACCATGAGTATCCCGAGATTGGGGAGACAAAAAACTATCACGACTGGCGTGAGGTTACCTATTTGATATACAAGGTATAGGTAGGTGGTTGTACAGTAGTAACACCAAGTTTCTGAAAGAAGTTGGCCTTCCATGGCCGGTGTTAGCGCTTGAGCGATAACAACTTACGACTTTCAAAATTACAAGAAATGTGTTGATTACCTAGGAATAGGGTGAAAAGGAGAGATTTGAAGCAAATTTCATGGATAAAGATTGTCTTATAGACAGACGATACGCTATGTGCGTAGGGTACACCTTCCAGATTCATGAAATTAACCTCAAGGATAATGAGGGAGAAAAAAAAATGGCGATGAGCGAGAAGGTCTGCTGGTGATGGAGCTGATTCTCCGTTCGATCTCTTTCAGAGAACGAAATGTGGTCAACCAGCAGATTTCCTAGCTTTTACAAATGTACAAGAGTTTGATGGAGGGGAGAAGGATGGAGGATTGAGTAGCGAAAATTGATAGTGACTGAGCTAATTCCCAATTCGATCTCTATGTGAGGACGAAATATATCAACCAGCAAATTTCCTAACTCTTTACACAAATATGCATGAATTTGATGAAAAGGTGAAGGAGAATACACAGTAATAACAATCTAATCTTTCACGTGTATTTGGTGAAAGATTAGGGGTCGTATTTAATCTTCTACAGTTTGTGAGAACATGACAGACCCTTGCTCAAGTTTCACAAACCTGGGAGTTTTTCTTATTCGTCTCCCAGACAACGAGTTAGGTGGTTTTGTGTCACTGTCTCAATTAACTCCCACGACACGATACCTCATAACCAACAGTGAAGCTGATGGCTAGTCCATGGTCAATGGATAGTGGATGGTTCTTGGGTCCGCTGACAAGAAGTCCACAGGTATCAGTTAGCGTAAAAAATTGCTGAATGCACAGCTTCATGTTTGTTTGAAAAGAACAAAAAAAAATTCTCACTACAGTGAAAGACATTTCCCTCAGTGTCATGAGTTATACAAAAAAGGGTCCCAATTAAGGGTGACAAGTCAGGGTAAAATGATCTACGTCCGGTAGAACAAGTACATAGTGTCAACTTATTTAAAGAAGACAACAACAAGATATTGTATCGTTCGCACGAATCATGGTAAGTATTATAACGTCTCCACGTCTCATGTAGAAATTGAACGAATTACGAAAGAACCCTAGTATTGAAAGGAAAGGTACAACATAGATATTTATAACCATTTAATGGAACAAATTATCTCTTTGGCCACAGTGTATGTAAGCCAGTAAAAAGTAATTATAACGAACTTCTCGTATCATGGTAGATATTATAACATTCTCATGTATAGTGTTAGATTTTATAACGATCCCTCGTCTCATGGTGGATATTGTAACATTCTCATGTATCATGAAAATAATATATCAACGTTCAATAATAAAAAAGTACCATTTCAATACCGGAAAAAAAAGATACATACACAATGTCAAAAACAATCAAGTAGTGGCTATTGGTATTATCAAAAAATGACAACGGCATAACCTTTGGTTGGGTTTATGCGTTAAGTTGGCAATAATACAAGACATATGCCAACAAGGATGTCTTAAACAAGACACAAATATAGCAAAAGAGACCTATTTGGTTTTACTAACTCTTTGCTTACAAAATGTTGTGATGGCATAACCTTTGGTTGGGTTTATGCTTTAAGTTGGCAATAATACAAAACATATGCCTACAAGGATGTCTTAAACAAGACACACATATAGCAAAAGAGACCTAATCGGTTTTACTTACTCTTTGCTTACAAAAAAGGTTTGTAGTGGTTTATTTAAGACCTGATTGGGTTTTACTTACTTAAAATGACCAAACAAAAACAAGGAAACACACTTGGTGTTACCAAAATTGCCACAAACACGAATGTTGTGAACTTTATGTTACAAATTTGATACAGAAGGCACCTAGAGACACAGGATGACTTAATATGAGTGACCTGGCTCGGTGTATTTGACAAGGCAAATTAATGCTTATTTAAGTCAAAATATAGTACATAATATAACAAATTGGGGTCAGGAAGTTGAGATCTTAAGATTTTACATACTCAATGTGACCGAAAGGTGTTATGTATGTAACATTGTTATTGATGAGGAGGACAAATCGGTGTTTGTTCTCCTTTACAACAACCTTTTTCAGAATTGACGTGTCAATATCAAATTCTGAAAAAACAACAAATAGAGCAAATGGGAATGTTGAGCGCCATTCAATTTTTTAGAAAAAACTGAAAAAACTTTAAAACAAAGTTAATTGTAACTTTTTATTTGTTACACCTATGTAAACTTGAATCAAATGACGATACCAAACTGGAATTTACACACGCATTATGATTACAAGTTACAGGGGTAGAATATTCACCTCAATTGGGTGTATGTTGCAAAGGGGCCATTGTTTTATGTACGATGGAACCCATTGGAACAAATGTGAAGAACAAATGTGAAAGAACAATGTAAAGAACAATGTGAAGAACAAAGTGAAAGAACAATGTGAAGAACAAAGAACATAAAAAATATTTACAAAACAATGTTGTACGTGACTTTTTGTGGTATTTATGACAAAAAATAGTTATGTATTTAGTGTCGTAAGTGTCAGAATGGTAACGACTAACAAATGATGTCCAGGGTCGACTTCGGGAGCATAAATTGTTCGGGAAGTGGAAAAAGTCTCTTGACTAGAATGATCAGTTCTAGAGAAGATACGTACAAAATATTAGTACAATTATAAACATTACACGGTGAGGTGTGACAAAGAAACAAAAATAACAAAGGGTTTATACAAAAGAGCATAATAGTACAAGTATTGGTGAGAAATGATTTAAAACCACAGTTGACACTTCTGTGTTTTTAGAAAAAAAGGTTACCTTGCAGAGGTCGAAAAAAAGCGAGTTTTTATATGAAACTAACGCATTAAGACATGCTATTTGTCTGCACGAGGGCCAAGTCTCGTGGGACAAAGGTAGAGCCTAAAGTTTGTTAGTTATGTGAGTGTGACCTAGTGAAGGTGGTGTCTATTGTGTCCACACTTCCTAGTTTGACAATATCTTTTACGTGATAGTTGCCGATGTGTTTCCCAGAGGCATCCGATAGGGTGTACACTACATCGGAGATTTTTCTCAGGACTTTTGCTTTAACAAAGCGAGGAGCTAGTTTTGCAGAGAAATACAGAGCACCTTGTGAGAGTGTGTTGTTGCGTCTCCAAACTATGTCGTTTTCCTTAAAGGTAACATGTTTCCTGCGTAAATTATATCTGTTTGCACTCTTTTTGTGAGCAAGTATCAACGCATCTGTGACTTCGCTGTAGATAGCGGAAAGTTCCTCAAGACGGTGAGCATAATTCTCTGATGGGTTATCAGTAGAAGGAGGAAAAGATGATGGGAGGCTAGCGTCCCAATGCAAGGAGCCATGAACAATTTGTTCCATACCATGTTTGAGGAAGAAAGGGGTGTACCCAGTAGTGAGGTTCACTGTATTGTTTAGTGCAGCTTGAATTTTTTCTAGATTTTTGCACCATGTTCGTTGATCTTTGTCAACCAGGATTGCCAGAGCTGTGTTGATGGTCTGGTTGTAACGCTCTACCGTATTATTTTGAGGCGTGTAAAGGGTATTATAGAAAATATCTTTTATGCCATATTTGGCCAGAAATTCCTTGAATTCCAGAGCTATGAATTGTTTTCCATTGTCGCAAATGACGGTGCGAGGAGTGCCGTAGGGGATAAAAATGTTTTTTTCTAACAAGTTTATGATTGCAGAGGCTGTGGCTCTTTTTAATGGGAAGATCCAACAGAACTTTGTGAATACATCCACTATGCTAAGTATATGCATGTTTCCGGCTTAGCTTCTGGGAAAAGGGCCGATGAGATCCATAGAGAATGATTGTAATGGCCTGTCTGCTCGTTTGGGGTTATTCATGAGACCAGATGGGGGTGCAGTACTATGTTTGTATGCTTTGCAAATGTCGCACTTAGAGATGTAGTTGCGAACTTGTTTAAACAGGCCTGGCCAGTAATACCTTAAGGCTATCTTCTTATAGGTTTTGAAAGTTCCTGGGTGTATGGATCCGGGGGCGCTGTGATTGTCAATGATAATTTTTTGTGTGTCCTCTGAGGGAATGACTAACTTCCAAGCATAGTCCTCGAGTATAGACAGTGGTGGTTTGCAGTTACGATATAACCGACCTTCTTTTATAATAAAGTTGGGAATTTTTTGCGGGTTGTTCCTGCATTCCTCGTAGGTTTTTAAATACCAAGTGTCTTTGGTGGTAGGAGTTGGTGTTGCTTCTTCGGAGGTCAGAGTGGCGAGTTCTATTCTTGAGAGGGCGTCTGGGACAATATTGTCTGCGCCTTTACGATGTATGACATCAAAGGTGTATTGTGATAGGCGAGACGACCAGCGGGCCAATCTACCAGATGGGTTGCTTAATGATACCAACCATTTTAGGCTACTGTGATCGGTGATGACTGAGAACTTACTGCCTTCGATATAGCCGCGGAAATGGTGGATAGAATCCATGACTGCGAGTAGTTCCTTTTCAGTTATCCCATAGTTTTTTTCGTGTTTGTTTAGACTACGAGAGAAGTATGCCACTGGGTGTTCGCCGTCGGGGAATTCTTGTGTTAGGACTCCGCCGATTCCAACATTGGAGGCGTCTGTATGCAGGGTGAAAGGCAGATTGAAATCTGGACAGTTTAGTACCGGTGCAGATTGCAGTGCTGTTTTTAGAGAGGTGAAAGCCTTTTCAGTTTCGGCAGACCAAGCGAAGTTACTGACACCTTTACGGGTACCGGTAATTTTATTAAGGGGGGCCGCTATTGTGGAGAAATCCCTTATGAATCTTCTGTAGTATCCGGCGAGACCAAGGAAACCTTTAACTTCTTTAGCATTCTTTGGCCTGGGAAAGTTTGTCATAGCTTCGACTTTGGCAGGGTCGGTCCTTAGACCTTTTTCGTCTATTACAAAGCCGAGGTAGCGTAGGCGTGATTTGCAAAATTCGGATTTCTTTAGGTTGATTGTTAATCCGGCAAACTTGAGTTGTTGGAATACTCTTTCTAGGGTGGCGATGTGTTTTTCAAACGTGTCGCTGATGATTATTAGGTCGTCCAGGTAGCAGAACAAATTATTGTCGGATTCGGGGCCGAACAGTCTGTCCATCAGTCTTTGTAGCTCAGCAGGGCTGTTTTTTAAACCGAAAGGGAGTCTCTTAAAGTGGAACATTCCTCTGCCGGGCACTACAAATGCTGTTTTTTCACATGAAACTTCATCCAAAGGTATCTGCCAGAATGCTTTGGACAGATCTATTGAAGAGATGAATTTTGCGTTGCGTAGTTTATCCAGGATTGCGTGTACAAGCGGAAGTGGGTACGCGTCAGCCTCAGTGCAGGCATTAAGTCTTCTACTGTCGAGGCAGAATCGGGCGGAACCGTCTTTTTTGGATACCAAGAGTGTGGGGTTGGTCCAGGGGCTTCTGCTGGGAACCACGATGCCCATATTTAACATATCATCGAGTTCCTTCTCCAACAGTTTTAGTTTCTGGGGAGCCAAATTGTAGTATCTTTGTTTGATAGGTGGTCCATTTGTCTTGATGTGATGTTTGACTAAATTTGTCAAACCAAGTCCACACTTTTCGAACGAGATTGATTCAAATTTCTTGATCATGCCTTCCAGTTGTTCGGCCTGTGGTGGGTGAAGGTTCTCGTACGGAATTATTGTACGGATTTCGTTGATTGAGGTGGTGGGTGTGGTGTTGTTGCATGGGTTGAAAACCTGGGGTGCAATGTTGAATGCTTTCCAAAAATCAACTCCAAGAATAAATTTCTGGGTGATGGTTGGTACAATTAGAAAATTTATTGGAATTGATTTACTTCCACACTTGACAGGTAGGACAATTGCTCCTGTGACTTTTTGAGTGTTGTTGTCTGCAGTGGTGACGAAAGCGGGGTGTTTGTTGATTGTGAATCCATTGTTGACAAAGGGGATGTGGGCGTTACCGCCGAGGCAGCTAACTGAAGCTCCACTATCCAGTAGTCCAGAGAAGACGACGTCATTAACAGAAAATTGCGCGTATGGGCGACCATCTTTAGCTTGAGTGCAGCTCACTGTAGAAAGTTGTAAGGCCTCTTTGAAATATGCAATGTGTTTCAACCACTCGGTCCATTCAGTAGGCCTAGATATTGAATGAACTTCCGAGGGGTTGAGTCTTAGTTTTTTGGAGTTCTCTTGGACCAATTTGGCGGAGGTTTAGAGAAATCTGTAGGTGGTCTTGCAATTAAGTTGTTAGAAGGATGTAATCTTTCAAGGTTATTTCTTGATCTCTTGAAGATTTCCCTCAAGTTGTCATGTTGAGGAGAATGGTCACGGGGGCGCTTTTGGTGGCCCCTGTTATCTTGGGTATACGAAAGTTTAGCTTTTTTGTAGCAAGATGATTGTGAGTGTCCGGTTCTTTTGCAAAAGGTGCAAAACTTCTTCTCGTTAAACTCTGGTTTAATTTGATTGGATGACCGAGAGGCGAGGCTTGGTAGAAGGGGCTCGTTAGAAGTCTTGGTGTTTCTTCTTTTATCTTGATAGTTTTCCAATAGAAGACAGACATCTTTGAGTTGTTCTACTGAGGATATTTTTTGAGAGGTTATTATGTTCTCATATCTTGCTAGGAGGCCATCAGTCAAGATAGGGACTAGCTCTGTTTCAGGGACTGGAGTTGTCAGTTTGATGTTTAGAAGATCTGCTCTCTGGGCGTATTGTGCTACTGTTTCGTTGGAGAATTGTTTGATGGAAAACAGAGTAGACTTAATCCTATGCTGTGTTTCTTTTGGTGCGAAACTTTTCAGGAGAGCAGCTTTGAGTTCGGGCCAGGAGCTTACTTTTTTCTTGTGAATTCTATGCCAGGAGAGTAGCTCGTGCGAGATGAGATCTATGAAGTTACGGTGTAGTATCTCAGTAGGAATGTTGCGTATCGCGGCTGTTTCTTCAATTCGGTCGATGAAATCTTCTACGTTAGTATTGCCGTTGTACTTAATTTTCCATCCAGTTAGATCGAAGGGTTTTGTGGTTTCCTTGACGGGTGTAATTGGTGGTTTAATTTCTGTGCAAGTAGGTGTGCTTGTGTCAGAGATTGTTATACTGCCGGGTTGAAATTCCAGTCTCCTAATATATTTCCTGTTATAATATGTTGCGTACTTGATCAGGACGTTTTTGGTTTTGTTGAAAGGAGAAATATTCCTGTCTTTCAATTCCTTTTCTAAACTTTGCGTACTTCGAGAGCAGATGTTGGCTATTATGCCTAAGGTGTTTTTTTTTTTTTTTTTTTTTTATAATTATTTTTTATTTTTAATAATATGTTTTACATGGGACATAATTCATTTTACATCATTGGTTTTTTACTACTCTTCCATTGAAAGCATTTGCTTGTGTATGGAAGGGGAGTGTACATAAATGTTGTTGTTAGTTAGTACTTAAATAATTCATTGTACATAAATGTATGTTTGCTGTAATATTTCTTTGGAAAGTAGTGAAGGATAATATATTATTTATTAAATTTTTAAAAAGAAAGGAAGCTATGGAAAACTAAGGATATTTGTGAGATTAATTAAGTGACAGTAGTTTTTTTTTTTTCAGAATATTTTTAAAGTGTCTCTTGACAGAGAGCAGTATTCGGGTTTTATCATTAATGCTTCTGATTTCTTCTGGTAAACGATTGAAAAAAGTTCTTCCCTGGTAAGTATAATGATGTTGTGCAAAAGACGTATTTAGTTTTGGGCATAGAAAAACATGTCTAAGTCGCGTTCTGTTTTCATTTAAAAATTGATATTTATCTTTTTCTTTTATAATTTGGATTAATGAGTTTTTAATATATAGGTCTTTAAATGTAGGTACTTGAAATTCTTCAAACAGGCGTTCTGTTGGGTAGTCAAAGGATTTTTTTAATATAATTTTAATAATTGTTCTTTGTATAATTTCAATTGGAAGAAGGTTACATTTATACGCGGATCCCCAACTAATAATAGCGTATTGTAAAGTGGATTGAACTAAGGCATAGTAAATTAAATATAGATTTTTTATCGACAGAAAGTTTCTAATTCTTAAAAATATATATATTAATTTTCTAATTTTGTTTACTACTTGACTTATTTGTTCTTTCCATTTCAGATTTTTATCAATAATTACTCCTAGATATTTAATTTTATTTGTTGTTTTTAGTACTGTACAGTTTGATTTGCAATAGTTTTGGCTGTGAATTTTAGTATTATTATGTATGACAATGTTAAAATTTTTAGGAGTATCATTTGTATGTATTGCAAATGGAATTACAAATGTCTTTTCATTATTAAGTGACAGTAAATTAGTGTCGAAAAAATTCTTGAGCGTGTTGATGTCTTCCGTGGCCTTTAATTCTACATTTTCCCAAGTCTTATCACTTATTATTAATACTGTATCATCGGCGTATGACGTAATTTGACCGTGTAAAGGTTGAAAAAAAATATCGTTTACATATATAGTAAATAGAATTGGTCCAAGCACTGTACCTTGGGGGATTCCAAAGCTTGTAATCTCTTGATCACTATTAACACCATTGATTTTTACTAATTGAGGACGGTTTTTTAAGTAGTCGGTGATCCATTTAATCGCGTTGCCTTTTATGCCGATATTATTCAATTTTTTTAATAGCATCTCATGGGATATGCTATCGAATGCCTTTCTAAGGTCAATAAATATACCCGCACATTTTTTACTTTTATCTAGTGATTCGTAAATGTATGAAGTTACGTTAGCAATAGCATCTTGTGTGCTGAGTGATTTTATAAAGCCAAACTGGTTTTTGTGTAATATTTTATTATTATCTAGAAAATTTACCAATTGTTTTTTAACTATTTTTTCAAAGATCTTTCCTATATTAGAAATTAGACATATTGGGCGATAATTCGTTGCTTGATGTGGATCTCCAGATTTGTAAATAGGTGAGATTATTGTGGTTTTGTAGTTCATTGGAAAAATTCCATTTGTTAAACTTAAGTTTATTAAATGAGTGATAGGTTTTATTAAGTGAGGTTTCATAGTTTTTAACATGTGTGTCGTAATAGAATCAAAACCGGGGGACGAACCTCCTTTCATATTTTCTATTATTTTCGAGATTTCACATTCTGTTGTTGTTTCAAACATTGAAAGTATATTACGTTTCTGTATATTTTTATTTTTATGGTTTTCTTGGTTTGAAGGCTTATGAATATTTTTCGCAAGATTTTTCCCAACATTTGCAAAGAAGGAATTAAATATGTTTGCACATTGTTTAGGCTGTATATTGGCATCTATAATTTTTTTATCATGTTCAATGTACTTAATGTTTTGTGTTTTTTTTGTATTTTCTATGGCGAAATTAACAGTTTTCCACATTTGTTTATGGTTATTTTCTGAAGATAATATTTTATTTTTAAAATACTCTTCTTTACTTTTTTTAATATAAGATGTTAATTTATTTTTATATTTTTTATAGAAAATATATGCTTTTTCATCTTGGGGATTTTTTAAAGTTATTTTGTAAAGTTTTTCTTTATTTCTGATAGATATAATAAGTCCTTTGGTAATCCAAGGTTTTAAACATCTTAATTTTGATTTTATGTGTGTTGTTATCTCAGTTGTCGAATTTTTAATGTGTTGTGACATAATATTTTCGAAGTTAGTCGAACAAATTTCAGTATCATCACTGTTTAAAACATTATTCCAATCTTCCTTTTTTAATTTTTCAGAGAGAATAGTCATATCTATTGTTGATTTTTTGGTTAATAAATTATGTTTTTTATGTTTAATATTATTATTATACAGAAGTAAGCATGAGTGATGATCAGTTATGTTAGTTTTCCAAACAATTGATTTTATTTTGTGAAGATCTTTAATGTTTATATTTGTCCAAATGTGGTCTAAACAAGATGGAGTATGTTCTTTTATTTCCCTAGTATTTTTATTTATGCAAGATATAAAATTTTGTTCAGTCATACAATTGATGTATTCATTTTTGTTATTATTTTCTATTTTTTCATTAATATTAATGTTAAAATCTCCTACGACGAAGCAAAGTTTATTTTTTAATTTTAATAATATGTATTTGAGGTCATTAATAAATGTAATAATACTCGAGCCATGCGTTCTATAGATAGCTATTAGATGGTATATGGATTTGCCGAGTTTGAAATGTACTTCGATGCAGTTTACTAAGTGTATTGGATGTTCTAATATGTTAACAATACTAAATTTATTGCTTGCAAATATTATTATTCCCGAATTTTTATTGATGTCTACTTTGGTAGAAATATAGTTGTACTCAGGTAAGTGGTAAGACGGTGACTCAGCGTTCGTAAATGTTTCGGTTAACACTATAAAGTCCGGTTTTTTAATTAAATTATTTATTTTTAGAATTAATTCATCTAAATTTTTTTGAACGCTACGGATGTTTATGTGCATAATAATTATATCATTGATGTTTTTAGAAATAATTTTGTTACACGAATCGGTACATATACATTCATATTCTTGAATTTTAATATTTAACTCTAATTCGTTACTTAAGAAATCATCCATTTAATGCATTTTCGGTTGTATTTTACAAAATTATTTATAAGGTTTTTATTCAATGTCGTAGTTAATTCTTTCTTTGGCTAATTTAAGCATGTAAGATCGGAACTTACATGTTTCGCTGTTTGTTCGGTGGTCTACTTCATTCATTTTACTGTTCAAGGAGTTTATTTCTTTCTTCTTGTTAGCTGAGTTGCAGTTAGCGCATTTGGGTGGCAGTTCCAGGGATTTACACTCGGAGATGGGATGATCTTCTGAACAGTGCTTGCATGTTGGTTTATTCATTCTATTGTAGCATTTTTGTGCTGTGTGTCCAAATCTTTGACAGTGGAAACATTGGGTAAGAGGACTGCAGTCTTCTACATAGATTCTCATGAATCCTAGATGAATTTTTTTTTTATTAACAAGATGTAGTCTCATTTCGGGATTTGTTTGTAGTATTAAGTTTTTGCTGTTAGTTTTTTTGTTTGTAATGATGGCCTTAACTTGTAATATTTCTTTGTCTTGGTATTTTTCACATATCATTTTGATGTCGTTGTTTTGTTCAATGATGTCTTCTAAGAATTCTTTTTCGGTATAGTCTTTGTCAAGACCTTTGAATATTACGCATGGATCCGTTTTCAGAAGTACCTCCGCTATTATGGTTTTGTCGACTTCATTTATCTTATCTTTTAATTTTTTTGCGTCTTCTTTTTCTGGGCATGTTATTATAAGGTTTTTTTTTGTTTTTTTAATTTCGCATACTCGAATTCCCAACTGCGATATTTTAATCTTTTGTATTTTCTCTTTTAATTTTTCAGTGTCTTCTTCTTTTAAGCTTTTAATTATTATAGGAAATCGTTTTTCTTGCGTTTTTGATATTAAGTTTTTTACTGCAGAAGAGTATGAAAATGGGTATTTTTGTGCTTGGTTTTTTTCTTGAATATCACACTTTTCTTGTAATTTAGCTAATTCTATTGCCATGTGCGATATCATTTCCATGATGTTATTTATTTCTTTCATCATTTTTGATTTGGTTTCTTTGGTAAGTTTATTTTCTTCCATGATTGTATGTAAGTCACTTATGTTTTGTTTCGCCTTTGTTATGAAGGCATGCGGATCAACCGCTTCCTCCATTTTTTCAGGTTAAAAAAATATATTTTCCGTAAATTTATGTATTTATATAATTTGTCTTGGATTGAAGGTGTTATTTTATTTATTCACCGCTTACGGCGCTCACTCGCGTCCAACACCGTTAGAGGTTTGGGCGACACTTCACTTGTTGTTTCGAGGATTCATTTTGTGGCTAGTTGAGTTAGACATTGTGAAAAGAAAAAAGAATTGTCAGAGTGTTGTGGCTGGTTGTTTTTCAAAAAAAAACACCAGGGGTTTACTTGTGATGGTAGGTGAAGAATTTTGTGAAATTTTTGAAGTCCCAGTATGGAAAAAAAAATGGCCAGCGGTCTCCTTGTGTTTTTAATGGGAAGGTCCCTGAGATTGTGCGTTTTGAAAAAAAAAATTTCGAAAAATTTCAAAGTCCTAGATGAGTGAAGGAAATTTTTTGAAAAATTTCCAAGTCTTTGATTTGAGAAAAAAAACGGCCAGGGGTCTCCTTGCAATTTTAGTGGAAAAGTCCCTGAGATTGTGCGTTTTGAAAAAAATTTTCGAAAAATTTCAAAGTCCTAGATGAGTGAAGGAAATTTTTTGAAAAATTTCCAAGTCTTTGATTTGAGAAAAAAACGGCCAGGGGTCTCCTTGCAATTTTAGTGGAAAAGTCCCTGAGATTGTGCGTTTTGAAAAAAATTTTCGAAAAATTTCAAAGTCCTAGATGAGTGAAGGAAATTTTTTGAAAAATTTCCAAGTCTTTGATTTGAAAAAAAAAAACGGCCAGGGGTCTCCTTGCAATTTTAGTGGAAAAGTCCCTGAGATTGTGCGTTTTGAAAAAAATTTTCGAAAAAACCAAATTTCCGAAAAAATTAAAATTTCCGAAAAATTTTCAAAGTCCTTGATTTTTTGAAAAAAAACGGCCAGGGGTTGTCCTGGGATTTTGATGGAAAAGTCCCTGAGATTGTGCGTTTTTGAAAAATTTCCGAAAAAACCAAATTTCCGAAAAAATTTTCAAAATTCCGAAAAATTTCCGAATACAGATTTCGAGGAAGTATTGTTTTTTTCTTTCAACAATTAATGGAGGGTTGTTTGTGATTCGTGACCAATTGTCTGAATTTAGGCAGAACCAGCTTTTGGTTATTTACACGCAAGCATCCCTTTCCCTGGACACGACAGGCTCGAGGCGGAGAAGGGCCGAGAGTCGGGGATTTACGTCAATCGCGAATCTCAATTATATGTAAAGGGTAAGTCGGCTTTCAAGACTTTTCTTTCAAAAAGGATACTCTACCCACCTTTATTACATATAAAGCGAAATTATCAGATGACAGAAGGGCGTTAGTTTTCCTTGTCTATGAATTTTGCAGAACGATGCTGGCTTATGGCTCCACTAACAAGGAATTTATTTTGTATCATGTACAAGATTTGAAATTGTTGAATTGTAGTTTAATGTAGCTCGTTTCCTCTAATAGTTGTACTCGGAAAGTAAACCTTCATGGTTAAAGATCACTATGTGATGTTTGAGATGTCCGAAAAGAAGTAAATGTTGGTTGCGCACCTTGTGATAGAATACCGGTAATTAAATTTTGTCGAGTGACGATTCGTAGAACTTGTAATTTAACACAGAATAGTTTTAATGTGACACGGTTGTTTTAGATTTGACGCGATGGTTTGTAGAACAGCTATGATTTATTGGAAGAAAAGCATAGTTATTCAATTGTTAATACAAAGCAAGACATAAAACACAGTGAAAGAGTTCAAGATTATTTCCAATTTGACCTCCCGATGGACTACTAATAACCAAAGAAAAAAATCCACGTTGAAGGGGCCAGTGCTAACTTATGGATAAACCGGGACTCGAACCTGGTTAAACATTGGCTAAGCTCAGTAGAAAGGTAAAGCAGATGACTCGTGTACAATCAGGGGTGGGCAGTTCTTTGATCAGCAGCTCGTCCATCGGTCAGGAGGTTGGAAAAGGACATCACAATAATAACACATAAGTAAAAGGCACAAGGTATATTAAATGTCTCGAGAAATACAGGTTAACATAGATCTCCCTACTAACTCTCTCTACTAATTTATGACGACCAGATAAAGCGTGGATTCTACATGAAATTTACGAGAATTGAACACAAGAAAAGGGGGAAGGTTGAAAGCTTACGAATCGTCTCGATGTGGTATGGGGCATCATGTTGAGCCAGAGGTACCCGCGCTCACAGGCGGCGGGTCAGTTGAGGCGGTGAAGTGCACTCGGGATTTTACACGGGAACGGGACTCCATTGAGTTAGCCCGAACCGTAATAATAAACATGATTGTAAATTCGATAGTGATTAATTAAGAAACTGGCACGAGATTCCGTCTGTTCGCGTAATTATGCAAGTCATTGCGAGTGTTTGCGGTCCGTATACAAGAGAACCTGTTGCCACCGCGGAGGCCGGAGCTAGACTGGCGAGGCGCCGCGAAGCAAGCGCGGGTCGGGGAACGGGGGGGGCGCGCTGCTTGCTGCCGACGGTCTGCTATTGTGCACGTGATTTTGACCATCTGGCGGCGTGTTTGACACACGCGGTGAGGGGAAGTTGGGGCAACCATGCCCTATTCAACAATAGGGAGACTGTATTACGTAACAATGTCTAGATGTACTGTAGCGCCCTTCGTGGCAGCAGGACGCGTCCCAACGCGTCCTCCAACCGCTTTGTGTTTTTTTTGTATTTTCAAGGGAAATGAGGCAAAATCCCATTATACTTTCCCTTATTTTTAAAATCAATCAAATAACATTTTAACTTTAATAAAAATAAACTTAACAACCAGTTATTAGAACTTTATATTATATGATTTGAGTGCAGTGTTTTAAAAGTGAATATTCTGAAATTTTGCTCAAAAATATTCGATATTCGAAACGAACGTCAATCGGTAAATGCACCCCAGATGCTTTCAACCGAATTCTCGGAAACTCTGAAGGCAAGTGTTTTGCTAAGCCCAGGGTAATTTATTATCCCGTCGCTTTTTATTGCGGGCAGAATGCACCACTTCAACAATCACCAGGAACAGGATTACATGGAGATGAATGATGGACTCGCCGAACGTCACAGCAGTGCTGCCAGGGTCTCTTATCTATCTGAGGTGTCAGCGCTTTATTAGCAGCAGACCTACACCTGGACGAATGACGAACCTCGTTCTGGCACTGTTGGTGGATGCGGTGAACTCTCTCGCTGCAGCAGCTGGTCCAGTTTCTTCACCACCAAAGATTCTTGCTGCAGAGTTTCCATTTTCTATCTTCGTCGAACGTCACAGCAGTGCTGCCAAGGTCTGGTATCTGTGAGAGGATATTGTGTCAGCGCTTTGTTAGCAGCAGACACATACCTGGACGGATGATGAACCTCGTGCTGGCACTGTTGTTGGACGCGGTGGACTCTTTCGCTGCAGCAGCTGGACCAGTTTCCTCACCACCTGGGATTCATGCTGCAGAGTCTCCATCTTCTATCTTCGTGTAACCTGTTTCTGTACTTCATTTTAATTAACTTAAATTCAGTTTATTTTTGTAATATTTATATCTTTGTAATACCTGCATCAACTGTAAAGCGCCCCTGAGGTGATATCTCACAAAAGCGGCGCTATACAAATTGTCCAATAAATAAATAAATGTTGTAATTTTTTGTAATGGGTGTATGTTGTGATTGCGCGAGTAATCACTGAGTTGTTTGCTGCATTGGTATTGTTGGCTTCAATATGAAAAAGTGTAGTGTGCCTGGTACGCCTCGTTGGAACATTTAAACCAATGACGGATAGCAATTCGGGACTATCTATTTTATTATTTAGCAGATTATGTAGAAACAACAGGTCTGACAATGTGCGTCTTTTTTGTAAAGTTAACATATTATTTGTAGTTTTGTTGTATTTCTTGAGTAAATGTTTCGAAAATTTATTCTGTATACTTTCTACTAAATCTATGTATACCTTATATTGAGGATTCCATATTGTGGAAGTATACTCCAGTGGACTTCTGACCAATGAACAAAACAACATTTCTAGAGTCTTAGCACTTTTGAAAACTTTGCATATTCTTAATAAGAAACCTAGCATTCTGTAGGATTTTGAAATAATGTGTTCAATGTGCTTGTCAAAAATTAATTTGCTATCTAAGTAAAAACCTAGATCTTTACACGTAGACATAGGTTGTAAAGGTTTGTTATTCAAGTTGTATGGGTAGATGATTTTGTTTTTATTTCTATTAAACGTAATCGAGTGACACTTAGGTATGTTTAAGGACAATAAATTTGATTCACAGTATACGCACAAATTATCAAGATCGTTTTGCAATTCCATACAATCGGGTAAACACTGTGTAGCTTTATAAATTTTCATGTCATCTGCGTATAAAACAAATTAACTATTTTAATTAAATATTTATATTATATATAAATACCAAACTAACCTAAATTGCATGACGTTTTACGTAGTCAAACACAGCTTTCGCAGATTGTTAGGTTTAATTGTAGTTTCCTGAGCATAGAATTCATTTCCCATTTTGTTTCCACGATTCTGATATCATTTTCTTCGTAGCTTTTAGGTTATATTTATGAAGAATTTACCATCCCAGAAAAATAAAGAATAAATAAGTAATGCGATCGCATGTTGACATATTAACTTTACAATATACGCAAATAAATTAATGCGAATAAAAACATTTATCACTGGTGAGCATTTATGTTTTATTTTTTAATGATAAACTGATGTTTATAAAATATTTCACAAACAAATGTAGATATAATATATCTCGACGCCATCTAGTGGAAAATTCAGCACTAACAAAGTCGTTCCTACAAAAATAAATTTGGTTGTTTACAGGTGAAAAAAATATAATAAGCAGTAATTGTCGATTGAAGTACTTGTACGTATTGGATTATTTGGCGGGTTGGGAATAAGCCGACTTAGCTCAGTGGTCCAGAGCACCTGACCGGACATCAGAAAGTGTGGGTTTTAATTCCCCTCTCCGGCATTTATTTTTACTCGGGAGATATTTTCAATTTGTATTGATATTTCAGGCTAGTAATTAATGCTTATAATAATTTGTTTTATTTATATTATAAAAAAATATTACTTACAATGTACAACCAAAGAAATCTGACAGATGACGGCGGGCATAAATAAACCACTCACTCAATCGATATCTTCGGGCTTTTTGTGACACCTTGTACTATTATAATAATTTTAGAAAAAACGCTATTCAATACATTATTTATAATTATATATTTGTCATACTAATAAATTTCAATCATATGTAAATGAAATCCTCAGTACAAGAGATCCTAGTGAGGATATCATTATTTCCATTTGTTACAAAAAAAATATAATAAATTATTACTATCAAAGTTTTTTTAATTGTCTTTAAAAAAATGTACACTGGTTACAGGTTTATGCTAATTGTCCTAAACTATGTAACGTTTATACGCGAGGGTTTAACCAGTGTTTTATTCTGTATTTATGAACTGAACTCTTTTTGTGACTCAAAGCCAGTAAAAAAGCATCCAGTGGTACCGCATATTCCGAACACCCCTTGTACACTATATATTAAGTATTCAAATGTTTATAAGGCAGGCTAACCCACAACTATAATTGCACTCACAGTTTTAACAAAGTATTGTTCAAGACATTTATTGTTGAAATTAATATAGGTAGGTATTAATATAGGTTCCAAATTAATATAGGTAGGTAAAAACCAGCTAAATATACAGTTATCTTTAATTGCAATTCGATCACAAGCTTTACTTCCTTATATTCTTGCACGAAATCGGGAATTGACAGAAAGTCTCTAGTTTCTTCTCCACAATATACCGACAAACCACAAGTCCTGATGTTCTCAATATAAATAAAATTAGTGAAGTAATTTGATGGGAAAATATCAATTACATGAAGAAGGTTTGTGAAATTATCTTAATATATACATGTTTACAGTTGGCAATAGTTTAAAATACACAAGTCAATAACAATCTTTAGAGCACAGGCGTCAGGTAGGTATGCTGTCCTTGTTCTATCGGTATTACAATGGAAGATGCTCTGAGGAACTAGCGTCATTGATCCCTTCAGCACCGGTGCGTAGTCGGGATACACGCCAAATGCGCGCCCAACATTTGTACACGGTTGACATTTGTCACATGAGAACGGGTCGCTTCTACGATTCGTTCTTAAGTTCAACAGCTCGGCTGTGGAACGAACTGCCAGCCTCTGTGTTTCCTCCCTCCTACAACATGGGACTCTTCAAGACCCATGTTCACTCCTTCCTCTCCACAAAAAGACCCTCCACACAGCATCCCCAAAGATGACATAGGCCCTGAGGGGAAATTATTTTCTTCAGGGCCTCCTGTGTGGAGTTAATATAAAAAAAAAGTAGAAAAGAGAAACAAACTTGTGCTTGTATTTTTTTAATGTTTTTTATCAGGTTTTACGTCATTTTCTATCAATGAAATCAACGAAGTAAAAATTAATATTGACAATATTATGTGTAGAAAAGGTATGTAAACTTCTTCCCACAAAACATTTAACCGTTGGGTTTTTTTTTGCGTCGAATGACCAAATAGTCCAGTCATGATCACCAGTAATCGGTACTCTGTAGTGCATACAGGTCATACAGCCTGTCAGATCGCAATTGTGACGCTTGCGCATACGTCATTCTTAAATAATTGGATCATTCGCGCTAAATGGCCGATTTAGGCTGATCACATATTCATGAATTTTCTCTCTACGGACGATGCAACAACCCAATTTATGGAAAATTGAATGGATTGACGATTTGATGATATTGTCACACGTGACTTTTCCCGAAACAACTATCCCTAAGTGACTTAACTAATGTGTTTGTTAAAAATATAGTTTAAATGTTATGCATTCCCTTACTTCTAGTTGCCTATCATCTAGATTCTAGGGCTAAGGTGATCTTCATCATGCGGGCTGCAGCCTGAAACAAATCAGTTTAACTGCGCTCGTACCAGTCACATGGATAGCACATGCTCTTAGATTTAACCTACATATTATATGCGAGACATTAATCTTTCATGTGTGTTATATGCACAGACCTGCATATGCATTTTAGGTGATATTTACGATAATGTAATTTAATTCTTGGGCGTTCGTAACTTCTGAAAGCTGCTTGCGGATAGTTACGTAGTTTGTGCACACCGCAAATTTTCACACGGAAATACTCATCCTTTTCCGATAACAGAACTCTGTGAGGATTCAGAAGGACGATGAAAGCATTCTTGTACTGTTTACGTGACCACAAAAAATGACTTTTATCGGATAATACTAATTTATTAAGAACCTCTTCAAATTATTTGTAATCCAGTTAAAACAAGATTGCAGGCCCTTTACGAATGAATTAATAGATTTCACAATAAACGTTTAATACAATACGTATGTATTATAACGATGTCGTAACACGTCTTCATAAAAACTGTAATGTTTTCGCATTTCATTATTGTATGTTATAAAGGCAAATACAGGTGCACGAACACTTTTTGTTATATAAAAGTCATTATGTATATATCTAGATTTATTATACCGATGGCTTAGAGTTAAAATTCTGTATCTCCACAAATCATTATATTAGGAAAACTGAAATCGAAAGTTTGCAAATCTTAAAAATTAGATTTCATATTATCTGACGATACAATATCTTGACCAAGATTACATTTTTAATGTTGATCTTTCATGGGACGACTATGAGAGTATATACCATGTTGGAACGTGTATATTTGTGTACGTGTACATATATTTCTTTGCAAAATTTTAAATTAAACTAAATTTCCACGTACGCCAGATTTCATAAATGACTAAATAAAATTCGTAATATTAATTAATTCCAATAAAATATAATGTTCAAACAATAGGATAAAAATGGCTTGAATTTAATAAAAACTTAGACGAAGAAATTACTCTGGTCTCTGTCTAACAAGGTATGTGCGATCGCAATAGAAGAGCCCAACTATGCGATGCTGAAAAGTAGTTTGTTTGTTTTCTTTCTCTGGATTATTAGGAAACTTTCTATTTTTATTCTCCATTCAAAACTTTTCGTACACGAGAACTCTGAATTACTTTTTTTTTGTTTCCTGGCAATAAAAAGTGTAGTCTGTTGTGCCTTGATGTTTCTTTTCCCTCCTGATCTTCCAGGAGTAACTTTTCGCTGCTGGTATCCAGATATATATTTTTTTTTTACTTCTGTCATTTTCCATACTATTGTTGTATTTATTTACTGGTGTGAATGATGGAGGAAGATTTCCCTCCTAGACTACCGACAAAACCCCCAGATCCCCCTCCAAACCCCTCAGACGGGGAAAATGTAGAAATTTCTGACAGTGATTCTGTCATTTGGCTTCTACCAAAAAAAGGAAATTTACTCCCTCTTCTCCAATAAAAATTGACTCGCCTTTGACTTCACAGTCCCCATCAGCACTTTCTCAATATCCTCCAACAAAATTTTATTCTCCTCATTCTCGTAGCCCGTTCATAGTATACGCCCAAAAAACTGAGCAAGGAAAAACCATCCACTCTTAAATTTGGTAAATTTCTATCAAACAGCAAAAACCTTTCAATCAAGCCAGGAGGTGTAAAAGCCGAGGGTTGCTTCCGAATCTCCGTTAAATTTCTCTCAGGGTCAGGTGCCAACAGTTTCATCAAAAACAACATTTTATCTAACTCAATGTTCAAGGCATATGCCCCTACATTCAATTTCACTCGCATGGATTAAAGGTATCTTGACCGATCTGTCCATCGCAGAAATTCGGTCTTCAATTTCAACCCCCCAACACATTGGCAATCCAGGAGGCTAAGGTACAAGGATTCCTCTGCGAATATAATTTTCTGGAAGCCCTCCCAATCTGTCTTATCACCTTTGAAGGTCAATCTTTTCCCTCCCTATACATTTATTCTTCAACTCATTATTAGTTGAAATTTATACTTATCCCACCACTTGGAGGTTTTAATTGCTGCCGTTTTGGTCATACCAAAACTGCATGCAGATCTCAACCCAGATGTTTTAAATGTGGAAAAAACCACGCAGCTGACCAATGTCTTTCTTCGTCCTCACCTAAATGTTTTAACTGCTCAGGCTCACATGCAGCTATCAACTCTTCCTGCCCAAAACAATGTCTATTATTTCCACATTAAAATAATTTATTCAAAATGACTCCTCAGGATTTCAGAATACTTCAGTGGAATAGACGAAGTGCTTTTTCTAACAAATCTGATCTCCTAAACCTATTAAATTTAAACCTTATTTCTTGGGCTGCTATCTCGGAGACATGGTTTACTCCATCCACCTAATTTAATGTGGGAGGGTATTCCTGTCTCCGCAATGATCGCCCGGAAGTTATGGGCGGCGGTGCTGCCCTTTTCATTAAAAAATAACCCTCGTAAACCACATTCCCCTATCTGACATTTTTTCCACCATCAAAGATAGATTTTGCAATGTTTAGGCAGAGTATTGGCACATTGCTAGTCAATCCAAGGGAGCCTGCTATGCCTCAATACAAAGGACTATTCTATCAAATACGTGGTTTCAACAATTCCCCCATTTTTCCAAAAAATAAATTTCTTCACTTATTCTAATGAGGATCGAACATTGTTCCGTTCCTTACCACCTTTTTAAAATTCACGTCCTTGACTAAGATCGTACATATTTTTTAGTTGTCCCTCTCTAAACAAATATTCTCTCTTCTATCAAGCCTTATCTAAAATTGCCTCCCCTGCATTCAACATTTTATCTCTTCTAAGTCTGAACTCAACTCCAATTTTTATTATAATTTTGAAATTTGCCTATTTAAATAAAATTAATGTTTAAATTCACCTTTCCTCCATAATTTTAAATGATGGCCAAGAACACCCTTGAAGGGTGAAAGCCAGAAATAATGGAAAAAAAACTCTGATTTAGCGTCCAATGATTTTCACCGCTCAACCACAGAGGTCGTCTAGTAGACCATTTATACAAACTGCGGATGAAAAAAAAATCCATATACCTTAATAGTTTTAGTAAAGAAGCTAGCTTTGGGTTTTCTTTGAAGAAAAAAAGGAAGAGGTTGCGTAAAAATGTATTTAATGAAAAGCTTTTGACGAAGGTAATGTTACTCATCCTTTGTAATTTTTTCTTCAAAGATAGCCCAGACTTATAGTATTAGCACACAAATATAACGAACCCCAGAATGCAACATAATGAACTTCTAAGCATTTTGGATGAGTATTTGAGGTTAGTTGTTATAATTTGCGCTGTTTGGGGAATGCGCTTGTATTTTGTTACAAAACGATGAACTAAAACCCACAACTTTTCAGAATCTATTATTTAAGGATAATGGATCATGAAAACACATGTTCTGCGTCCGTTATATGGCTTCTTCTATTATGCATAGTAAAATTAATAACAAATGTTTTATTATCTTCCATTATGAAGCAAATAGAGATAATGATATCCTCGCAGGGACTTCCTGCACTGGGGATTTCATTTAAATATTCTTAAAATTTTATCGTATGAATACAATTATAAATATATAATTAAGTGTTTTTTTTTCTGAAATAATTATAAAAATATAACATAGTATTTTATTGAGTTGAGTGGTTTCGGTTTCTGTCTGTGTTTGATACCAGTGTATTGTATATTTCTGATCACCCTATGTTTCGCATCCAGCTTTTTACTTGAGACTAAATTTTTATGATCATGTTGTGATTTTTATGGTGACCGGATAAATCATCAAAATGATAATTCATCACATTTTTAAAAAGTTATATAAAGTCATGGAAAGTGATGAAACCAAAACTTTATTAACTGGGTAAAGTAGGTTAGGTTAGTTTAGGTTAAGTAAGATTTAAAAAAAAAAATTTTTCATCGTTTTTAATGACTTTATATCACTTTTTAAATGTGTGTTGAATTGTCACTGTGTTGAGTTATCCTGGAACCGATTTTTATATATATGAGTGGGATTTTGCGCATGTGAACTGCGTATACCGGCCGTAATACCGAGGTATTAGTGGTTGACAGATTTTACAGCTCGACCCCTACAATAAGGGACGTATTACTATCGTATTAAGACGGAGATCGCGGACTTTGCTAAAAATCTAGTCGATTTGACAAAAATCCATCGGTCGCGCAATGAAAATGAAAAATACACTAATATCCATTGGCAGCACTATCAGAAGAATATTTTAAATCGAAATGTCAATTTACCAACGCAAATACGGAACGCATAACCGAGTTGGACAAATAACGAAACAATTCAAAGCAGATTAGGTCAATAACATCGTAAATGTCATATAATGAAACGTTAAGCTAGCAACTAAACGCGAAATACGAAAATGATAGTGTTTTTGAGGATTGAAACAAAGTGGTGGTAATCTCAAAAAATCTATGAGTAAATATTTTAACCCGAGCAGTATACGACCTTTTTCATCGTATACTTATATGCAAGCACTGCAGCGGCGTATGAGGGAATCTTTATAAGTAAGTCAGGGAGTGTGTTGAGACAAAGTTCAAAAAATTAATAAGCCATAATTGTTGAATAAAATATTAGTATTTATTGAATTATTTAGTTGTTAAAAATAAGGCACAGTGGCTTAGTGGCACCTGACCGGTAATCAGAAGGATGTGGGTTCAATTCCCGTCGGCGACATTTGCAATTTTTTTTTCGGAAGATTTAAATAAATATATATTTGTGTCTCAGGCAAATAATTAATGCTTATAATAATTTGTTATTTTATGACTCTTCGATATCGGGAAACCTAAATGGAAATTCGGTTGAGATAAACCAATCAATTGTTTATTACGCAACAATGACCGGTCGGTGGCCGAGTTGACATCGCGTTTGGGTCTTACCCAGGCGTAGTGTGTTCAATTCCTTGGCGCTATAAAAATCATCCAAATTTCCGACTTTATGTCCGGGTTAAATTCTTCTTGGAAAAACTAAACCCTTTCACACACTTTTCCACAAATGATCATCTAGTCAATCAACATTATGCAAGTGCATTATATAAGCAAAATAAATTCAAAACAATACAAGAACAACACGTCAACTCACCAGAGATCAAATGGGAAAATAATTCACCGACTCCAGATATTTTCATATCAGAGGGTTCGGCTCGGTAGAATTCCTAACAGGGCCTATAAATCCTACTGATCCCTCAACATAAATATTTAAAAAATCTTTCGTAATCCTACATGTATTTAAAATGACTTTTTTTTACATTTTTATATATAAATTTTTTGATAGATCTAATACGCCTAAATTTTGAATGAGAGAGCTAGGTATAATGCCAGTAGCCGAAATAACAAATGGTAATATTTTAATAGTCTGAGAATGCCCAATTCTTTTTATCTCATTTCCTAAATCTGTATGTTTTTACATTAACAGATTTTTTAATGTTACAGGAATTTGGAATAGCGACATCAATGATATAACTTATTTTTTTTAAATTTTGTCATGCAATACTATATCGGGTCTATTATGACTAATCGTTCGGTCTGTGTGTAGTTTTGTCATAATATATTTTATAAAATTCGTTTTCTAAACATGAATTTGGTTCGTATTCATAATATAGTATTATATTACGGCAGTCAATCAAGTTATGTTCAATTACCAAACTTTGGTGAATTATTTTTAAAACTTGATTGTGCATAAATGTATAATCGGACGGTGCTAATATGGAACATTCCGATATAATATATTCTATAGTTTCCGGAAAAGCCAAATATTTTCTATATAAATCATCAATTGATTTGTATACTAACATATTTAAAATTATATATTTATATTTAATTATAATTAATAAAATTCATAAAATCGCTCTTAATGATGAAGCTGTTGAGAACGCATATTAAATCCATAAGTTGAATGGGTGCATTGAGAAAAATGAGTTGCTAATTGTGATAAAATTCTTCAAACGTCGGAACACGTGTTTCGACATCACGCATTCAGAGAAATTATGCTGTTCAACAAGTTACAGCATGCTAACTTTCTGTTAAACAAATAACAGCATGCCAACTTTCTGTTAAACAAGTAACAGTACGCTAACTTTCTATTAAACAAGTAACAGCATGCCTACTCTCTGTCAAACGAGTAATAGCATGCTCACTTTCTGTTAAACAAGTAACAGTATGATAACTTTCTATTAAACGAGTAACAGCATGGCTACTTTCTGTCAAACAAGTAACAGCATGGCTACTTTCTGTCAAACAAGTAACAGCATGTTTACTTGCTGATAAAATATTAGTCATTCAAAATATATCGAGAAAGCGTGTTCTTTTCCTAATAAATATCATAACGGAATTCTTACATGAATAAGGAATGCTACAATGTGAATATGTCAGTATTTGTATTAACACGTGTTCTGCCGTTCTCATAAATCATTTGCTTTTGACTGATATTTTTTTAGAAACTCTTTCATTTCCTTCTTTATAGGCCCGCAGTCCCATTTTTAACAGGAAAACGAATAATTTGACCAGATTTTTAATAAATTAACACTATTTCAAATCAGTTATTTTTTCCATGTTCTAATATATTCGTCATTTACCAAAATTTTATCAAACCTGATCATTCGTTAAAGGCCTGCAATCTCGTTTTTAACAGGGTTACCAATAATTTTAAGAGATTCTTAAAAAAATTGCAACATTTATTTTTCTCCGGGTATAAAAAAGCACGGAAATTTTACTAGGGTTCGCAAAATTACCGTTAAATTTTGTTTCTAATTTTAATATCAAACCTACTGCCACTCTACACTCACTCTCTTTATTTAAGATTAGCAAAAATTTTATGACCAAAATAAAAATATTTCTTTAAAAGCATTTACGTAGGTAGGAACTACTTGAAAGCTTTATTTCTTTTGTAACTTCACATTAGCATTTAAAAGTCGCTGTAAGCTTTCTTTGTTGTATAAGCTTTATGTGTTACGCGCACAATGAAAAGCTTTCGAGTAAAGAAAAATTATCTCAAGTGATACAAAATGACTTTCCAAAGAAATACAAAATTCAGGGATTTTAAAATATATAAGTTAAAAGCATTTATTATGAAAAAGTGATTATTTTAGGAAAAATAAAAAGAAAACACAAATAACTGTTAATCCGTTGAAACCAAACAAATTTAAGGGTATTATAAAAAAAAAGTTTTTAAAATAATATAACATAAAGTTTTGCAATGTTTCAAATCCGGTAATTTTTATCCATATAATAATATTACATAAGAATCTCCTGTACCTACTTAGTACCGTAATTTTTTTGAGGAAATTGATATTAATGATTTGAAACTGGCAATTTAATTATTTTGAGCAGCCTATTCGTTTTTGTCTTCAATAAAATACATAATAATAAAGTAAATACATTTTTCATCTTATATATTTTATAGACAATCCATATTTAATTACAATGATACAAACCATTATTATTTCATTATGAATATCTTTATTATATCCTAATTATTCTAAATAATTGCTATATGCCAATTATATCGCTTTTAAAACCTTTATTATCGTTTGTAATTTTTTTTTTCAAGTATTTAAAAATGTATTTAATGTCATAAGTTTGACTAATGCAGTAACTTATAGTGATAAACTTAATGTGACTTAAACTCATTTTATAGAGTTTTTTTTATCAAAATACTGATCTCGAATTATTAAAAATTCTTTGAAATATCTTTGCGTATGCATGATCAGTGATTAATCTCGCATTCGGGGATGGGATAGTTAATTTTTCGTGCGGTTCTAAAATAAAATATATAAAACTTAAAAAATTTTTTTTTTGTTTTATTGATAAAAAAATAATATCTTTATGAGTCAAAGCCTGGACTGTTGTAGACGGAACAGGTGATAGGTACCCTATGTTATTTTTAAAAAGAACCGAACCGAAGAACAATTTTCCCGGAAGATTTTTTTTTTAATCAAAATTTGTCAATATTGATAATGTTCTGATTATCAAAAAGATTTGTTTTTTAAAAAATTCTCGACCACTTTCCGATCAAGTTTTCGACAAAAAAAATTTCGGTATTTTCTAATTTCCTGGAAGAATTTTTTCGGAAAAATCAAAATTTACCAATATTGATAATTGATAATCCAGGACACATTTCCCGACCCAACACCGGACAAAATTTTCCGACACACATAAACGTTTGTTTATAAATTACCACACCCAATTTTCGTCAATTTTTCCCGAAGAATTTTTTACATAAATGTTTCATTAAAAATGTATAAATTCTCAAACTTCATGAAATACGAAAAATATTCTATTTTCCTTACACATTTTCTGAGAAAAGGATTTATTTTTCAAATTTTCGTGAAAAAAACTTCTATAGTATCAAAAAGGTGTCTTTCCCGACCTTGGTGTTCCCGGCCTATTTTCCAGAAGATATTCAAATAAAGGTTTCCAAGATCAAAAACATGAAAAAATTACAAACATCAAATAACAAAATCAAAAAGTTTAATTTATTACCAAACACATATTGAAAATGTGAAAAAAAAAATATTGAAAAGAAAAATCTGACTTTTGAACCCAACTTCATGTGCGACGATATTCCTGTCATGATTTTTTCCTCCTGGTGAGTTTCTGCCACTGGATCGCCCGTTATTATTTGTCCAACGAATCGGCTATTTTTTGGAATTGGTTCCCTTGATCATTTATCAAATTTAAAAATTTGAGTTGTGTCTATGAACAAAAAATGCATCTAATATAATTTCATGTAAATGGTTGTCTTGAAATTTTAGAGCTTTGAAATCGATTCGACAAAATGCACAATTTTTATAAGCATTCGACATAAATCTAATGCTGCAAGACACTGCGCCGTTACCTTACTATAACAAACTTTATTTTCTGCGCAGGGTCTTGAAACACTCGGCTTATGTCGATTGCTTACCGACCCGCAGGAAAACGGGCTTAGTAGAAATTAGTTTTCATTCGTCCAGTGCATTTGAAATGAAAGTTATACAACATCTTGTATTACGTAGGCATTCACAAAAAAAAAATATTTAGTTAGAAAAATGAAAAAGTACCTTGTGACAGGAACATTTTTATACGCATTCTAATAATTGCTGTTGTACATACACAGGGACAAAACTATTACTAGGGAACTTGAATACTTTGGGCGAAGCCCAATAAAAAGCCGCCTGCAGGGCGAATATAAATTATTCAATGGCCGAACATGCATGTTACCAATGCTATATGCCCACTACCCAGCACAAAAAGTCGTGGTTCTGCTAGAATTCATATAATTTAAAAAGCGACAACTAAACTTTCCGGTCGTCGGCGTCGAGTCACAACATTAACAGACAAACGTTTAAAAATATATTATTTTGCCATCAAAACAAGATAATAACAAAAACAACCGAAGAAACAAAGAAAATGAATAAAATCTTATAAGTTTTAAGTGCAGTCCATAAATAACTCACGTGCGATGTCACATATTTCCGCTGGCTTTAAATTAATATAAACATGACACATGGCTTCCTTGAAAAATGTTTATTTATTTTCTTTCCAAGAAAAGTTGTATTGTAAAACAGCCCAAACAAGGGCAGTGTTCCACGCCTTCTGACGTTAAAGTTGTGTTAAGCTTTCAAACCATTGATACAGAAAGAATAAGATTGGCGACGCAGTACGCACATGTGTCCAAAATGTTTTCAAATCGTGTTTTATATGAAATATATATTAGCGAAATTGTTAATATTTTTTATTGGCGGTATTCGTATAAAATTTTTTATTTTTTCTAAAGATTACGCGCGTATTTAATGTTATTATTTTTATGTAAATACAATGGTACTTTAGCATCCAGCAATCAGCATCCCTAGAAGTGGTTTTATTTTATTTTGTAGTGCTCAAGAGAGTTGGGAGGGGAAGGAGATGATAAAAAAGAAGAAAGTCAAGGAGCATGTTAATCCAAGCTGGTCACTTAACTCGGTTAAAGCAATTTATGCCAGTAAAAACCTTTAATTTATGACAACGACAACATGATTATTTTTCATATGCTAATCAACTAAATACCTCAGAATGAATATGAGCAAACCAACACCATTCTTATAAATAAAAAAAATAAATATTTTTTGTTGAATTCCATTTCTCAAGGGTAATACACTAATTGGTACACTCTTAGATATTTTTAAGCAATTCTACTCCAAGCGAAGAGACAATATTGGAACAATATCAGTTAATTTAGATTTTATATTGAAAAAGTAAACCACCGCACAATTATATTCATAAAAGTATTATTAATTTTATAATTTTTCGTGCCCATTATTCACTAACCACACAGAGATGAGGTATGAGAAAAATTTGTATTTATTAGTTGGCTGCAAGTGTTAATCTAGTATTTTGTGTGTCGATATTCGAACCAAAAAGGTTTACTCTCCCCATTCTATCACAATACAAATCATCAGGGAAATTCAATTATCCACCCCTCTGATAGTTAAATTAAGGTATTCTCCGTTTTCAATGATGGGGGCTGTCTTTCAAAATGTGGAAGGAATGTCTGGAATATTCTGATTCTACTCTCGTTCCTTGAATTTTTTCGGATGGTATCAATTGGTACTTAATAAAGTAATCAAATTGAAGATTTTATAAAAGCCTGAAAGGATATGACGCAAATAATTATTTTTTCTCTGTCGGCAATACATATTTCGTTTCTTTATAGTTTTATACTCTCTATTTTGATACTAAATTATAGACGAGGAATATATATCAAACATATAAAAATGATTTCTTCTTTGTTTGTTTTATATGGACTACAAAACCATTGGGCCATTTCGCTGAAAAGTTCAAACTTTGTTCTTGTTACAGTGAGTTTTGTAACTCATTGATATTGCTCTAGCAAGAAAAAAAAATTTTAAAAAAAATAGTGCATTACCTAGTGTTTTGATAGTAGTTTGATTTGCAATTAAAGAAGTCGGGAACGTCCGAGGAAGATTTTACGCAGTATCTCTGCCTGGGGATGAGATATAAAGTCGAATTAAAATTGATACGATGTAGATTTTTTAATGCGTTATATCAATTTATCAATTACCAATCAATTACCTTATTTAATCTTTAAATTGCTAATTTATTATTTTTTTAATTTCAGTTGCAGTGGCAATATTTCCTCATCCCTTTCCTCCCGCATCCCGCTACAGCGACAAAACTTTTCTCCTACTCTATCCGTCCTGTAAACTTATAAACACATGTATTCTTGTATAATGCATTATATAGATTTGTTCTACTTCGATTTTTATACTTGTTACTTATTTCGGCTTTTAAATTTGTTACTTAGTTCTGCTTATCGAACATGAAAAATTATTTTATTGCATTTAATATCAATTGCGGCTAAAGTTGCACATCTGCAAGTCTGATAACTCCTTTTTCCAAATCATAATATTTACCAGTTGAAAAATGCATCAACCAGGCGGCAAAACGACCTGATCGAACATGAAACAGTTCGATAACCCTATTTTCTGAAATGAAATTAAAATATTGACAAAACCAAAAAGCTGTTTCTGGGCGAAATATTATTCGCACCACAATGCCTACATTTGAAAATGTAAGCATGTTTTTGACGTAACACAAACGCTTGTAGGAGATATTATAAATAGCCCATTAAAACAAAATATTGGAGGATTCAAGAATTACGAGCAGAACACGGAACACCTCCGGTTATAACGCGATGTGTTATAATTTGAAATTACAAATTCCTGAGTTTCAACTGAAAGCTGTATTCGCTTCTGTAAATCCATCACGGCACAATCATTTTAAAATATTACAAACTATGTTCAACGAGCTGTTTACTGCGGGCACTCTATCAGCTGAGCCAGACACATCTGTCATCATTACCATAATGGGTCGTCTCCGTGTGCCGGCCCTTATAATCAAATGAACATGCCGCCGCTGAATTCCTGCTGGCTACCGACTGAACTGCCCACTGCCGCTGATCACCTAGAGGCTGGCCAATTCCTCCTGGCCACCGACTGAATTAGCCATTGATGCTGACAACCTAGAAGCTGGTCAATTCCTCCTGGCTACCGACTGAATTAGCCACTGATGCTGACAACCTAGAGGCTGGCCAATTCCTCCTGGCTACCGACTGAACCAGCACTGATGCTGACAACCTAGAGACTGGCCAAATCTTCCTGGCTACCGATTGAATTAGTTACTGATGCTGACAACCCAGAGGCTGGCCAATTCCCTCTGGCTACCAACTGAACTGCCCATTGATGCTGACAACTTAGAGGCTGTCCAATTCCTCCTGGCTACCGATTGAACTGGCCACTGCTGCAGCAGTTGCCTGCCCCATTTTCTGTATCGTATGGCGCGATGATGCACAATGTGCTCTAATCTGAAATTATCGCTGAAAGAATTCCGATTGTCTCAGTTTCTATCTGTGTATTAAAACCCAGTTGTATTGAAATACATATAACTATTTCTTGTGAATTCGGTTGGCTGTAAGAAATAGGAAGTACTTATAAGCTACACCTTTGTACGTTCTGTATACCAGTACAATACATCTAATTAAAATGTGAATTTTGATTTAAATCGTCTTTTTTTTATGATGGTTTGGATAGAACACCTCACGGTGTTTATTTAAATCATTACCCAGGTTGAGGGCTGATGTGTGCCGGTGCTTATTATTTACAGTATTTTCTTGTACAGGCAAACACGTCCCGTACAATTTGCAATATAAAGTTCATATTGAAAATAAGCAAAAGGGTGGTTAGGTTAGATTATTTGACGTGTGTAATTCCCGTAACTGTAATTTAAGTAGTAACTCGCTCCGTGTGTAATTTCGTCTGTATGTAATTCTGGCAGTGTAATATGGGTACGTGAAATTCACGCCTGTGTAATACCGTGATGTTAAGCCGATTATTATGACATGTTATATTCCTAGACAGTGTGCTAAGGGCCGTACCTGACAAACTAATCAGTGATTCTCTATTGTGACATGTCTTGTTGTTCTTTTTTTTATTGAAATATTAACAACCATTTTTTCACATT